>VYXF01009219.1:0-200214 GCA_013397295.1 Polioptila caerulea | reverse complement strand
GGAGAGGACTAGGGTGACAGACAGATACTGGGGACAGGAGTAGGGGATTTCCAGATACAAAGGAGGGGGGGGGGGAAACTAGAACATAAAGCTTATAAAACTCAGTAGAAAGAACCAAAACATGCACCGCAACAGTATATATCAGTAATGTACTCTGGCCATCATGATTTGTTTAATTTTCAGTGTGCCTGAATTATTACTGGTTGTTGGAACAGACACCTTGAAGGAATGAATTACTGAGTCACTATGCATGGGTCTTTACAGTTGTGAGAATTCTTACCATACAAGAGGGTCCTTGGAAGGCCTAGTCCACAGTCTACCCCCACCTTTTACATCCCAATGTCCTAAAACTAATGTGAGACATGGACCAGAATCCACAAATTCAGTGAAGGGCAGAAGGTTATCAGTAGGCATCAGCTGTGTTTACAACCTTTCTCTGCAATAAATATCTTTGAGAAAAACTGCAAATTATTCTGGAAGTATATAATGTGCTCTTTGAGAAAGAAAACCCCTAGAAAGTCAGTAGTTCTTTCAGCCAGGCTGCCCCAACCAAGTGCATGAAAATTTACAGCTACACAGAACATGAGCACGCCTCTTTCATCCTGTCTTCAGCTTGGGCTGTTTATCAACTCCCTGGTGGAAGACTATCCCTCCCAACTTTGTGTTCAGTCTTGCAAGCCAGCCTGTGCTTCAAGATGAGGAATAAATGCCTTCCTGCTCCTATAATCAGCCAGAGGAAGCCTTGAAAAAGGAGAAAAATATCATATAAACACAGTGTTTACAACTAAATAGCTATCCAGTTTCTGCTTACATTCTATCCAAAATGTGTTCAGTGCAGTGACCTGCATCACCAGCTCAGTGTGTCTAGGAACCCTTCCATTCATTTCCTTCCAAGAGTTAATTAAACTGCAGCTTAAAACACTTTATTGACTCTGTTACAGTGCTTAAAAGCTGTTAGCTAATTCAATTTGTGTCTTTCTGTAAACCTTTGGAAAATGTTCAGGCTGAATGTAATCATGCCTGATTTATAGTCAATCTAGAACCAGTAATTTTCTCTTACCAGAACAACTCTGTGCTTCTTGACATTTTTTCCACTGGAAAGCATTTATGAGAAATATTTTATCTATTTCCTCCAATTCTATGTTCATACATAAGAATTGTTTTAGGAAGAGTGCTTACTGCATGCTTAATTCCTGATCTGGGAGACTTGAAATTGTGAATTTTGTGCCTGTAGATACTGCAGTAGAGTCTTATTTGCTTTCACTTATGAACATTCATTATTCTGTCTCCCAACAATTTTACAAGAAACACAAAAATTGTTTGCTCTGCTCTTACAGCTTTTATAATACTTTATGTTTTAATGATACTGTGTACCTTTGCTGGCATTGTGTCAGGCGCTCTCAGTGGATTCAGGGCCATGGTGTGCAGCGTACTCTGCTTTCAGTCACTGCAAAATTGGGGTTAAAGATGAAACTTATAAAGCTGTACTTTTACAATCTCTTCAGTAGTGCCCAATAAACCAAACCATCAGAGAGGTGCTGTCCCCTCCAGCAGTCTGGTTGTGGGTGATGCCATGGGCCCCTTTGGAACACCTTTGCACACCACACCAAGGGGTGTGAAGGAAGGCTTGTGTCTGGCGAGACTGAAGACAAAAGTAGCTGTCCCCAGAACAGGGTATTCTGGGAGCTGTAAGAACTCTCAGGCTTTTCAAGGGAAGTTATTTGCATTCATTTCAGGACCTTGGCCAGCACTTCTGGGGATTTTAAACTGTTCTGCTTTGTTTTGATTTTTGCTTGTATTATGCTGGAGACGTGCATGTCATTTTTGTGTGTGCAGTTTTACCTGGATCACTGCTTCCCTGCCAAGGAGAGCTGTACGAATATTTAGGAAGGAATTGCCTATTCATTCCAATTTGTAATTATGTGAAATTACCATACTCAGTTCTTACCTCCCAGTTCTTTCCCAGTCTAGCATGAATGGACTGCACAGATGTTTCTCCTGTGGTTGTTCTGCAGTTCTAGCTGGTTGGTTATTTTTAAAAATGTTATTTCTGCTGATATTCTTATATTTGTATGTAACTTCTTTATCATGGGTAGCTGTTTCTGGACACAAAAGAGATGTCCTTCCTGGCTCCCCTTCAAAACTGGAAGGGGAGATCCCTCATTAATAACTGCTCTGAGGTTTGTCCAGGACTTCTGCCAGGGTAGTCTAGTGAGGCAAGAGGCAAGGAGAGGCAAACAGTTTTCTGTGCTCATCACTACAGATGTTTAATTGTGTTGTAAACAGCTGCTGGCATTTTTTTCTCTATCCTCCACTGTTTTTGACAACCTTATGCCCCATGTTTTATAAACAACATTTTCCTGTGTTATTTTTTAATGTATTTTGATATGAAAACAAAAATTCTCCATGCTTCTGTAACTGTCTGCTCAAAGGGTAAGACCTTGTATCTTAAGAAGAAAACAATTTGTCAGACATCATCCTCCCCCCTCCTTTCCCTCTTCTGATGGTGTCTCTTCCACTTCAAAATACGAAAAAAGTTTAATTATAGCACAATAACTTCCCTGGCATTGTGTGCTGGCACTACTGGTGCTGTCCTCTGTTCACATGCCTCCCTTCTGGCTATTTAGCTTTTAGCATTTTGCCCTACAGGTGGCCAGAGTCAGAAACAATCTTACTGAGTCATGGAAGAAATGCTTTTTAGGACTAGCATAAAAAGAAATAGATATAGCCTCAGATACTCCTTTTTTCTTTTGTCCTTTACTTCTTTTTCTATGTTGCATTTCTTTGTTCTTCAATGCTACACAAGCCGTCCTTTGCAACTCTCAGCTTCATGTATTCCTTTGCAGAGCTGCAACAGGAACATGATTTCAGACTTGTTTGTGTCCAGCAAAGACACAGCATTATCTTTGTTTTCTTGAAGATGTGATTTGCTGCATGATTGCAGAATTAGAGCATTTCTTACAACCAAATAGTAATGATAATTTCTGTGTGAAAGGTTAATTAAGCCAAGAAAACCAGTGAAAAGATATAGCAAAGTATTATGCAGTGAGAGATAAAACTAGGCTGCTGGTTTGAAACTGAGTGTCTTGAGTTCACCAAATGTGACTAAGGTTGTTGTAGTGACACCACACTAAGGTTGTGAAAGTCCTGCAGTCTGGGCTATACAGAGCTCCAAAATATTTCTGTTGGAGATAATGAATCATCGGCCATAGATATGATGGTTCACAACAACAACTTTTTGTTGTTGTTTTTTGTAAATTGAAATCTTAATTTTTAAACTGTGATTCTTCAAGGTCACACTCATGTACCTAATTTTAAACAAGCAAGAATATATATTTTCTTTAGTGGAGCCTTTTTACAACAGAGAAATCTTAGCAGGCAGCTTGGCAGGACTGGAGGTTTGATGTATTTTTTTTCTGGTAGTGAAACTTTCTTATAACTTTTTTTTAATTCCAGCCTGAATAGAGGTGAGAATGTAAGAAATCCAATTTTGTATTGGGATCCCATAGCCTCTGTCTTTGTAAATGACTTTGCAGAACATAAAGTGTATCCTGACATCATACCCTAACGTGACAGGCTACAGTGTGTTTGTTTGGGAGGTTTGTGAGGCTGGTGAGACAGAGATCTGAATTTAGAGATGATGCTAGCCAAAAGCTAGTGGTGGAATTTATATCCAGATCTTGTCTGATAATCAGCAGATTTCTACACTGTTCTTTTTGCTGGGCATGGTCACTGCCCTACGTACAAACACAGCAGCATCAAAAAGATTGTGGTTTTTTCTATTTTTCTCATGGTAGGAGTCTTTACTTCAACTGAGTTTTTGTACAGATATATTGGAGCAAAAGACCAAGTGAAAACAGTACTGTGGCAACAGTGTGATGAGCTTAAAAACATTTAGTTTCCTTTTCTGTTCCAATTCAGTATCTTTTCTATATATTGTAAAAATACTGGATTTGGAGTAGGAAAACTAGTGCATTCCATAATTAAGTTGCATTTCATGTATTGTTCCAGTTGGTATGTTTGTTGTAGTGCTGCATGATCTAAATGAACAGCTGTCATGTGTAGGTAACATGCAAAATAACCTCTGAAGTGATGTCCCAGTGATCGCTTACAAGCTTCTGTGAAGACAAATTTAAGACAGGTAATTTGTAGCAGAATGTTATACTTCTTTAATAATTTAACTTAGAAGTTCAAGAACAATTAATTTAAGCAGAGAAAATTGAACTCCAGCCTCATTTATAGATTTTCTTGCTCTATTAATACATAATCAGGTGGCACAATCAGTAATCTCATTGACATAATTACCATGAAGGCTGCCATTCTGCAAACAAGACCATATAGGTGGGTTTCCCAGAAAGAAAATACTTGGGTAATTTTGCAATTATGAAATCATGGGATGTAGCTATTTTGTGAGTGCACACATGATTAAATTAATATTTTATTTTTAAAATTAAATATCCTTCTCCTTTGGCATCTGAATTACAAGGGAGAATACTCGGGAGATATGAGGTCTGGGCTAACTAATTTTTCATATGTGGAATCACTTGAGTAGCATATTCATCAAGGAAGGGGAATATTTGTTTGGCTCCCTTGATTTCAAGAGAACCAGTATAAGTTGTAGTGTTTTATGTGTCTGTACAAACACTTACAAACAGGCATATTTACCCAGTGGCATGTTAAAAGTCATCCTTAAAATTAAATGTAGTTTTCTGTGTAATACTAAATTGTAGCTGCCATAGGTTTCACACCTATGGTGCAAATAATGCAGGAATACAGTGTGTAAGTGTTGATGTTATAAATAGGAATGGACAATACAATTACAATACAAATTACAGCAGACTTTATTGAATACTCCAGTTAGCAGGGACTGATGTATTTCTTTCTTTTGCAGCTCCGGAAAGCCATTATAGATCACATCTCAGACTCCTTCTTGGACACCACTGTTCCACTGCTAGTTCTCATTGAAGCTGCTAAAAATGGAAGAGAGAAAGAAATAAAGGAATATGCTGCTATATTTCAAGAACATACCAGCAGACTTGTGGAGGTATGTTTGATGGAATTGCACTTGGTCTGGAATATATGGTGTAAGTGACTTGCCATTCAACACTCCCTTTGCTGGCAGATATCAAAAAACATTTAAAGCTGGCATTTCAGGAAAGAAAAAAGAAGTGGCCTTGGGTAATAGTAAATGTACTCCATTTTCCTATAATGGTATGTAGTAAGACAGAGGACTTTGTGCTTGTGTAGCGTTTCATTGCATAGAAATTAGATGGTGTGGAATTGTAGTTGGAGAAATCAGTGTAAGCCTTTCCACCGAGGTGTTCAGTGGGACCTTGACTAAATGTGTGTTTGTGGGAGTATTAGCTCACAGTGTTCAGGATCCTGCTGCCCAAATTACAGAGACACTGTGCTAGTGCCAGTTGTTTGCCAGCTCTCTCCCTTGCAAATTCTGTGAGCTGGGTAGTGATCTGCTGCAGGGGAAACAGGGCTCTGACCCAGCTTCGAGCCAGGAGCCTGCAGGGGGAATCACTGAATATTCCCAGCTGGAAAGGAACCACAAGAACCACTGAGCCCAGCTCCTGCCTGTATGCTAAATGAATCCCCTGCATACGGTGGAGACTTGGTATTCATTTCTAAAGGATGAAATTTTTAAACATTTCTTATTGTTTATAAACGATACTTCTTCAGCACTAAGAGATTTGCAAATACAACTGGAGGGAGATTTTTGGTTGTTGGACAGTCAGTCCTGCAAACGTGACTAAATATGCACTGACCTAAACTCATTTGAACTGGAGCTTGGAACACTGCTGGAATACTAAAGTAAAAAATTCACAGTGATATTATCTCAAGTGCCTAGAAGGAATGCATTAGTAATTTTTGTGGGGTTTTTTAGCTTTTGGTGCTTTTGTGTGCAGTAATGCAAAAATGGGGAAAAAATCAATGAATTCACTCTGCAGCTGAAAATTTACATAGGAAAACTATTTGGCTCAGAATTAATAATTAATCTTGAGTGATCTAGAGATAACGAAAGAAAAATAGGTAAAGAGCTGAAGTAAAAGTAGGGTTTTGCATTTACATTTCTCTTCATGGTCATGTGATTACAGAATCAGAATCGTTGTTATTCTTTGATTACAAGAGTACCTGATTTTGTCCATACTGCAAAATCAAAGGACAGCTGAAATGCAAACTCATCGTTGCAAGCTTTTCCCATTTTTAATACTGAAACTAAACTATCCTGAATGGACTTTGTTTTTAGAAAGAACAGGTGATCTTTGAAGATCAAATAGCTTGACTGAATTTCTTAGTCCAGCTGAAATACCCAAATCATTATTCATTTTAGAAGACATCAGCCTAAAATGCAGTATTCGTTTCCTTCATAGTTTGAATCTGTGTCCCAAATGCAAGGACTAGCTGGCCATGAGTGTGGGTGTGTGATTAGAGAGACTGATGGCTGCACAGATTCTCTGCCTGGAAAATCCACAGCCTGATCTTGCTGCATGTGTGAATACACATTATATTTATATTTATATTTATATTTATATTTATATTTATATTTATATTTATATTTATATTTATATTTATATTTATGCTGTGACTCAATGTTCTGCCTACAGTGAAGAAAACTTGCTTCTGAAGAGAGACACTGTACACAGTGCCACCTTCTATTGTTGAATTAGTTGTTCCAAATGTCACTTTACTGGGTATTATATCGTGGGCTGCTATTAACTTCAATAACTTCAAGCTTTTACTTTAGGTTATCTACTGGATATCTAGTAGAACAACGTATCTTATTTAAAAGTTGCTTACCCTGGTTTAATGACCTTACCAGTATCTCTAAGTGAGAGCTTGATTGATGACTTTTGATAAACTGTGTTTATCAACTCCTAAACTCTCCAGCAAATTAATTAGGTTGTAGTTGTACTGCATCCATCAACTGTGAGCCTATCCAAGGTAAAACAGAACAAAAATGAAAAAAAACATTAACAGCTAAGCAAGTAGCCACAAAGGGGCTTTGTGGAGATAAACAGATTTATCTCATTTTTAAGAAAAATTCAGTCATTTCCAACAGCATCGTGTAAGAGAGAGAAGTATAGCAGCTGTTTTGGAGAATGTTTAATACCAATTAAATTTATGTAAATATAACAACTTTTAAATACATTAGAGCAGTTACTGTAGCCATTCCAACTGGAAGCATATTTGGGTTTCAGTGGCCTAAACCATGTTAAGCTGAGAATATATGTATTTTTAAATTGATGTAGTGGAGCACTGCACTCTTGCTTTAATTTCTCAAGGAAAATAGTATAGATAGACTTGGATATGACTAGTTGGGGTTTTCAGAAGCACATATTCCTAACTGTACACATATTTGAGAACTGAGACGTGGCAAATATGCTTGGAGCTTGGTTTCCAGCTGAACACGGGGCCATGATAATGATGCATGTGCTAAAGAAATCAAGTCTAGCTAAGGTGCTGCCCAAAGCAGGAAGCCTGATTCTGCCAGAAGGGCAGGACAGATTGAAAGGAGATGAGCTACCTTTGGATCCTTGCTATTTGTATTATCCCTTTATTTATCACAGAATTTATGCTTCTTGGTGAAAATTCTAATGTATGAACATCACTTGTCCCCTCTGGGACAGGTGCCCAGCCTTTAGCTAGGGAAATGTTCCACAGCCTAGTGTTGCCTGCTCTCTGTAGGGTTTGGAGTTGAACGGCAGGTTACTTCAAGATCCAATCCAGTATAAAATTCCCATAACTTAGGAGAAAGTTGCCAAGCATTATTGTATTTTATTAGGAGGTTCTTAAATGAGAGGTATGATCTGCATGTTTGCAGGGGAGGCCTCACTTTCCTTCCTTTGTTATTTCCTGCACTGATACAAGAGCCAAAAAACAATTCCCTTACAACTTTGAGGTTATGGAATACAACTCTGAAAGCCAGTCAGGTGTGCTATTGCAGAAATGGGCTTCATTCTGCTTCTGAAAATAATTTAAGTATTGAAATGCCATCTCATGGGTGGCGTGTACCTGGCTGTGGAATACAAAGAGGCGATAGGTGTAGTTCAAATATTTTAAAAGCTAAACAACTAAGAAAAGTGTGCCAAAAAAAGGCACAGAACAGTTACTGTACCAGAGAAGGCTGGGGGTGAGAGAGATGAGACATCAGGCTTTTGAAATAGAACTATGAAAGCAGTTTTACCATCTAGGTGAAGTTGTGATGTCCGGGGATTTGGGTGGCTTGTGGGCACCAGATGATAGAGCAAAGGCCAGTGAGGCAGGCAAGGCTGCCCCTGTTGTTAAATACACAATTCCTTGTTTAGCAGATTTAAAAAGGGTGTTCTTTTGTCAGCTGCAAGTAGCCTGTGTGGGGCATGGCAGCAGAGCTGTTGTAAGCTTTGAGAGGTGAAAACCAGCTCAGATGCTGGCAATCCCTAGGTTTTGTCAAGGGGAACAAAAGCTAAGGAAAAAAACCCATTTGCATTCTCAGTGTGTTTTGTTTCTGACTGCAAAGCACTCCAGTGTGGGTCTGAGCCCACTGCAAACCTCGAAAATCTCCAGCATCCTGTGGTAAAGACTTTCACACTCTGACTATGTGTGTAGAGAAGTGTCTGTGAAGCCCCCACATGATCTTTGCTTTTGCTGTCTGAATACTGGCATCAGAAGAGAAATTGAACACCGGTCCCTATTTTCCTTCTCCTTGCTACTTATTCTTTCATTTTTAAAATTGTTTTCAAAGTATTTCTGGTCTTTTAAAAATTTCCTTATTTGGAAGCCACAAAAGGATCAGCTTGCTCCCTTCCCTGTACCTTTTCCAGCACCTTGCAGCCTGTGAGGAGGGAGGGCCAAACTGTGCATGCTAGTCAATGCAGTCAAGATATTTCATAGAATCACAGAAACTGTTAGTTATTTCCTCACAAAATGACTCACTTTTAATCTCTCTAGACTGAATTTCATCTCTGTTACCATTTAGTCATCTAGTGCCATGGCATCCTTTTGCAAATCTTCATCAGTTATTTTATTTACTGCCCCAAATAATTTGTTAAAATATGTGTAAACAAAATTTATTAAAAATTAATGCAGACACCGTGACCACAAGGAAATTCATGGCTCCCAGCTTTCTCCCAATTTCCTGCTGATTTGTTCCTGGGGCTGAAACAAGTGATGCTAATCTGTCTGAATCACCAGGGAATTTACTGGTTACTCAGCCACCCTAATTCTTGGAGGAGTCTGGCATCCACATGCCCAGATCTCATACACACAATCAGTAGTCCTGATCTTTCATTCTTCCATTGCTTTCATGTATGAAAACAGGGGTGTCCGTTTCTGCTTATTTTAACATTGCTCAGATAAAAGATATTTATGGCATAAGGAAGATTCATGACTATTTCCTTTTTATTTGATAAAGGTAACTTGCTGCACTTGAAGATATATGCTGTGAAATCACCCATGTAATGAATGCTGAAGTTTAATTCTCTCTAAATTAAGGAAAAAATGTTTTTTTAAAAATGTAGGTTTTCCAGAATCCAATCATGGGTTCAGCTTCAGTGAGTCTCCTGTAAAAAGCAGTCAGAGAGTGTTCCAGCTGAACATGTTCCACGCACTTGTCAGGCTTCAGAGCAGTTGTTGAGCTGGGCTGATGATGTTAGTGTTGCACCAAAGTTGAATTTGATAATAGTGATTTGAAAGTGAAGGCAGAACAACGTGTCAAAAGAGACAATATTTCATTCTCACAATAATCACTGAGCAATAATTTGAATCAGCACAGTGGTATTGCCTACTCCCATATAGCCTTTGTTAATGTTGTTCTGTGGCTCAGTTATAAATATGCTGTTGTTGCCATATTGATTAAGCCATCAGTGTTTAATTTGCCTGTCACAATATTTCACTTGATTGCAGAAATTTATGAAGTAAGTTTCTGAATCTGGACCACAAAGGCCTGTCCTGTGTATTTGTGTAGCCAGATCTCCAGTCACATAAGAATGGGTTTTATTATCGCAGCCAGCAAGTTCAATGGTGTTGGTAATGAACTGGTTTTGATGTTACAGGACTAGGCTGTAAGTCCATTTTCAAGTAAAACAAGCCATTGATATTTGTGTTACTTCCAGTTTAAGAGTTTCCTTATGTGCTCAGTTTAAAACCTGTACAAATAATACAGCCTGTATACCCTGCCACCAGTACCATTCCTCTCGGTGTTTTGCTTGTTTCGTCTTCTTTCAAAGTTTACAAATTCAAGCAGGTATTCTGAGATTTTATTGTGTTGGTCTTTTTTCAATTTAAAACCTTATTTACCCCATTGACTCAACCCAAGATAATGATTTTCCAAAGATTTCTCTTGATTACATAAAGTGCCTGTTTCTTCTTTGACTAAATGATTATTTTAGTGCAGATGCCTAATTTTAGATGACAGAAGTGAAGTGAGTTGATTTGTACCTTCAGAGCTGACTGTTGGTCTGTTTTGGGACATGCATTATGTTGCATTTTCTTATGCTTTGTATAGCAGTTTTAATCAGGCAGTTTTTGAATCTGTTTTTGAAAGATCAAGGATGCTTGAAGACAAGATTATGAAATGTTTTGTGTATAAAAACAGTAGACTGAGTTGGCTATTATAAAAACAAAAGTTCATCTTCTCACAAAGGTTAACCCAACAGTGAATTTGTTATGGAAATTAGAAGTACTGCTTAAAATATCAAGAGAGATTTTTTGTGGTTTCAGTTTCATCTGAAAATGAAGAATTCTCTAATAGAAACAACAAGTCTTGAGAAAGAAGATACTTTCTTTCCTTCTTCAAATAGAAAATGTTAATTGAGCTAAGCTAAATTGCTGCTACACTGACTTGCTGCTCATACTATAATTTAAGAAACAAACAGTATCACTGTAGCCAGTGACCTTTGTAAATCTGCTTGAGCAGTGTGATCTCTTACAAATCCCCTTTCTGAATTAGCATTTGGAAGTTACAGGCCTTCCTTCAGACATTGACTTGAGATATAACAAAGTCATACAATTCAGAAGCATGTACCAAACATCAGTGAGATGAAAAGACTGAACACCATACCAGCTCTGGGGCAGCAATATTTCCAGAGGTAGTAGCAACTACAATACCTTCTTTCTTGTGTTCACTGGTTTTCTCTCGGCTGAGTTTAACTGCTCTATGCTCTTAGCCTGGAGGTTCTACCTGCTGTTGAAAGGTGCACAGGCCTGGGATGTCAGCCACACTTCCTAGGGGCCACAGCAGGGGCTCTGTGGCCAGCCCCAGCACTTTGAAAGCTCAGACAGAGGCAAAGGATTTGCAGTACCATGGTTGAGATCTTGGCACTGCCACAGCTGCACAATAACTGCACACTCCAGAGTGTCTCGGTTTCAAATGTGGAGACTGTATTCAGGTATGAGGAGGAAGCAGAATAGTCCTAGTTCCATAGTAAAAAGCCCCAAAACCACATTCAGCTGCCCACTTTGGCTATGATATTGGACACTTCCCACATCTGAAATGAACACTCAGCTGCTGAAGTATTTTGATGAGCACCAAGGGTCACGTTAAACATTCTTCTAATGGAGGTTATTTTAGGCTGCAGTGCCTTATATTCCTCATATACTGCATAAAATACTTTTAAGTCTGAATATTGATTATGTAACATTTCAAAAACCCTAGAATATATTGCAGGGTGAAAATAAGATTTAGGTTAAGATTCTCTCTGTAGTCTAAGTCTTTGTTTGTGAGTCTTGGCTAAAAAAAATTCTTCAAATATTTGGTTTTTTTTCAGAAAATGCTTCTTATTAATGGGGAGTCCATATTAAAATGCAGCAATTTTGAAAAAATATTTCAAAATATGAAGATTAAGTACCTTCAGATTTGACACATTTAGGTTTGGCTTTGAAATATCTTTTCATTTTAAATGCTGCAATTAAATTATAAATCTAGTTGAAATATTTGATTGTATGGAAATATTTTCAAAGAGTCTTCTAGGACATTTCTATATTATCTCTGAATATAAACACTAAATTATGAAAATTAAGGCAAAATAATAATGAAAAGCTTTAAGGTGTACTTTCTAGTCCCCTGTAAGACACACCTCTTTTTAATGACTGGAGTGTTCTGGCCTCTGGTTCACTTCTACCAAAGACAAAAGCAAATTCTGCCGTTGAGATAACAAGTATGTAACAGGGATCAAAAAACAGGTTACAAGAAGACTGAAATGTCACATCTACAGGAGGAGAAAAGCAGGCCCTGTGTAAGTGGCAGTTTCTTGTTTGGGACAGCTGGCAGACTGCTCTCTTGAGCCGATCCATCACGGAGATGTAATGCTTTCAGAGAGGAGGAGTGATAGGCTGGCTGAACTTGAGATTAAAAAAGGAATTGGATGGGAGCAGGGAAGAATACTCTGATTATCTTTTCTTTTGGCACAGATGCAAATCTCCCACTGGGCTGTTTAAGGGTCAGCTATACCAAGCAGAGGCTGAGAGATTTAATAGAAGTGGAGGCGATGATGAAGTGAACTTTGTGTTCTTCATCTCTTCTCTTGGTGCACGAATATACCTTTTCCTCTGTTGTTTGATCTAATAATACTGACTTCAGGTCTGCTGATACATAAATTTGACACCTTATCCTGTGGCCTCATTCTTGCCAGTGTGTTTTTCAGTTTTGCTTGGATTGCAATATGACAGTGCTGGCTTCTGGGACTACAAACAAGGGACAGTAACAAAGAGCGTGTATATCGAAGTGCATCAGTGTTGTGATGTGTTGATACAGAGTAGCAGAGGCATGCAGGACACAGAGTGTTGCTCAAAAAAACAATTTGCTAGTTAGTACAAAGATTTCCAGTGCAGAAAATGCACATCTATTGAAGATGAATTCTCCTTAAGAGAGCATTTAAAAAAAAAAAGTTAAAAGCTGTAAAGGAGAAAAGCCCTTGAGTTATAAAAATGCATATTGTTTCTATTTCTATAAGGAAATTAAGGTTTTATATACACATAGATTAAAAATGATTTTTTGTTTAATGCTATTAGAATTACAACGCCATTATTTGGCAACCAGTGTGGAAGAACTTACATATGGTAAAATGAAATGTTTTCAGCATTTGCAGTTCGTTTGCAAAATGTTTGCAAAACTGAGGAGAGTGGAAATAATAGTAAATATCTGGTAACGAAAATAATGTTGACAATAAATTAATAAGCATGCTCAAGAAAACTCTTCCTTTCTCCCAAAAGGCAAAACACAGCCATTGGCTCTTGAACTAAAGCTGTGTCTGCCTCTTGTGGAAAGCAGCTCTGCCAAAAGTCAGTTTTAACATGGAATCTGCAAAATCTAACAGGTTGCTTATTATTTTCTGTTTGTTATACTGTTATACAAACAGTAAATATTTCTCTTTAAGTACAACAGGGAAACTCTCACACTTCAGTCTGTTTTATTGGCATGCATCTAAAAGATGACACCTATTATTCTCCTCCTTGTCTGATTTTGTATGTAATTTACTACATCTTTCTATGTCAAATTTTAAACATAGTGACCCAGAAAACTGGGTTGAGAGCAACTTTCCATAGGCCTGGAAGATGCAACAAAAACATCCTAAATAAATCATCTCACTCTTGTACTTTCCTGAGTGTACAACAACCAACTTTCCAGCAGCTGGTGACAGCTGTTACTTTTACCTCTGAAGACCCAGTACTAATGGACTGCATTCTTTAACCTTACTCAGCTTTTACTTGGAGCTAAGGTGCATGGAAATAAAATTACTTCAACTCTGAAAACAAACAACCCCCGTGATTTGATATCCAATATACACTTGCATAGTTTCCTGTCAGATAGCAGTTTAATATAAAATAGATTTAACAATCCTTTAATTTTGCCTTACATATCAAAGTACTGCATGTACAAAGACCTGTCAATTGGAAGACTCTGATTTCTTTCTACCACCTTCAAAGACAAATGGGAATTGAGTATTCTCAGCACTACTCCTATTTCTATCAGTTTTAATCCCACACTGGTAAACACAAAATAAAAATAACATTTTAATCCTTCATTGCCTCTTTTTTAATATTGATTTTACTGAGCTATTGAAAAACAAAACTACTTCTGACAATGGCAGAACTTCAAAACTGCATGTGTAGAGGTCAAACTGACAGATTACTGGAACATCTTTATTAACTTTCAGAATATCAGAAGAGAGCAGAATCTTTTATCATTCTCCTTTGGAGTATAATCAGAAGACAAGAAGCATGAATCCTGTTATGTGGAAGTTTTTAGTTTCAGGCTGTTCAGTGCTAAGGGTTTTCATCCCCAGACATAAGATCTGAGTCAAGGGCTTGTCATTTTTTTGCTGTTGCTTTTGCTCTTATTATTCTTCTTTAACCCACAGTATACTTCCAGTGGTATGATCATATATGTCAAAATAGCAGTTGAAGAGTGTAAGCTGTAGAATATATCCTTATGTCCGTTTTTGTGGTACAGTTTGTCTGTTAGTCCTGTGCAGAAGTGTGCACAGCAGCTGTCCTGCTGGATACAGGGTCGCTTTCCACAATGGGATCTGCAGGCACAGAGCTCCAGTGTGGCTTTCTGTCTCAGAGAGCATTGAACTGTGGAGCTGCTAGCATATGGAGATGTGGATGCAGAACTGTGGTCAGCATTTTGGGAATAACATGTATCTCTTAGCAGATTAGGATGTCATTTTTGTAAATAAGATAAGCTCTTCCAAGCACAATCAATATTTATGAATGGGAAATGGATTTTCATTACATTACCCTACTAATTAACCCTCCTCTCTTATCACACATTGTTTATTTTTCCTTACTCTCAGTTAGTAAGCCAATTCTTTGATTTTGAGAGGAAAACCACCTAACTTTAGTTTGATAATTCCTGTGCATCCTGAGTTAGTGTGATTGGGAATTCCCCTTCAGGCTGCCCTTGTTGCTGTGTGACTTTTTCACTTCCAGGGGAGAGCTGCATGCACCTCCCCATTCAGGCAGGGTTTAGTTAATGGAATGGCACACTGGGGACGTGCAGCCAGAGGAGGTTCCTTTCTTGCAGCTTCTTCATTGTTCAGTCACATCCAAAGACCTCAGCAGACCCATATGAGTAACCTGACCGCTGACTTCGCTAATTTTAGCTGTGATTAGCAATACTAATTGTTAATTAGTACTTAAATAAGTTAATTAAATAATAAATAAATTTTAAAAAGTGCTACCTCATTTTGCTTAGAGACACTTTTCTTTTTCTGCAGCTGTTTCAAAATCAAACTTTTGGTGTCTGAAACGCAAATGCAGTGCTGGTAAGCCCAAGAGGTGGGTGTAAACCCCAGCTTTCCTGTTTCAGTGAGTTTGCAGAGTCCCTCAGCAAACTGACCTGCTTGGCAAGAGGGTGTGCGGGCCCTGGGGGCAGCCTAAAACCCTCTGCTGCCAGGTGCTGCTTGGCTTGGGTGGGTGTTTGCAGAGAGCCTGCAGCAGCTAAAGGTAGTTTACCTAAAGATGGCCATGGCATTTGAGGGGAAGAGTTGTGTGGAATTGCTTCTAAAATTAAAGGCAGCACAGGAATGATGCACAAATTCTTTAAATGCAAAAAAAATGTACTATGTTCTAGTAGAAGCAGTCTGGCAATAGGAATTAGGAGGTGGCAGGCGAATGGAAGGAGGCCTTTAAAGACAGGTAATTTGTTTCTGGGTGTTTTGGAGCTGGTACATGGATGCTTAATGGAGAGTTAATGTGGTCAAGACAGTGAATTAGGAAAATTAATTCAGTAAAATTTGGTTAAAGGCAGGCATGTACTTCTAAGTATATGTAAGCTTGAAGACTTTGAATCTTGCTCTGTAGGGCCTCACAGAGTTCTAGCATTTTGCAGCAAGTCTTGAATTAATAATGCAAGGATTTTTGCACTGTACAATTAATCAAATAAGGTCTAACTTTCCTATTACTGATTGAACTTCAGGTGATAAATGGTGACATTTTCATTAATCCTCTTAATCACAGCCTTTATTGCGTAAATGTAAAGCAAGGGAACAAAAGATAAACAACCCAAAGATTTATCAGACTTCCTGTGACTGAGGGGTATATTTCAGCAGCTGGAAATGTCAGGCACCTCGTGCAGTGTGCTGGGAGTTACGGGAGCTCCAGAGGGAAGTGGACTCCCCAGCAGGGTACCCTGGTTAATATCTGTGGTGAAGCTGTACAGAGAGCTGACACAAGTGCATTGGCACTGACTTCCTGCCTTTTATTACTGCAGAAGCCAGATTTAGAAGTTCCTCAGAATATTAGAAATTGTGATAATTCTGATTCCCTTATATTCCCAGAAGTCTCATCATTTTGATACATTGATTTGTAATGAGTCAGTCAGCTGTAACAGAATAATTCCAAAGGTGCCAAAAAAGGCACTCATCATCAAAATATTAATATCATTTTACTAAAGCTTGTGCTTCTCAAATACCAACCAAGTCTCTCTGTTCATTTGTTAGGGTTTGCTGGCTAGTTTAAATTTTTTGCGCTGTGATAATTGTTAAAGCAGGAGGTTTACTCTTCATAGTTTCAAACTGAAAGAGGGTAGGTTTAGATTAAGTAGGAGGAAGAAATTCTTTCTTGTGAGGGGGTGAGGCACTGGCACAGGCTACCCAGGGAAGCTGCCCCATCCCGGGAAGTGCCCAAGGCCAGGCTGGACAGGGCTTGGAGCAATCTGGGCTGGTGGGAGGTGTCCCTGCCCACGGCAGAGGGTGGGACTGGATGATTTCAGCTTTCAACCCAAAGCATTCTATGATTTTAACAGCATTTTCCTGACGATTGGGCAACAATTTGGCTTGCTCAATTTAACCACCTCTCTAGGAGTCTTTCTGGTTATTTTACCACTGACAAATGGCTTTTGAACTAGTGTTTTTCTGCCACTGCCTGGGTGATGCTTTTTTACAAGACTATACTTTATAACATGAATTTCTAGATGCATTGAAATAACTGATAAACATTTTTGTTCTGAAATGCAGTTTGTACACAATACCTAGAGGAGATATGTTATATCTTTCTTGAGACAAGAGAGCAAAAACTAGGGCAAATTCTTTTATAATACAGGCATAACAGCATAAATGAAATAATAAAAAAAGAATGGCCGGGGGAAAAAAAAAGTAAGGAAAATATCAGAAAACACTATGAGAAGCCATGGAATAGAATTTCTGATTACAAGGAAGGCAGATGATCATTGTTTATCAGGGAAGTTGGATATGGTTTTGTTTATGACAGCTTGGCTGAGACAAAAGGAACATCCTGCTAGGTATTTCCCTTTGGTTTTATTCATCTTCTGCAGACGTTTTTTTAAAGAATGTGAATATCAAACTTGAGCAATATGCAATAATGTTAGTGTAATTACTTCCAAGGAATTCACATGGCTTACATTTTAACATCATTGTATTAAATAGCTTTTTAATAACAGTTCACCTAATATTCAAAATACTGAGTTCATGACAAACTTTTAAAACCTTCTGAAGCATGGGCTGGTCTTGCTAGGTCTAAGGAACCTCCTTGCTAGGCTCAGCAGGGCAGAACTGACCTGTGCAGTCATGCTTTCTCTCTATGAGCTGTCCTCAGTCACACTATCACAGTCGTGTACCCAGCTGAGGCAGTGAGGGGACAGAGGACAGTAGTAGCCATATCCCAGGAACTTCTGTGATGGGAAGTTCAGATCAGCATATACTGAGATTTAGCTTAATTAACCAGGAGTAATCAGTAGATTTAAGTCTAGATTTTCTAGACTTCCTTGCACAGAGATTTGGTTCCTTTGAAATGTGACTCCTGCATGTCTTTTGGTTGCTGTTGGGCAGGTGTCTGCTGTGTGTGAGGATCATTTCTTGTCAGGGCATCACTTTGCAGGAATAGCAGTCAATTCATTTGCTTCTTTTCAAGGCCTGTGTACTGTAAACAAGATCAATTCTCCTAGGAGTTTTTCAGTGAGTTTAGTATGCTCACATTCCTGCAGTTTGAATTTTATGCACAAGCTTTTGGGTGAGCCCACACGGATGCTTCAGACCGCACTGCAATCTGCAGTTGGTAATCTGGACAGTTTTCTATGTGAGTTTTGGTTGCAAGGCTTTCGAACTGTTTTAAATGTTTTCTCTGTGATCAGTTTCACATTTCCTAGATCAGAGATCACATAGCAAAAATTAGTGAAGGGTTTCTTGGAAACCCTAACCCTAGTTAAGGGTTTCTTGAAAATGTTTTATGAACCTTTAACTCCATTAACAGAAACTTCTGCTGCCACAGAAACATTTTATGTTAGTACAATGTTTGTCCTATATAAACTACAGTAGCTATGAGCTTATGTCCAGCTGCACTGGCAATTGGAATTGACTGTCTATATGTGGCTTTCATGGTACTGTTTACAAAGAGGAGAATAAAAACTAATAAACCTGAGAAAATTACTGATTCATTTAAGGGATAAAGGAAGGGTGAAAAGGAATGCGAGAACTAATTACATTTTTACAAGATATTTGAAATGTAGGCTACACTGAATGCATATGAATGCACTGTAATGGAGTAATGATGTAATGTAATGCGTAAGAATGTACTGTGCGTGCCTGGGGCCGGGCAGGCCGTGGCTTCCTGCAGTGTGGGAGGGAGACCTGTGTGCAATGGGACACTCCCGCAGACACAGAAAGAGCTGTGAGTGATGGGAGACACACACACACACACAACACACACACACAGACACAGCTGGGTGTGATGGGACCCTCAGACATAACCACACACAGCTGTGAGCGATGGGACTCTCAGGCACACACAAACACACACACAGGGCTGTCTGTGAGCGATGGGACTCTCAGGCACACACAAACACACACACAGGGCTGTCTGTGAGCGATGGGACTCTCAGGCACACACAAACACACACACAGGGCTGTCTGTGAGCGATGGGACTCTCAGGCACACACAAACACACACACAGGGCTGTCTGTGAGCGATGGGACTCTCAGGCACACACAAACACACACACAGGGCTGTCTGTGAGCGATAGGACTCTCAGGCACACACACGTGTGTGCAATAAGGCCCCCATTTGCACCTGCTCAACGCTGCGCCTGCCCCGCCCAGTTCTGGAAGGTTCGGGGCGGGCGGCGAGTGCCGGCGCAGGCGGCTTTGGTTGCGCATTCTCGCATGGAGTTATCAGCGTAAGTGGTGCAGGTGCGTTTCAGTGACCTGGCGGTGCAATCCTGCTGTCCCTGTAATTCTTTTGTTTTGTCCGTCGGAATTCCACCTTTTTGGCTGCCGGAGTCTCGCCATGCTGGCCGCCGGTGCTGAGGGGAAGCGGTGCGGGCAGGGCGGGCATCTGAGACCGCCCACAGCCGTGAGTTTTCTACTTTATCGGCTACTTTGAGTTGTTTCTTCTCTCGAAACCAGGGAGCTTTGGTGGCCTTGCTGCTTTAAAGGCTAACTTCGTGCAGCATAAGCTCTAAAATAGCAATCCGTGAGGGAACAACAGAAAACAATATGTAAGGTGTTTTGTGGTTTTGTTTGTTTGTTTGTTTTTAGTTGCATATTTTTCAGTCTCAGTTCTTGAAGACAAAATGGCATCCATTAGGGTGGAGGAGTGCAGCTCAGCAATGGTGTGGGACAGTCAGCCCGGTGTGAGGTGGTGTTTGGGCTGCTATTGGGGTTTAGTTTTTACACATTGTCCTTGTGTTTAAAGCTGTCTGGGGATGGAGTGCAACAGTAATCCTCTGCATATCACTTTTTCAAGTCCTGTTGAGTGGCAGTAGAAGAACAATAGACTAAAGGTCTTTTCCAAAGTTGAAGGAAGCCACTTGGGTTGGAGCGAGATTCCAGGAGTACTGAAAGAGAGAATTGACTCCTGATAAGCTTTTGAAGTGGGAGTGGTTTTCTTTCTGAAAAGCTGCTACTTTAAAATAATTCTTTAAATACATGGTGTATACTTGTGTGAAGTGGGAGAGCTTGCTGGTCCTACATTACTTAAGCTGCCTTATGTGAAATACAAAGCTGTGTTTCATGTCAGGTACATCAAAGGCGCGTGTGTATTTGTGATTGTGAGATGTGTGGAGCTTAATCATACAAATTCTAATAAGTAACTGAGGAAAGTAAAGGATGGAAAGAGGCCTTTGAATCTATCCTTTGTTTGCAATTAACTTTTATAAGTTTTAAGCTGATATTAGAAGCATTTGTTTTTTAGCAAGAACTTTCCGCTTGTACATAGGCCTTAAAGATGTTGCAGTAATAACCTTGAAAGTATAATTTTAGAATATTGCTTGTATTATCTCGTAGTTTTAATTAGTAAGAAAAAGGCAGCTGGACATCACTGTCATAAGATTAATAGTCCTGAGAATTAAAAGTCAAGTCCACATCTGGAAGCTAGACCTCATTATCTGGGGTCCTCCTTTCTCTTTTCTGGAAGCCAGACCTCATTATCTGGGATCCTCCTTTCTCTTTTCTGGAAGCCAGACCTCATTATCTGGCATCCTCCTTTCTCCCTTTGGAAGTTAGACCACCCTCTGGGATACCACATCATCCGGGAGACTGCAACACCTGGGATACATCCTGAAGAGACTGAAATTGTGATGGGAAAACCAAGAATAGAAACTATAATGAGTATACATGGAAATTTGGAATAGAAACTGCTGACAACATATGAATACCCCTATAAATAGGGGTATAAGCCCTCAACAATCGGTGTGCAGTTGGAGGGAAAACTCCTCCCACTGTACCCAGCGCCGCTGAAACTTTGCTCATACTTCACCATATTAAATAATAAATTAATAGCTGCTTGAATGTTGGCCAAGTCAAGCTTCTTATTCCTCCTAACACTTAGGCTCTGACTTGCTTTCTTTAGTAAATTTCTTTTAAACTCTGGGAGATGGACTTACACCTGCTCTTGGAAGGCTTTCAGAGGGCTGGGTTTCAGATATTGGCACTGGCAGAATACTGAAAGCTGAACGACCTTTATTTTTATTTTTTTATTTATTTTATTTATTTATTTTTTTTAATATTTGACTAACAAGTAGTAAGAAAACATGAGGATGTATTCATGTGTATGTTTGAGTCTTGCCTGTGCTTTATAGATGCAGAAGGTCTGAAATTTTGAGTATTCTGTTGACGTTTCAGTCTATCTGTTGTATTTTCCTCTTTATTACTGAAGAGCACAAAATAGAGGGTTTCTCTTGACAGTTAATTACATGTGTTGTATTTTCCTCTTTATTACTGAAGTGCAGGAAATGGAGGGTTTCATGCAGTTTTGAGAACTATTTCATCTATCCTGATCCTTCCTGAGTTCCACTGGTGATGGGTGTTGATCAAATTTTGCTGCTGCGAGACAGTTAGGGGCAGTTAATTAATCTGTTTATCAGAAGTTGTGTGCCTCATTCCTTCAGGAGCGGTGTATTTTGGCAGGGAGTTGTAATTACTCTTTCTCTTGGTTGTTTTAGGGAATTGGCTAATTCTGTGCATGATTGGTGTCTTCTTGCTCCATGGGTAACTGCTGTCTTATTTGCCATGTTTTGAGGCTGAGATGAGGAAAAGTACATGACTACAGAATTGGGATAGCCACTTTATCCTTTTGAGCGCCCTGCTTGCTTCTAGTTTAATATACAGCATACTTCTGGAAAGCCCCCTGTGGCTAACGCACCAATAAATGGTGCTGTGGGGGACATTTCATCAAATAGTTTGCCTTTAGAGCTTTCACTTGCTGTTATGTTTAACCTGTGGAAGGAGCTTTCTTCAGCGGTCAGAGGCTGCTTCACAGTTACTGCAGTGAATTAAGTCTGGTGCTGGTGCAGATAGGATGTTTTTTGGAGAGACCATTAGTGAGACACAGGTCACAACTACAGGCAGTTTCTGTTTTGCTGGTCTTCAGCTAGCTTGCTAGATAATGAATATAATACAAATACAGTATTTGTTCTTGGTTGTAGCCAGACCTCAGAGTCTAGAGAGGGAATCCTTACCTGAATTCTTCAAATGTAACTGTGACCTAAAGTAGTGAGAGAAAGCTTAATAGGGCTCTGCATCAGACCTGACACCTTTATTGAAAAGGAAATGGTTTCTGGACAGAAATTCTGGGCAGAAAGACTGGGCAGAATTCTCCCTTGTATGTGTGTTGTGTTTGTCTCAAAGTGTGTGTATTATCTATTTTCATTTTGGTTGAGGCACAATTCATCAAGGGAATCTCCTAGATGAACTTGTATGAGATAAGACTTGTCTGAGCACATGGAACTTGAAATAAACCAGCTGCAGTTATGCTGTTAGGAAAAAAAAGCCCATAACAAAACTCAGCAATCCAGTCCATGGGTATTTAAATATGCTTTATTAATTACACAAACAGAATCTTGGACACGCTTGGTAGGAAACAGCTGAAGTTACATAATAGTCTGAGGAGTTTGAACCCTCTGAGCCAGGTGGTTGGTAACACCTGGAGAGGCAGTGATAAGCCTCAGGTATAGCAGGTTGAGCTAATTTTGTCAAATCAGCAATGGGTTAGGCAGTAATGTAGTCATTTTCAGCTCTGCAGAAAATGGAAGGAGATTTAGGCAAAATTAAGAAGCGTGAAAGAAACCCAAAGGTGATTGAAGAAGCTTGCAAGTGAGTAGTCCCCTACTGTAGTTAAAATAGCAGAGTAGAGTCTGAAAGAGTGGAAGGTGAAAAGCTAAAAGAGGCAGGGAAAGCAGCATAAAACATATTAAATGCATGTTTGAGTAGAGTTTGTAAATTTTTCTCCACAAAAGTGATGGCTAATAAAAGGTAGGAGTGTAACCTTTGACCTGAGGTATAACTACTTGACTTGATCTGGAAAGAAATTAAGTTTTAAGGTAGAGAATGGATTGGAAAACAAGCAATATTGAGATATTACTTTATTGCCCACTGGAGGTAAGTTTTTAGTTGACAGGAATGTGTTTTTTCACTATAAAAAAACACTGTAGTCTATGTAAATTTTATTAAGCCCATAAAAATGCACATAGTAATCGTCAACGCATATAAAAACGCAGCAATGACTGGAAGACATACATACATCAGTGTAGCTTTTTCCTTGAAAAAATATAGAGTCATTATCTAACGTTAACCTTTGTAGTTTTTTCATGGCTTGTTTTTGTATGAACAGTCATTTTCCTCAAAAGACTTCTTAAGACTTCATGAATAAAGCTAGTGGTAGAAACTGAGAACACATAAAAAGCCTGTGGAAGATATTTCTGTGTACCACAAAATTAGAAACAGAAAACACATGAGTACATTTTTTCATTTATGGTTTGAAGAGAGCAGGCTAACAGTTTTGATCAGTTTACAGAGAGTATATAATTTATATTGAACGCCATATTGACTGCTGTTATGCTGGAATTCAAATGTTGTTCCTCAGCTCAGTATTCAGTTGCTCTCCTACAATTGAAATATTGTTTGATTTGTGATTATTCAGGGTTAACCTCTACCTCACTGTATTACTGGGCTGTTTTTGTGTCCATTCGAGCACTGACCTGTCACCTTGAATTTTCAAGCTTTCTTGGTGCACTTTCTGACTCAATGTTTTCATAGTTTTTAGTTCTTTCTCACACATGGGTGTTATAATTAGTAGCATGTTTATGTTAAGACGAAGTTGTTGAAATTCTTTCTCTTGGTGTGAAAAAACAACTAATGGACAATTGTCTTGACCAATGGGATGGGAGAGGTGTCCAGCTTCTCCTCCAATCCCTAGTCTGTGTAGAAATACTATAAATATAGAGTCAGATGTTTTAATAAATAATTTTTAGCCTTCTCATGAGAAAGTGTGTCCTTGCGTGTCCCACAGCAACACTGTCCTCTTTAGGCCTTTTTAACTCTCTGCCAGTGCCAAGGAGAATTCATATACGTTGAAGTGACACTCTGCCTGGTTAGTGTTCCTTAGAGGTGTATGTAAGAAATACCTTTGCTTGTTTTGTGGAAAATTAGTAAGTTTTTCTTCTGATATTTACTATGTGTTAAATAAAAAGAAGTCAAAATGATAGGATCAGTACTTTAAACTTCCTAGAGACTGTATGTGAAATCTTGTGAAACACGAGTTCATTTTTTGTGAAATTTGAAGCATGGCGGTTTTTATTTTGGTAACACTTTCCCAGTATGGTACTTAGAGTTTCTGTAGGGTTATCAGGGATTGGGTTGCCAGGGGGTTCTTCGCACTAGGCTAAAAAAATCTCCAAAGAACAGACTTCGGGCTTACCCTGCAGTGTAATGAAGGATCTGGGTAACTTTAGGCTAGGCAGAGCTTTGAAAGGTCTTTCCTCCGTGAAACAGTTCCTTGACAGGAGGTATATAATAGGAAGGATAGGAAATCTTCATCAAGAAGAGGAAACTGAGGCTTTCATGGAATTAACGACTTACTTATACTGCAAATCACTAAGGATAACTGAATTGGGACTTCAGGTAAAATAATGAAAAGAAAGTGAGCTTCTCTTGGTAGAGCAAAAGGGATCACATCTAGACAACATGCTTCATTTTGTACAATTTATAGAAGAAGAATTTAGCTAGTTAGCAGACAATCTGTTCCTGAGCAAATGCTTCTTTTTGGAAGTTAATGGAGTGAATTTGACTGAAAAAGATCCTTGGGAGTACTTTTAATTCTTGCTATGAAGTGTGGACAATAGATCAGCAAAGCTGTTCTCAACTGTGAATGAAACAGGTGGTGAGGCAGTGCAGTGATTATTTACTCATCAACTACTTAAAAATCTCATTTGTGCATTTGATTTTGCATTTTGTTCTTACCCTGGAGTTAACTCTGAACCAGAATTCATTCCTGAACCACTGTATTGAACCCTAAGTCATGGCTGGCATGTCTCTCTCCCAAGGATTTATCTTCCTTTCCAGTGGAATTAACTTAAGACTCCTCACAGGGAAGGGGCAGTCTCACTTTGCATGCGAACTTCCACTTGCCCCAAGGCTCCTAAGGGATTGGGAACCTGCCCCTTTTGTCTACCGAAAGGATGTTGGATTCTCTCTTTTACTTCCAGCAATAGATGGCTTCAGGGAGTTGGCTGTTGAGAATTACCACACCATTCTGGAAATCCACTGGAAGTAATTAGTGGCTCTCCAAGATGTTTTGTCTATATGCGTTTTCTGTTTTGCATTAATACCCAGAGGAAAGCATTGGGAAATCTGAGCTTGAATAAAGCTTGAGGACAACTTAAAACCTTCATCCTTGGCTTGGGGAGAGAGCATTAGGGGATCCACAGTGTGAATGCGCTTGTGTGAACATAGGCAAGGGAAAAAGTCTTCCACCCCAAGGAAGTTTGGACAACGGAGCAAACTTGTTCATCTATTAATGTATCTCTCACAGCCTCTAAGTGCATCTTTCTTTGCCTTTCAGTTGCTTGGTAAAGAGTAGGAACTGAAAAAATCTGGACACATATTTCCTGTTATGCTCTCTCTAGATACAAAGTCCCATGTAATGTATAAATCAAGGAGAGGAGTATGATTTGTTGAATTATTGTTTTAAACGAAATCTATCTGCTACACACATATCTTACTCTTCAGCAATTTCTAGCCTGTAAAGTTGTTGGGTCACCATATGCTAAAGAGAGGAACACCCTCCCTGATACAGAAAGCTAAACCCTCACCCCATAATAAAAACACTAGTTAAAGTGCCTGTAAAAAGCTTGGTTAATAACTACAGGAATAAAAGAAATGTGCATTGGCATATCTTCTGTGTACAGGTAATGGGCACCAAAAGATACAGTCTTCAAAGCCTTCACAGTCTGAAAATCCATCAGGCTTATGACATACTTTATCTACTGCCAGTGCTGCACTTACTTGCTCAGTTCAAAGTCTTCCTTTCTCACTGCACCTTAATTAGTGTATTAATTAATGTTGCTAAACCTCATCAGCGATGGTTTGTTCTCTGCTTGTTACATTTTCAAGGAAAAGCTGTTTAACTGCTTTCTTAGTATCTTAAAAATGTTTGAAGAAAATGATCATGTTCGGTAGATTTCTGGTTTCAGTCAGACCAGCCTACGAGACACCTTTTTCTTTTTCCTGACAAACTTTGCTCTTCAGAAGGACTGTTATTTTCTGACTGAGAGGAATCTTGGATTTTCGTTTTGTCACTGAAGTTGCAGTATACTTGGGTTTGAAGACCCTCCACGGGAAGCTACTTTCTCACAGAGAATACGAAATAAATGTATTTGTGTAGTTTATGCTGCTTAGAAGAGAGACTGGTGTAATGAAGATTTCTCAGAATGCAAGAATCTTTCGAGATGTGTATGATACTGATAACAGTAAGATCTTATCTGAGCTAGGGCTTGATTTTTTTCTTATGGACTATAGGCCTTTGCTGAAACAACTTGTCCTCCTTATTAGCAACATTATAGCCTCGAAAGAGACTTCAGGTTTGCCCATGCCCTTCCTCCTGCTTGGAAAAATTACACACAGGTGTTTGCCTCTTTCCATGTGATTTATTTGAATTACTGTGTTTGGATTTGTGTTAAGGAGATCTCTTCAGGAGCTGATGAGGGAAGTACCAGCAGTGAGTGTACTGATGGCTGAGATCCAGGGATCTGGATTGTCTTTGGATGGAGTCACTGTGAGCCTCATCACCTACTGCTGAGACTGACTGAGAGCCCTTTTACTTATGTGTAAGGTAACTATGGACAAGTACTGCTTCGATGCCAGGAGAAGAAAATTCTACCCATTTTCTTGTGGAAACAGAAGTCTTATTAACATTGATCAAGATGAAAGCCAAAAGTTATAAATTCACTGCTGACATAGCACTGTAGTTTGAACTCCAAAGACGCATCCAGAATATAACATGTATTTATTCCAAAGTAGCCAATAATATTTTGTTTAAAATAGATTTTTTTAAAGACACTTAATGTAAATAATACAAACCTCTGTTTGCTGTTGTAAAATGGCCTAATGTAAATTCCTAGTGCTTACACCCTTGGTTTGCTGTCTGCGCTTTGAGAATACTATTCTGAATTGGGCCATCACCAAGGAATGCTTAGAGCTGAAGAATCAGGAGGGGAAGCATAAGATCAGAAAGTTGTTCCTCTTTATATTAATAAAACCCTTATTGCTGTTGGCTTGAAATAAAAAGGAATACTTGTGGATTAAGAGCTCTTTCCCAATCTGAGCATGCTTTGTCAGAGAAGAGCCACACTTTTTTTACCCTTCTAATCTCCCATATGGTTGGTGATGTGCAGAGGATTTGTCTGCAGATGCTGATCTGTTACATTGAGCCATTAGCACCGCCTGGTTTCAAGTTCCTTCTCATATTTTGAACAGGGAGTTGGAGTACATGATCTCTGGAAATCTCTTTTATCCTGATTTATTATTCTGTGACGCAATATAAATCAAGGACTTTATTTCTACTGAAATGTTGGAACCAGTGTAACTAGGAAACAGGATAAAAAGTTGCTTTAAACTGTGTGTCTGCCTTGCTCATCACGACAGGGACAAAACTACTTAGAGCAGTACCTCACTGATAAACAGGAGCTCTGTATTGCACATGTTTGTTGTGGATTCCCTGAAATGAATGTTTTTCTGGAAACTGCCAAATAAATTTGAAAAACCTGAGGAATCTTATGGTAAAGAGAAAAAAAAAAAAGCTGAGAGTTTTTGTCCTGATGGAATGGCTGACATTACTTTTTTTTTTTTTTTTCTTTTTTTACCTTAGAAATGTCACTACATTAAGCTTAGAAGAATTCTTTAAATCAATAATGTTTGTTCCGAGTCTTGTAGAGTGCGTCATTTTATTACATAGGTGGTACAGGAACGATGTGTGAGGGAATGCCGATTTAAATCAGGTATACACAAGCTCCTCAGTGACCGGGGCAAAGGAATTAAAATACTGAAGCCAATATGAATTAATTTTTGGGACCAGTAGTGAAAACTCCTGACCTTCAATCCAAAGAAAAACTGCTGTTTTTTTCTTTTTTTGGGGGGAAGGAATAGCATCTGTTAGGGTTGTATTGTGATGATGATATAAAGTCATCTGTGGGTAGTTTAAGCTGAAGAGTCAGGAAGGAAAGCATAGAATCAAACCCATTTTTTTTCAGATACTGCATTAAAAAAACAACCAGTGGCAGTTTACTTCAAATAAAAGAGAATACAAAGTCAGTGCATTGATAAAAAACTTGATTTCTTCAGTTTTAACCATTGTTTTTTATGTGGAAAATACATCCCATGGATAGGGAACCAATGAATTGTATTGGAATACCAAGGAAAGTTGTATTAAGTATTTTTGTGTAGGCACAGGTGTACGTGGAAGGCCCTGCATTCTAAATCTCACCCCCTTTCTGAATGTGTTTCTTAATCTCTTCTGAATTTTCAATAGGAAAAGTAATTAATTTGTCAATGCACTGACTAATGCCTTGTAATTACTTATATCAGCAGAGTGAGAATAAAAGCCTTTGGTAGTAGATCATCACTGAACTAGTAGTGGTGTCCTAAAATGTTCATAAAGGAAGATTTGCTTTTATTTCATGGCAGCTGAACTGTAGAAGTTGTTGTATGAGTTTTGGGTAACTCCAGAATAACTGTGGCTGTCTGTGTTTGTATTTGCAGCACTGCAGAGGTCTGCATTAACATTAGAGTGGTTGTCAGCAGTACAGCTACTTCAGGGAGGGCTGGGATGGTTAACAAGTGTGGAGTAGTTGATGGAAGGACTTGATATTACTGCAGTGGGATAAAAAGATCTGCTGGATCCCAGTATCCCAGACTTTCTTGTACCTTTGTCAAACTTGTCTCTTTCAGCCTGTTAATACACAGTTGCAGTGAGATGCTTTTTCCTTCATCCATTGAAACTTGTGGAGTATTGTGGAAGACATTTTCATTTAAAGGAAGCTGTATCTCTATGGTCTATGTCATAATAGATGACAGATCTGTTCTTTCAGAGATTTCAAGTTTCTATGTACGTTGTCACTGTTGGTTGCACTGTATATGCTATATGATATGATCATTTCAGTTGAAAACCATACCACTAATTAAAAGAATGATCTGTGGATAGCTCTGGGCAGAAATTACAACAAGTCAAGATAAATGTTATTTGAGCTTTAAGGTCTTAAAAGTAAGTTTAAAAGAACATTATAAAAGCTGGTTATGGTTTGAAGGGCTCTGAAAAATTAAAGAGCAAGACCACAAGTGATCTGCTGAAACCTTAGGCTCTTTGAAATTTCTTCCTCTTTTCTAAACACCCCTCTGCAGCTGTTACCTGTGAGCCTAAATTGGGGTGAGGTCATAATATTTCTCATCACTGTCCTCCTTCCACAGCTCTTTCCTCCTGCAGTGTTTCCTTGTTCAAAAACATTCTTCGATAAAATATTTCTTCCCCAAAATGAATGCTTTCTAGAAGAGATGTTGTTGTAGTCTGAGCAGCAATACTTGCTTACAAGGCTATTTGCTTATTTAAGTTTATTTGTTTTATTTAAGGTTGCCAATCTTGCTTGTTCATTGTCAACAAATGAAGATGGTACGAAGATTGTCCAAATGGCAGCTAATCACATCGAGACTTTGTGCCCACAGGTAGGGCTTGTTCGCTTTGTTCCCACTGCAGTGCACTCACCATACACAACAGTGTTGTCACACAGTGCAGATGTTTGGGTGTGTTCCTTTAGTCTAAATTCACATTCCATTTACACAGCTCAGCATAGCAAACAGAGACCTAATGATGAATGCAAATACGTGGTTAGTTGGTTCATTTTCTCTGTGGTTAACCTAGAAGTGGTTAATAGTCTGGATTAGTTGGGAGTTCTTAAAAACTGCAATTGCAAAAATATGCTGCTCTTGTTTCTGAAATCTCACCTGATTGAATGAACATGGTAATGTGAAAATTTTGGAATAATTTATGCTTAAAAAGCAGTACCTATTTTGACATTTAACTTGAAAGACTCACCATTTGATTTGGTTTTTGTGTAAGTGAAGAGTAAATTATTAATTCTCCTGATTGTCACCAATTTAGAGGCTTGAACTTTCATCTTAAGGAAATAAATGGGAAAAAAGGACTGCTACATGATGCACCGCGCTCAGGTATCTCCCCGGCTAGCCCCGCTATCGCGGCGCAACGAGTGTGGGCCGCCCTGGGAAAGCTGGTTCAACCCCAGGTGCGGCTAAGGCTATCCAGCGTGGGGGAAACGCTATGCCTTCGTGGGAGTCCGTCAGTCGGGTCACCGACGGTGTGTGGCAAGGGACGAGGGAGGGAGGTGCCGGTGTGATTAATCCAATAAAGCCAGATCTCCAGACGAAGCAGCACTTTATTGAAGGGACAGGGACAGGCAAGAACCTCCGAAGTGGGGGCTCCGGGAGAGGGTTTTATATTGTAACCGGGGAAAGGATACATTGCGGCGTCCAATGGGAAAGCTTAGGGGAGCATGCAGGGCGCGTGATCACTGCATGCTAGGGAGCGTGCTACACAAGGATTGGCCTAGGGACAAGATTGACAAGGAAGGGTCCAGAACAAGGGAGGGGAATACCCATATTTGGGGCAGAGGGGAGCAGCAACCAAGGACAGAAATAGAAAACAGGGATACAAAGGACCAAACCATCCTTAGGAACAAAGGGGGAAACTTGGGGCAAACCATAGAAGGGCGGGAAAACCGCAAACCATTACAAGAAATACAAAATATATTAAAATGGTCAAAAACATGCACCGCAACAGCTACAGATAGACTTTTTCTAAGATAGCAAGTACCAACAATGTGTTCACTTTGTCATGTTCAGTTACAGAGATATAAAAACTTCGGCAGTTAGATCTTTCAGAGCAAAGATTTTACTGATTCCTGAATCTGATCTGATCTGTGTTGCATAATTTAAAGATCATTAGTTCTTTGCAGAGCACTGTAGTTTACACAGTGGTATAAGAGCTCTTATCCTTTTGTGGTAATGTAGTTGAAATAAAAGCTGAAGAGCAAATATTCATATGTTCAATAGCAAGCTTTAGAAGTCCATTTTATGCATGTTGAATAAATGCAAGTCTTGGAGAAAGAAATTTCTGTCAAGGAATTGTGTTCTGAAAATGTCACAAATCAACGTTCTCTTGAATAATTCAGTTTCAATGTTTTTAAAAACTTGAAAAGTTCTGTGTTTTACATCACACTCCTATGTGATTTAATGTGTTACTGGATTTGTAAGAAGGCTTCTTCCAGCTTTTTTGTTTCTCCAGGCATCAGGTGCACTTTTTTAATGGATTATTATGCATCCAGATGCCGCTTTTCAATTGAAATTAAAACCTTCATATCTGATACCAGAAACTCCTAAAATCTAATTTTGACTAAAATATTGATTTTTCTTTACAGTCATTTAAGTTTATAAGCTTTTAATTTCCTCTAGTAAAATGAAAGTTTCTTGGGTTTATTTCTTTCCTTTTTGTTTAACCTCAAGGTAAACTGGGATGAATTAGTTGATGATTATAGATCTGACTAAAAAGAGAATGTCAAGTGCACATGATAAAATTATATTACAACTAATGGTATGTTCATTGTGCAGAATTTGCTGCTTTCTTAGATAAGAACCATGCCCTATGAAATCAATTTGCATTTTACCTAAGTAAGAAATAGCAGATTAAGGCTCCTGCATTTTTTCAATACATCAGATTATGCCATATAATTTAAAAACATTCCATCGGGAAAATAATTATCTCTTAAGTTCCCTGTGAGGCATATCAGTTAGAGTTCAGAATGGGGAAATTCACATGCAGAACTCCCCAATGCTCTTAAATCTTCAGAGTGAAAAGAAAGGTATTTTATGTGCTTTGCGAAATGTTTCTTGGGGGAAGTATGGATTGAAATCTGATATAGTAGAAATAAAATAGAGCTTCCCCACCCCAAATGCCCCAAAAAGTACCTACCAAAAAACACCCCTAGCACTTACAGAAAACACCTTGGAGTCTTGGGAGTTTTGCAGATTTGACAGTGTAACTTCCTACAAAGCACAGAGGAAAAGGCAGCTACAGAACTGGCAAACACTGGAGAAAGCCTTTTGACTTTTGTTACAATAATCATACTCTACTGTAGGTAAAATGAAGAGGCTTCATTCTGAACCCTCTGTTTTTTGTTTTCTCAAGTGTAATTATTATCAAATATTTTGACTGTTCAACAAATGAAATAAGCTGGGCATTTATATTAGAGCCAATCCAAAACACATAATGATTCTGGAATGTTATGAGTGTTTAATGAGGAATTGTGTTTAAATTAGTAATAATAGAAAAAAAAAATGAAGAGCTGGTTGCATATGATTTGATGAAGAATTATTTCTGTTCATATAACTCACTTTTGGTTGGGAGAATTGGGTGTTGTCAGGTAAAATCAATCTCCAGTGTTACTTGTATTAGAAATCCATGTTACTGTCCTGGTGTGCCAGCAAAATCTTGACTTCAAATGAGTGCATGGGAAAGAAAGAGCAGGGCAGGAACCAATAGAAGCAAATGAGCTTTTGTTTTTAAAAGCAAGGCTCTAAATCTGTTGAGCTGATTTGCTAATAACCATTTTGGCGTTGTTACCCTTGGGCTTCAGTTCAGTGGTGTGTTTGGAGAAGACCTGGTTGCTCTAACAGTTCTCTGGAATACCTGGTAGATGATAAACCTGTCAACATAGAAGGGGAGAATTATCCTGTGGGAAACCAGAGATTAGCAGATGAGAATCTGTTTTTTCTATCTAAATTCTTCATAGGTTTTTACATTTCTATGGTCTAATCAGCTTTCATATCCTGAGCTGCTGATTTTGAGAAGAATGACCTTGAGCCTAAAGCTGGAACAGTTGTGTCAAAGTACAGATCAGAGGTGGATGCTGTTGAGGCAACACCTAAGATGGTCTTCAGAGTGTCAGAGGGCTCTGCCTAGTGCCTTTTTATTTGCACAAAGATCCCTGGAGAGTTGTAAGGAGCAGGGGGTTTGGGATATTTTAGAAGACCTGTATCTGAAATAGTGAATTTTAGACTCGCTTCCTTTGAGAGGGAGCTCTCACTGGAGCTTGCTGCTAGTTACCAGAGCAGTACAGGGTAATTACTGGAATACCATGAAAGGAAGGAAAATGCAAGAAAAAACACACAAATGTTTGTGGTTTAGCTTAATCTTCTGTTGATGATAAAAAAATTTTTAAAAGTCATTTGATCCCATGGAATACTTTACCAGATATTTTAAAGACGAGGTGTAAGCACCGATACAAGCAGAACCTTGGATCTTTTAGAATTTTGGTGAGCTCTGTTTTTCTCTTAAGTATTGAGGGATAGATAGCAACCATCTGGTTATAAACTGAGGTGAGAAGCAATTCTATGTAACTAATGAGAAGTGCATAACACTTGGCACAGTTGTGAAGGATTCAGCTGTAATTTTGAATGCCATATTTTCTTGCTTCTTAGAACTTAATATGCTGCTAGTAGCTTTTAATACTGCCTGGTATGTGATAAACCAGTAAGTATAGAAGGTGATTGTTTGGCTATGGTGGTTTTGTAAGTAAATCACTCTGGTAGTTCAGGTAACGGAGAGAGGTATTGGGGTAAGGGAGATGCTGAGCTGATCAGTGGGAATATATACACGTCGTGTTCACAGGCCACTGAAATAGTGATCTGACAGCTGTCTTAAACATTTTGTATTTGGGTCGTCCAGCATAATTCATCTGTTTCTTCAATGCCAGCATGACAGTCTGGAACTATATTGCCATATTTTGGTATTATAGAGCTGTTTCTCTATTGACACGTGTACCTTCAGTGAGGAGAAGGGCAAAAACCACCAAGCCTTGCAAGAAACTAGCCCCTGCAGCTTGAATTTTAATAATTTCAGCACTGTTGCAGTGATGCTTTCTTTCCTATCTTGCTATGAGACAGTATTAGGCCCGTCATGTGTCTTTTAGGATCATGTGAAATGGTCAGTGTTTCTCAGTAAATTCAGAAACACCGCAGAACTAAGAGGGATTGATGGGTTTTTTGGAGTGTGTGTGTGTCTGCAGAAACGATCCAGGCAAAGCATCTCCATTGCAGTCCAGGAGTCACTTGGATTCTCTGCTCTTCCAAGTACAGTGATGACCTCCAGTTGGTGCAGTGTCATGGAAGCCTTCAGCAGCCCAGCAGTGATGGCACCGTGCCCCACACGCACAGAAATACAATTGGAGAAGCTCTATTTCCCCAGCAGCGCTTGTGTGCTCTCTGCTTGATTTCTTAGAAAACCATTGTGACTTTGTTATAAGTTTTGATCAAGCTTTCATGTGAATGTCTTTTTTTTTTTTTGCTCAAAATTAAACATTGTATTCGTGTTCTTCTGTTACGAAAATGAATTAATTTAGCTCTACCTTTGAGCTATGTGTGGATTTACGCTTGTCTAGCCCTTTTTTGTTGATACAGACAAATGGATATTATTTCCTTCTGTGTAATTTTCTAGGAAGTAGGTAATAGCAAACATGAAAATTCTTGTTCACAAAAATGAGACTTGATAGCTGATCAATGGGCAGGATCTTTTGATGTGTTGCATTTTTCAGGTATTGGAGTTCAAGTATGTATTTTATAATGCTGTGGATTTTTGAAACTAGCAATTTGCATTTCCTGTATATTTACTCTTTCATGAGTAAAAAATCAGTCATCCATTTTGTAACTTGCCCTGGTGCATTAAATACTGGAGGACACTGAAGATTTTTTTCTTAGGCTCATAGAGACTCTTGACCAACATTGCTTTAATAACCACAGTTTCATCTTCTTGCTTGAACCATGTGCGGCATTTCCTTTTATCTGTATTAATACACTTTCCTTCAAATACAGGGCAGTAGTAATGGGGGAGAACATGGTAAATCAGTTAAGTTCTCTACTATCTGCTTTAAAAGATGGAAAACAGATGTTAGTATCCAACAGTACAGGACTTCTTAGGTATCATCTCCAGCTTTTCAGTGGAGAGTTTAATTGAAAGTATGTGTTGTGCCTTAGTAATACTATTTCTGAAAGGAAGGTTACTCTGGTGACGTGATAGTCTTCATGTAGGTTTTCACCATGTTGCAAAGTTCACACATAATGCTGCTGAAGATGAGGATTTTGTCATTAAGCTTGGTACCTGTGGAAGACTTCTTGAGCACTCCTATATTTAGTTCATTTTCGTACATCCTGGTTCCACAACCGTTTGGTCTGGCTTACAGCATCAGTGTTGCTGGAGACTTCCCTCCCTCCCTGCTGTCAAGCCCTCATTTCTGCCCCTTCCCTCAAGAGTAGCAGTAGCAGTCACGTAGCTGCTCAGCAGTAGGATCAGGAAACTGCTGTGAATCCACCTGGGAAGCAGGAAGGTTAAGTTTGCCTTCAGGTCAGCTGCTCAGTACAGTTTGCAGTGTGGATGCCTGAACAGGCTTGTCTGGCTTGAGGGAAAGGTGTGCTTTTGGTAGCACTGCAGACTCATTGACTGATGCCAGCTTTAGTGGTTTGTCATTTAAAAACCTTGTAGCAAGCTTATTGGGGTACTGTGAATCCTGAAGCTATGGAACACCAAAATGTGTTGGAAGGCACAGGACTTTGCTTCTGCACAAATAGATGTTTGCTTTGGCTTGAATTTCTCTAATAAACAGTTTGAAGGGGGGGAAGCTCCCCCCACTGTTACTCTTGGGTTCCCCTGAAAGTCTCATACTGGCTGTGATTGCTTGGCTCTTTATGATAGTACTTGGAGAGAGAATAATTAACTACAAAATGCCTTGAGGCTTTCAGTCTTAACTTCCATCTTCCGGCATCTGTTGTGTTAGAATAGAGTCCTCAACAAATTCTCACTCTGTAATATTAAACAAAAATACCAACCCTGAGTAGCGTCAGCTTCTGTAGCAATACAGAAGCTGTTTCATCCTCTTCTTGCTTCAACTGCGATCAGTGGACATTGATGTGAGACTGATTGAGTTTTTTGCAGTTGCTGGAAGGCATTTGCTATAGATGTTTTATAAACAATTTGGTTTTCTTTTTGCCTTCAAAATTTGGAAGTATTTTTCCTGGAAAGAGATTTCTTTTTTTTTTTTTATCTTTTCAACTTCATCCTTTTTTTTCTGAATTTGTAAGTTAGTTTGAGATGCTACATTTTGTTGGTGACAGTCCTGCAGCAAAATGCTAGGAAGGAAAAGAATGGCAATGAAGTATCATTATTAGAGAATTCTTGTAAAAAACCTAGTGAGTCTGGGGAGGAGGGTAGAACAGCTTAGAGTAGTACAAGACAGCAAAATAATACTGCTTAAGAGGTGGAGTTTTACATGGTTTTTGGAAGAGAGAATCAGACAGCCATAAAGACCCAAAAATGTAAATAGCTGTAGCATGCAGTAATAGGGAGGTGTAAATAGCATAGGTTGGCTAGGGAATTAATTGCTCTTGTTGGAGCAAGGAGCTAAAATCACTGATCCAGGGATCCATCTGACATGGCTTTGTTGTGGGTGTTGTGCCTCTCTGTTACCAGCTTTACACCTAACCTGGAGATGTCTTCCAGCTGGAATACTGGCAGTGTGATGGGGATTCTTGTGGGTGCTCAGCACCCTGCAGTCACCTGGGGATGAAGATGAGGAACAGATGGAAGCACTTAGCATTGTGGCACTAGTCTGGCAGGCACTTAGGGAGGTGGATGAGGTACACATGAGTCTGGTGTAGCTGCACTGATGACAGGATGGGCTGCATGGTCCGTGTTCCTGTGTGTCCCTCAGTGTCCCATGAGCTGCAGAACAAGCTTTCTGGACATTTCTACTGCCTCCTGCATGAGCTTGAAAAGCAAAGGCACCACCATTTCTTTTTTTTTCCTGCACACTATTCCCTTGCCCTTTGTGCAGGGTCAGACTTCAGTGATTTGGGGAAATTCTGGCACAGCTCTTAGGGAGGATATTGAAGGAATCATGTGGATGTGGTCCTGAACAACTGGCTCTGGGTGGTCCTCCCTGGGCAGGGAGTTGGACCACACTGACCTCCAACAGTTCCTTGTAGCCCCTAGCATTCTGTCAATCTGTGGAGTAGCTGACCTGGAGAGGGGTGAAGGGACAAATCTTAGGAATGTTGGTTGATTCATGTCTCTGAGCTTCCAGGGTTTTAGAAATGGTTTTATAGCAGTAAATAAAATTCAAGGCAATGGATGACCACCCTTCTTGTGTTTTCATAATTTCTCAGTGCAAACTGCAATGTTATAATGTCATTAAATATGACAAAGACATGGAATGTGATCTGCAAGGGGATTTTCTGTGTTCCATTTTGCATTCATATTTGCAAAAATACCTAGCAGTTTGACTGCCTGCTTTACTAAATTCCTAATAAATAGTAATTAGGAAATGTCACAGCAGCTTTGAAAGTAATAGTAAAAATAGCCAGTACAGCAGCAGTTTGTTTCCTTCCTATATCTCTTACATGATTGTGCATTATTGTTGACATGGAGGCAGAGTCTTAATTTACTATTCTGAGTTAGAAAAGCTTTGTTTTAAGTCATCAAGCTTTATTACAATTGCAGACAGAGTAATTTCAGGTGTTATTTACCAAGCTTATTTCCTCTCCAGTATAACTTTACATGATGAATTGATGGGAATTAAATTTCAGTTTTCAGATAAGGTCATGCCATTTTGTGTTTCATGGGATTGTAGTGCTTTCAAAACTATTCTTAGGATTTTGTAGGCTACACAGGCAACTTGATGTGTACTTGTAGATCATTTTGGATTTGTTAAGAGTTCTATGAAAACCTTTGGTGATGTTGGTTTTCGTGTTCTATTTCCTGTACGTGCTAGTATTGACATCCTAGCAGGAAAAGATGTGGACAATATGTTTGGCTACAGTGCCATAACCTTACTCTGGATTTTAACTGTCCCTTTCAGTAATTTGCTTGAATACTGAACTTTTATCCCATGTAGCGTCTGATACCCAGGAATTGAAATGAGACCTGGCTAACAGGATGGTGGCTATTATCCTGCACAGGAGCATTTGCTTGATTTGGCCTCTGATAGTAAAAGGATGTGCAGTAGAGAGTGCTCTGGCTGCCATGTGGCTAGAAGAATATCATCAGAACAAGCACACATGACTTGGTGTGTAAAACCAGGGATGAAGCCCTGTTCTCCTGAGGTTGGCTGAATGTGTGCCTGAAGATGGGAATTCCTTGTTTTCCTTTGCTTACATGCATGGCTTCAAGTGTGGTGGTTAATTGCTGGCTGAGGTTAAGCCACAAGTACTGAATGTTCTCACTTAATGCAAGCAGGCTCTTTCATTCATTTTTTTCATTGCTGGTCCTGCTGTAAGTGAAGACAAACACATCACCTGAGTGTCGTTCTGGCACTAATCCTGCTAGAGGAAGAATCTGATCTGCATGGGCTGTTGACTTATTTGTCTGTTCAGGTTGTGAGAGAGGAGCAGCCCAGGAAGAAGGGGCGTTTGTAGACTGCAGCAAGGAAAACTTTAGCAAGGTCCTTGAAGCCTGCAGTGGGGGCCAGAAGCATGGAGTGAGACCTCAGGAGGACAGCAAAAACCTCCAGGACCAGAAAAGGCATGATAGTGTTTGCTGCTGCTTAGATCTTTGACTGTGGCAGAAACAGGTGAAAAATTGGAGTTTGTCTGACTTGCATGAGTGACATGGAATATATTTGAGGATGCCTGTGAGTCCCACTTGTTCACCAGAATGTGTTTCATCTGTTCTTTCCAGAGGCACATTATGGATTTTCAACTTCCATGTCCCTGTCTCTGTGTAACTTTCCTAAAGCTTTCTGCACTGTCTATTCAGTAACTTGTTTTTGTATGAGGTTGAAAGCTTGCTGTTGGCTTCAGCTCAGACCATACTGTAGCTTATAGATGTTACAGAACATGAAGGGCATTGACATTGAGGTAATTACTAAAGAAGAGTTTTGTTTGTAATGGTGATGGTTTTGTTAGAAATCCCAAGAGGGAATGAGGACCTAATTAATACTAGTTTGTCGCGGTCTGCCGCAGCCCGGCTAGCTTGGGGGGTTTTCCCGGCACCACGCCACGTGTGGGGAACTGCCCAGGAGAACGGAGGTGCCTGTGGCAGAACCTGTGGAGCTGCTGCTCCACTTCGCAGCGTTGCAGAGCACAATGAGGGTTGAGCAGAGGAGAAAGGAGGAGACCTTTCGCCATGAGGTTTCAGTCAAGAGTTATTGCAGCTGAAGGGTTCAGGGTCGAAAGGCCCTGAGCACGCTTGTGAAGGGGATTTTATACAACCGCCAAACTAGGGGTGGAAACGATGCACAGACCAATGGAGGAATAACAGAGGCGGGGTGAGGAGACATCAGACAGGGGTAAAGGTGAACTGTCGCACTGTAGTTTCCCCAACTAGCTCTTGCGGTGGTTATTCTCTCCACCCGGTCGCACAGCGCGTCACGAGTGGGCCACTTCAGGAGAGGCTGTGCCAGCTCAGTCCCGAATGCAGCCAAGGCTGCGGTGTCAGGGTTTAACCCCTTTAACTGGAGTTAAAGCAAGCGTCGAAGTCATGTGGTAAGATGGAGAGAAGGAGAGGCGCCCCGAGATAATTCCACGAAGCCACGAGCTTAACAGACCGAGACTTTAATGAAGGGAGCTGCAAGGTACCTCTCAAAATCACCTCCTGTGAGGGGGTCTTATACTGGCTCAAGGACGGGCGGGGAGACACAGGACACCAACCTATTACTGAGGGAACCCAGGCGGGGCAAGGGGGTTAATGGGCCAGGATTGGACCTGGGGAAGGACTGACACAGAAGGGTCTGGAATAGGGGAAGGGAACTGACCATATAGGGGGGGACAAGTGAATAGGGTTTAGGTGATTGACCTGTGCTGAGGGGAATTCCAGGTCCAAACTAACTCAGGAAAACGGGGGAAAACAGAAACATACCATAAACTGGCACAAAATACAGTACAAAATACAGAAAGTACAAAATACAGCAAATAAGCTGAGAACATGCACTGCAACAGCGAACCAGAGTAGGGGGGAGGAGGAAAGAGGTCACCTGCCCCAGTGAGGCACCGAGGTTAGGGTGACACCATGACATGCCCTGGGGGGGGGAACTGACAGGCAGGGAAGGTGCTGGAATAAAGGGAGGAGAAACCCCATATAAGAGGGAACTGGGGGGTGATGACGGGGGGAGAACCAGGAACATACCAACTGAACATGAGAACAAATCCTTCATAAAAAAGTACATAAAATCAATGAAACACACACCGCAACACTCATTTAGTAGGTTATTTGTATTTTCTTGTTGTTGTTTTGGCTGAGATTTTGTATAATATACTTAAAAAATGTACATGAGGCAATAGTTGTGTCATACATGTTGAGCTTTGCTGATGTCCTTCCCCTTAGTTTATAAATGTAATCCGTATGTGTGTGTTCATCTTGCCCAATATTCAAGGACTGTAACTATAGTGTAGTTATGCTGCAGTTGTTGGTACATGAATGAAAAGTGTATAAGAACCTTTCTGTTTTATATGTGTTACATTATAAATTAGACTAAAGATTTACTTGGATATTAAATCCGATAAGCAGAAGGTTAATGACGTAAGCATCAGTTTTATATTGTAATTTTAGTATGCAGGTAATTTGATGATAATTATGGATGTTGTATTTAGACACAGGGGCTTGTTATGTTGAACATCTTTTGAGATCAAGTCCTTAGACTCTACAATTTCGTGGGGAGTTTTCTTCATGCCTGCACGTGCTGGAAGGCTGTACCATAACTGTGGGAGTGTGATGTGTGCTGGTGGCTGCATGGCTTGTCCCAGTTTGATCAGCAAACCCAACTATCCCCAGTGGGAAGAAGTTTTATCCCAATGTAGTTGGTACTGCTGGTGTGCTGTGATAGAGCATTTACACAGCCTAAGAAAATGTAGAAAATGTTTACATCTCTAAAAAGCTTTGCTGCATGAAGAGACTTGGAACACAAAGGTAAACATGTTTATAGTGAACTGCAGGTCGCTGAGCTCCAGATCTAGATGGAGTACTGAAGACATGACTTCCACTATGTTTTGTTTTGTTGTTTTATACTCAAAACCATTATAAGCAGAACTCGGAATATTTTTTTATTTCCTCCTACATGTATCAGTAAGTCTTGAGGGTTATTTTAACCTTCCATTTTAAGAATATGCTTATCTTGAAATCAAAATTTTGAGAATGCATTGCTCAAGGCTTGGTAAACTTGCGTATAGTGTTCTGTGGCTTTCTGAGCAGAATCTAATTGCTCCCCATGTATACAGACTGTGGCTACAAGAAAGTATTTGTTTAGTTAGAACATTCAAACTGTAGCTGAAATTATTTAAAGTAATTGCCCAGTGTAACGATTTGCTGGATCCTAGGTGAGATCCTTTATAATTGGTATATAGCTAAAACAAAATATACACTTGGAGGAACAGTGGTTTTTTTGATTGAGTCAAAAAATGCTCTTTCAGTTCATGAAATAAATGAGGGAATTTGTGCAATCCACCCCCATACCTTGGAATATCCTATCCAAAACATTCTCTGGGTCACTTACAGACATTGTATTCAAAGAGGCAAAACCAGAAATGTTTATTCTCCTTACCTGAGCTTCAGTAGTGCAAAATAAAGAGAGAGAAAATAACTGAAATTACGGTTCCATGCAAATCAGGCACCTGAAATCCAGCCTGCAAAAAAGCCCAATGTATTTTGGAATTTGCTGTCTGCTTCTCTTGTCAGGTCAAGTGGGTAAGTTCTGCAATGAGAGTGCTGTTGGATGCATTTAAGAATCAGTCTGTAAGTGTTCAGCCTTTTCTATTGTGTGTCTCCAAAAAATAGTGTGACCACCCAAATGTAAATACTGAATATTTAACTGCATTTTCTTTTGTGCTTTCTTTTGTGACATTTTAAACTAAAATAATGGAAATATTTGTTTTGTTAAAGATAACTTTGTATGCCTTTTCTGTAGAAGGGTTCCAAATTTATTCAGAAATGTGTATGTAGTCCCTAAGTAAAGCCAAACCACAGATGTGTACAGGGGTTGGAGGAGTTTTAGAGGACTGCTTGGTATGTGTGAGTTTGGTTTGGTTTTGTTCCTGAGGAATGCGTCATACCTCTCAGCAGGGCTGGACTATGTTGGAAGGTTTGCTTTTGAGTGAAACTACACAATTTGTTTCAATAAAATACAAAAACATTATCCTGGTGTAATAACAACATATTTCTGTGTATCACTGGCAGCTGCTGCCCAGACTCTAGGAGACAAAGCCATGTGGAATTTTGTCTAATTTCTTGCCTGGTGTATCAGATCAATAATGTTTCTAAAATTGCTTGGTTACCCCCTTGCCCATAGTTCTGTTTGTTCTTGAGGGATTGCTTTATCTGTGTGCTCTTAATTTAGTCACGAGTTCCTTGGCCAGTAGCTTCTATTAACCACATAGAAATTTAATCTTCCTTTAATTGTTGGTATCAAGAAGGCTTTTGCTAGATTTTAAGGTGAGGTAATACAACTCTTTGTTCACTCATGTTTTTCACAGAGCTTCAAGTTGCCTCATATTCTCAGAAAGAGTAAACTCACATATAACTTATCAAACTTAGTACCAAACATAGTAAAGTATGTTCAGTGTTAAACCATGTGTCTTGGGTGAGATCCCTCCTTCTGCTTTTTAAATTGTGGGGAAGGAGAAATAATCATAGTAAATTCTTTAAATACTGGTTCTGCCAAAGTAGAGATTGCAAATAAGACTTTGAAATTTTATCTTGGGTCGTAATTTGTCTAAAGTGTTTTCACCACTGCATTTAGTATTTTAGAGATTGCTGAATTCTTACTGCGTCATTGTTTCTTGTTGGATTTTTGAGCCTCTCTCTGAATCTTGAACATTATGGGAAACTTTATGGTCATGTCCCACCTGTACACTTGTCTCCTCATAACTGTCAGGACTAGATAATGCTGCTGAGGTAGCATTTTCTGGGATGTTGTGAGGAGAGGAGTGGGCTGTGGGTGGAAATTCTCCTATGTTCTGAAATGGATGAAAGTTTCTTGTGGAAGTATAATCTTGCTTTGTCTTCATATGTCACGTTTGATGTAATGATTAAACAATCTCTCTTTACTCTGCATCTACTTTCAGCTGTGTCCAGTGGGGTTTAGAGTTTACCTTTTGAATTTACAAACCAATTCAAGTCAGTTTTATTAACAAATATAGCCAGTAATTTATTTACTCTTGGAATGCACTTAGCCCTTGGGTAGAATGTGTCGGTTTTGTCTAGGGCTGTTATCAACGTGACCTCAATTTTATTTATTTTTATTGATTGAAATGCATTTTATGATTAAATAGATTGTATACGAGATAGTCAGCTTTCAAAGATCTTAAATTGTTATGGGTTTTTCATATCTATGTTACTGCAGTCGCTTTATACACAGATGCCAAAGCAACAGTGTCACCTATCCTTGCACCTTTTTACCGTTTTAGTGGGGTTTTTTGCTTCCAAGTTTGTTTTTTGACTTAATAATAAATAGATTCTCCTTTTTTTGCAGAGCTTGGGTATATCTAGATATTTAAGCTCCCCCACTGTGTTAAGAGAAATACAAGACACAGCTTGACAGAAATAGGTTCCTCACAATTTTGTGTTAAAAGAACAAAAATAGCAGAGCCAGCATGTTTTTGTGGTTTCTTTAGCAGAACCATTGTGTCCTAGTAGTGACCTAGGAAATCATGTCATGATGTTGTTACATTGTTTACATTTCTGTTACCTTTCCTAGCTTACCCTGGGGAAGTGTGTCACTCTTGCCCCAGAAGGAATTGATGTCAGTATTTACCATATAATTACTCTGTAACTACATTTCTGAACAGCAGTAATTCAGGTTGGAAGGGACCTTGGGATGTCTACAGCCTTTTGCTCACAGCTGTTTGTTTCAATGCTCAGTTTCAAACTGAACTCTGACCTTTCTCTAAACTTTGACTGGTCAGGTGTTGAAAATCCAAGGGCAGAGACTGCACAGACTGTTTGAGCAACTTGTTCCACAGCTTGCCTGACCTTGGTGTGAAATTGTTTCTGTGTGCATCTGTGCAGTCTCTCATCAGCTCCTCCTGCTCTCTGATTGCTGCCAGAATACCCTTCCACTGTGCATGGCTGTGAAGGGCCGGGCTGTGCTGTTTTTGTAATCTCCTGTGTGTTGAAGGGCCACTCATGGGGCCCTCTGAAGCCACCTTCCCCCCAGGCTGAAAAAGCTCAGTTCTCTCTCCCTCCTTGCAAAGGAAGAGCTGCAGCCCATAACCTTCTTGGTGGCCTTCTGCTGAACATGCCTTACTTAGTATTGTGTCTGGTGTATCAGAGAGCCCAAAACTGGGCACATGGACACGGTTTCCCAGGTGTGGTGCAGCAAGGGTCCCCTCTTCCTTCGCACCACGGCCGTGCCCCTGGAGCTCACTGTGCTGTCAGCTTTCCTTGGGGAATGCTGCTGGCTCGGAGCAGGGTGCCAGGTGCTTTTCCTAGCAGAGCTTTGCCCCAGCCAGCCGTTTCCCACACTGTGTCATGGTGAGTACCTTACTCCACCCCAGCTGCAGGACTGGATTTCAGACATTCCTGTGATCGTTTTTAAAAGAAGGGGAAGAAATACCTCAGGTTCTCTTCCATCAAAACCAGTGGGACATGAGTTTTCTTCCTTATAGTCCCAAGCAGTGCAATTTTTTTTGGTGGTGTAGCATGAGGTGCTTCATTTACTATGCAGCTTGGAAAAAATCCACCTTCTAAAAGCTCAAGAACCGGTTTTCTGTGTTTTGTTGTGTTATCCACATACACACCTTGATTAATCTTGTTCAGGTATGCTTAGAAACTGGTCTCATCACCTAAATTAATTGGGATCAGTGTAAGATACACAGAATAGTCTTGATTTTAAACAAAGACATGAATTCCGATCTCTAGAAATGACAGACTCAGATGACACATTGATGTACTCTTCACCTTGAATAGAATATGACCATCCTGTTATGCTTCCTTTAGCAATAAAATATGAAGCTACAAAGTTTTACCTTACTGTAGCAAAACTCTAGTCAAGTTCTAAATGGTGTTATCCTGGGCTGAACTCTTTTGGCTTTGCTGTAGTAGCTTACACTAGGGCAGAACTGACCCTTCTGTTCTTGGAGGTAAATTTCTCGAGCATATTTGAGAAATATTTGACTGAACCTGGCTCTGCTGTTACCGTGTCAAGTGAATGTATTTTCCCACCTAATTTTGTTGGAAGTTAATCTACTGGATGTGTAAGTGAACATAAAGCTGGGTGGCCAGCTCCTGTTCATCTGAAAAGAAGGATAATCACCAAACAAAACCCAAGCTATTAATTAAGGTATTTTTCTAGTTTTGGTTAGAGTGGCTAACAGTTCTTGGTATTCAGAATATACTTATATTCTAGTTTCCTTCTTCTGTAGTCACTGCCATAACAGACATTTGCCATTTCTTCTTTACTTGTTTTTTCTGAACTGAAAGACTGTAAAAGTATTCTCCTGTAATATTAATCCAACCCTGCATATGTACCTTTTACTCTTGGATTGTCTCCTTTTGCCTGATAGTGGGCTGCATGATTCATCCTTCCCTGAAGGCACCACCTCAATGAATACTGCTTCCCTGCCTGGCGTGGCAGGGTGGGTGTCTGCTGTCCCCGAGTTGTTAACTAAAGGAGTAACTGTGCCAGTCTTAAGCTGACTCTGTGTCCATGTGTGGGCTTGTGGGCCTGTCATGGCCTTGGAGGTTTGTTTTTCTGCCCCCCACATGCCCTCTTTTAGCCCATTGTGCAGGAGTACACTGAAAGCTGCATGTCCTGTACGTGTCTCAGATTTCATTTTAACTTACCTGGATTTTGATGTAGCAACCAGCTGTTCAGAAATTAGTAGAAGGTAGGATTATCTTATTACCGTCATCATTCTGCTGTGTCCTCAAGATTCTCTCAACTTGTGTAATCACTGCACTGTTAAACTTCAGAGACTGGTTTTAATTTGATGGGATGTATAGAGTATGATGTATCCTGTACTTGAGAAGGACATATGGATACTACTGCTGTGCAGCTAATAATTGCAGATGCTGTCCTCACTTAAGTTCTGCTCACAAGTCCAAGGATTTATTTGAAAACTGGAAATTTAGCTCCTCGTGAAATGCCCCAGCAGTGAGCAGAGGTAGTAGCAGGTTTCTGGTAACCTGAAGTGCGGTATTTGTGTGCAGAAATACAAATGGGGAAAAAGTAATAATGGAATTTGAACAGCCTTATATGCTGTATTAAGGTAGAATAAGGCTATATTTAATTAGCCAGTAACAAATGTTAACCTTATTTTAGATCAGGAAGCAGTGGTGAAACAGAGACTTCTGATGAGTTTTGCTCATGTTGTTTTTTGAGGCCAATTCAGATGATAAATCTACACCATGAATGATAGTTGGAGTGAAGTAGAAAAGCTAATAAACTTCATGAAGCCTAAGAAAGTGGCATTTTTCACTTGGTCTTTTGTTGGTAAGTCTGAGTATGTCCAAGTGTGAAGTGTTCTTTTCTTTCTTTGATTTTTTTGTCATCTTTTTACAGGATTTAAAGAGGGTTTAAAGTCTCCATTTTACTTATGTGATAGTGTATGTCTTCAAGTTTGTTAGGCTAGATTGAGACTACATGATCTGAACTATGCATGTGATCATGGCTTTGAGGCAGTTCCAGGTAGAACAAAGTTCACAGTAGATCTGTGCTTAGCCAAACCCCAGCAGCCTTGCTTGGCTCATAAGTCTTGTACCTTGATGTGGTTCCCAGGCAGAACAAGGACATGGGATCTATAGTGTGCTCTGCAATTTAGATACAATAGGATTTTGATTTCATTGCTATCAATCTCAATTGTTCTAGGGTATGTTTTTCTATGAGTTGTTTCCACACTTGTGGAAGCCATGTTTATCCAAAGTGGAATTGTCTTTTCTTATTAGGATATTAGGGGTTAGAGCAGTTTACCAGGGAAACCATAAGGAACAGTGTCACCTTTTAACATTTAATTCAGGATTAGCTGCCTTTGTGTGGGATGGACCTTATTTCACTTGCAGCTGTAAATTTCCTGAGGGAAGCCTTAGGTAAATGCTTTGGTTTGTGTTGTTGAGGTGCTTAGAGGTGAGGTTTGCAGCCCTTGTGCAGCCTCAGCCCGTCAGATGTGCCAGTGCAGTCTCTGTCCTTTTACAACAGGGTGCCCACCTGCCTGGCCTGTAGTTACTGCAGGCATCGGGGCTTTATTTCCAGAGATACCTAGAGTCATCAGGATTTCTAAATGCCCCCATCTGATAAAGTTGGCTACGTTCTGAAACAGTTTTGATCATCTTCCCAAGCAGTTCACCTCTTTACTGCGTGTGGCAAGACAAAAGTTGGTTCTTTTCATCTTCAGCAAGATGCTGGTTCTGATACTGAAACAGCTTTTTCCACAGTCTGATTGTTACTTTTGGCAGAGCCAACCTGGTAAATATGCCAAAACAAAGAAGAAAATGCAGTAAGAAAAAGACTGTATTTTATTTGACCAGAAATAGGGTTTGACTTTCAGTTAATATCTAATTAGGAGCTTAAACAGAAAAGTTAGAAATTACCTATTCAGTATTTCAGTCTTGATGGATGCATTTGAAAACCTAAACTTGTTAGTGTGGTAAATCAAAGCAGGACCAATGTGACCTAAGAATTATTGAGGTGAAATTTTGAGCCCCTGGCTTAGAAAATTGATCCTGTGAAATTGGATCAAGTGTGATAGGAATGAAAACAGTTAATGCCTCAACACCTACAAGTTTCTTACTTTCAAAAGTGTTGGGGAAGCTGCTGTAGAGCCAAACAGAAATGGGCTTTTATATATTGCAAGGCATGTGGAAAGTTATGTATCTTGGGTATTGCTATTGAAATAGAGAAACTAGGGGTAATAGCTTGTATGCAACTGTACAGGGATAGGCACTGAAATGAGGTTTTGGATGTGCAAAATGTATGATTTGGACAGAAATACATGTGCTGAGTGCTTGAAACCCACTTTCCAACATTTTCAAAGGTTTAGAGTTAGAACTGGAAAAAATTACTAATTACAACTTGCATGCCCACTTTTATAAAAATGTCCCTCAGTACGTAGATGGTGACTGTTTGATGGCAGCCTTGATGCCTTTTGCTGCTGGCAGTATCAGAGCTTCAGCTCTTTTCCTGTATTATAACGAATGTTTGCTGCCACGTCAGGAACCCAGCTGACCAAAATGGGGAAGGCATTCTTGTTGTTACTGCACCAGCATATTCTGGTCTATTAAAGTATCTTGCAGAGTCTTTTTATGACTCTTGCCAGAGTCTTTTGCCATTTGAACGGTTTCTTCCTTTTTCAGAAAGCAAAAGATAACTTGTAATACATTTCATTTGAGATGTTGTTCTTTTTCTTCTTTTCCTGGTTCTCTTCTGTGCTTTTTAATTCTCTCCCATACTCAGCAACAAAGGTGTGTTGTTTTTAATTCTCCCCATGTTTTGCGTGGTGTTTAGTTTTCTTGAAATCATTCCCCCTTGATAAATAAGCAGTATTCATAAGGGAAAAAAGGGAAGTGCAAGGTTAATATTCAGCTTCTACCCAGCATATGTGTTAGTTTAATTTAAAAATGTTTATGTATATAACTTCAATAAACTTCCATATTAGGAAAAAACCGTGTCTAGCTAATTGACTAAAGAAGTATCTATAGAAGTACTCACTTTGGGATCCAGTGTTTGCATCTTCAGTTAGTCTTTTCTAAAAGAGATGAAATCTACCCTCTTTGTGTGGATATAATTTCTGGTTTTGGTCTCAAAAGATTTAGCACAACCAGTCTGCTGCTTTTATCTAGGTATAGTATGTGTTATGTCCCGTGCCTCTGATCCAAGAAGACACACCTGTTGTTCTGGCAAAACTTCCCACTTTTACATGGCAGAGGCTGATTGTCTCTCTGTAACCAGCTCATGATGTTAAAGAGCTGAAACTCTAAACCAAAATGATGTTTGCTGTCCTGGCAACTGTGTGCCTGAAGTGTGTGTGAGTGAAAACCTCCTTGTATTTGATATCTTGCAAACTGGAAGAGTGTGGTTTTCCAACTAAAACCAAGGTGCTGGGATTTTGCTGTCCTCTTCCATCAGCTTCTTAATTTATGAAGCTGAAATGGAAGTTGGCCTAAGCAACATCTGACTGATATTTCTGTTTGAGAACAGAACCAAAAGCTAAACAAAGCTTTTGTTTGGAGAGCAGGAATGCTGCTTTGTTAGGTTAAGTAAAACATAAGATTTGATTTCTGAAGAAATAATTATTTAGTTGGTTTTGTCTATTTTTGGTACAGGTTATTAATGCTGCTTTAGCTCTTGCTGCCAGACCAAAAAGTCAAGTTGTGAAGAACAACATGGAGATGTATAGGAGTACGTGGGAGAATCACATCTGTGTTCTTACTGAAGCTGTGGATGATATAACAAGCATTGATGATTTCCTTGCTGTATCAGGTATGGTGATTTTTAGAATCCAATTGTTCTTTTATATGCTTTGAAAATTTTTCATCACTTTTCAATAGGAGGCCAGTGAAAGATGAGGTTGTCTAATGATTTATGCGACCGTTGCTGCTATTTCAAATGTCCCCACCCAGTGGATATTCCTACTTTGCACAGTGTAGAGCTGGGTGCAAGTCCCTGGGGCTGACCAGGAGGGTGTGACAGGGGTACATTCATCCATCCCCACAGCTTCATTTACCTCTGCAGTTTCACATCCTCTCTGCAGCTGTGAGAAGTCTCCAAGGAAAGGAAGCGTGTATCCCTGTGCATGTACCTTAAACAAGAGGTTCTTGTGCTCCAGTTACCGTGGAATGCACAGTAGAATTTCTGGAATTTTCAGTGTCACAGATATTTGTCACACAAAATGTACTTTTACAGATGTCTTCAGTGAAGAGGCCTTGGGTAGTAAACTGTATTTACTGAAGCAGTGAGTGTCTTCAACATTTAAGACGACAAAAAACAATTATTTCACTTTTTGCGGTTCAAAGATCCCAGTTCTGAACTAAGGTTCTGCCCTCACTGAGGAAAAATATTTAACAAAAGCATTTCACTTGCACAGTGCCTGTTTTTTGTGTTACTCCTGCTAAAATAAACCTTCATATGCACAGTTTAGAAATCTTTATATTGTGAAGTGCATGTAAATTTGTATAATTCTGCTTTTTTGATTTTTCTTAAAGTAGCATAATATGAAAAGGAAGGAAAAGTCTCATCTGCCTTAAACATGGTTTAATTTGTGTGTGTCTGTATGGTCAGTGGGCCCTGTGCTTGCCCATTTCTCTTTGGGCTTGTCCTTTGGCCTTAGTTCCATTCCTTGGGTCTGTTTGGTTCCTGCAGCAGTAGGAAACAGGAATAGTTCTGCAGGTGTCAGTAGTTTAAAAGCCTTGTAAGTGAAGTCATAGGTCAGTTCATATTCCCAGGTTCTGCTTTGCTCATTAAACACGAGGGTGGACTCTTGCCTGGAAGGGGGCACAGTTTGTGTATTCATTGCTCTGAAGCTTATTTGGTATGTCACTGTGGGGGCTGGAAGCTGCTGGGGTGCAGTCCCTGTAAGTGAAGGGGAGGGGGGTTTGTTTCTTACCATCAGGGTGTGGATGCAGCGTGAGCACAGATGGCTGTTCAGGCCCTTGGGGGGCTGCTGCTGTGGGATACAGGCTTCTCCTCAGGACATGGAAATCCTCCTTGCTTTACAAGGTCAGCTGGTACACCTGGCAAGTGACTTGGGCCTGAGTGTAGAAGAATTTACTGCAGATAGTGTGGCTTAGTTATTCATAGCTACTCTCCTGTGTGTATCTCAGCATCTTAGTACAGTGAAGCATTACCTGAGAATTATTTTCTCCCTGTGTAAGTTAGCCTTTGATGGAAGTGCTTTATGAACCTGCCTCTTGCTTATAGTGCAAATCTTACCTGTTTCTGAAATTTCCTGAAATTTATGCAAGTGTTGCTAAAGCTGTTAATAAAGAGCTCAAACAAGTCAATTGCTCATGAATAAAACACATCTCTTTAAAACTCAGAAGATTTCATAGTAGGTTAAAAATCTTCTGTCATTGAGCTAAATGATTCTATCTATACAGCTATGATTCATTGAAATGGCACATTTCAGAAGTTTTTTCCCAACATTTCTTGGACTTGAAGAATAAAATTAAGCATTCCAATAATAATAGTGTAAAAGAAAAATCTGTCATTAGGCAGCTGCTCATTTCAGAGAAGACACCTGTCTTTTTAGTGTATTTACTTTTTTTGGTTGAACAGAGTTGAATAATTGACAATATTTTACAGTAAGCAAAAGCAGAAACTAATTCAAGTAGCCCTGTTGTGTAGGCCTGCATGCCATGAGGTCCAAGAAAGGTAAACATTGCTGTATTTCCTTTAAACTGTGTGTAGATGATCTTCTGTAAGCTTTGGTAGAATCCTCTGGCATGTGTTAATTTAATTTGTTTAATCTTCCAGTGTCATGCTTATTCTTAAGTGCTCTGTTGAGATGTTTCTCCATGGCAATGTCACCTTTTTGCTTTGGGAAGGTTTTTTTTTACTAGTTCATGCACAAAGAAGTAATGATTAGGAGTAATTGTAAGGAACAGTGCAAGAGATTCTTGGTTACTCCACATGGTATTAGCACCATTACTGTGTTCAGAGGGATTAAAACATTCATAAGCTGCTCTGTCTAAACAGAAAGGTTAGAAGTGTAATAGAAGATGGTATCTGCCCTTCTTTGGAAATTATTCGGTAATTAGGAAAGATAAAGTGCATTGAGGATTTTGCATTATGTTTGAAAGGAAAGGAATTGCACAACCAGTATTCAATGGCTCTGGTTTTTCTACAGAAATTAATATTGTACATCTCATGCCAGCATGGGCATTTGTGGGAACCCAGAGCTTGTCCTTGACTGCTCTGGGGGCTCAGAGACTTGGGCAGAGGGCCCAGAGGGCTCAGAAGCCCTGGCACCAAGCCCAAAACACCTGTGGGTTGGATTTTAGTCCATGGGAGAGATTGCCAGCTTTAAAAGAAAAAATACAAGTCTCACAACTTTAAATAGATTAATAATAAGATTGTCACAGGGTGAAAAAGTAGATTTTGGGTTTAGTACATGGGGGTGGGTGAAGCCAAGATGGAGGAACTGCATGGTTTTTGGGCTTCTTCCTTCTTCATCTCCTCCATGATTCTGCTGTGGTGGTGGCACTTGGTGATTGGTTTAGGTAGGATGCACATTGTCTAACGTAGGTGATAGGTATTGGAAAATAATTGTAAATAAGGTATACGTAAATTTTAGTATAAAAGATAACCACTGCCCTTCAGGCGGGGATTTTGCCTCAAACTGTCGTGCTGTGGAGACCTCAGCAGGGACAGAGAGAAAAATGTTCTAAATAAGTTACAATAAACAATAATAAAAACCCGAAGACCGAAGATTGCACGTTTTTCTTCACCTTGGGCAGGGAAAAGGACTTTTAACACCTTGGGGACATCTCTGTAAAAGCAGAGAGATCCCCACAGGCGTTCTGGGCAAGAAATACCTTTATAAATATCAGATTTCTTTCAAAACAGGTTCTGTGCTGTGCTGACGCATCAGCTACTCACATGTGAATTGGAGTTGCTGAGTATGCAGGTCATGAGGGAGGTGATAAATCCTGGAGTGTCAGAATTGCATTTGGAGTTACAGGACACTTTGTAGGAAATACAGTAAACACACCTTCCCTAGTGGTTCTGGTGATTCAGATCTTTGCATTATACCGGAGGATTGCCTACTTTAAAGTTTATTTTAAATTTCTTCTCTAACTGATTGAGAGGTCAGTTATTTCTGATAATCCTGCCTGAACCACTGGCACTCAGGGAAGGAGAATTGTGACCCTTTGGAAGGTTGTTTGTTTTTGTTGTTTTGTTCGTTTGTTTATATGTTCTTATAAATGTCATCTAACAATAAACAAAATGCTGTTCTTCTAAGTGTACTGGTCTTTGCTTTTCAGATTCATGCATGTTCTTGAAACTGGACTATTTTTTTTGCTTCAGCTGTGTTTTATTCTTGCTATTTATATGTGGTACTGTATTCAAAGGAAAACAGCACTACAGAAGAAAAAAAGATGAAATCAGGTCTTTACAAGTGAAAAAGATGTGTTTGGAAATAGTTGAACTGGTGGTCTATTCCCTATAAAGGAAAGCAAGAGTTAATGACTTGTGTAAAAAAACCAAAAGTCACTGTAATTATGAAGCATTATAAATTATGATACTGTTGTTCATAGACTTGTTACACCTTGTAGGAGCAGAGAATCAGTCTCAGCCTATTCGTTTTGGATAGTTAATTTATGCAAGGAAGAATGTGGGTGTTAATCTTTACAACCCACTGACATTAAGTTAGAAAATTACTGTCATCCATTTATCATGATGATGTGAAGTCTACAGATTCATAAATTAAAATGTGCTGTTGCATTTGATGCATGAATTTCCAGGAATCCAGTTTTGTTATGCTTGTAATTGCATTCATGTTGGTAAATCCGAAATTTTGTCCTCAACTCTCTGCTCTTGTAATGTGGCTCGTTAGTGTCTTCTCCCTTACACAGTTAGACTGACAGAGTTGGAGGCTCATTTCCTAATCTTCTTCTGTGTTATTTTAGTACTCTTTTATTCAAAGTTTTCTTGGTAAACCTAGTGGGTGTAGGTGGAAAATCTGAAATGTCAGTATTTCCTTCCTGTGTATGTGTGTTTTCTGCTCCTGATGATGGTGTGTAATTGCAGTGACAGGCTAATTGCAATTATTAAGTATTTCAATTTTACCATGTGTTAGAAAACCAGTAAGAAATCTTTTAGTCCCAGAATTAACTTTTTTAAGGACCATATAGGTAAGATCTTAAGTTATATACAAAATTCTCAGGACCTGTGATTTTGGGGTTTTTTTACCTTTCTGCTGTCCTCTTGAAGAGCTTGCATGACAGACCCTGCACTGCTTGTGTCCTTAACGTCCTTGCCCAAACTAAGATTATTTTATCAGCTGGGCCTTCTCTTCAGCCTGCCCTGTGCTGTCTTGAGTTCTGCTCTGTCATATTTATAATATCACAATGCCTGAATTCCTTTAATAGTTGCTCCTCTTTTGCCAAAATGGAAATGTCATGTTTTCATAAAAACATTTCCTTGTTCATCTCTTTTCTCATTTCTCCTCAGGTATGCATAAACCTGTCTTCAAGTACAGCCTGCAAATGACACACAGCCTTTTCTGTTGTGTGAAATGAAGTCTGTGCTCTCCACCCTTCTATATACCTTCTTAAAATACGATTTGTCTAAAGTGCATTTTGTCCCTTGTAATTGCATCACCACTTTTAATGGAATTTTTTTTTTTTTTTTAAGGTAAATGCATTCCAAATAATGGGTAATAAGTCATTAGGCACTTGAGAGGGCTTTGTCTGATGTCCAGTTTGTTTCCCTACCAGTTTTGTTTACTGCTGTTTACCTGATGGAGCCGTAGTGAGTGCAGTGCCTTGCATGTCTGCCTCAGGTAAGGGTTTGTGTAATTCCCCCATGCAGTCTCCACTGCTAAATTGATATTGGCAAATGTGGACACGGGCAAATCAATCTGCACTAGAATCTGGAGAGTCTGCCACTGTTAGTCCTGTGAAGAGAGCAGTATTTTATAATGTATCCACAGGTGTCCCACAAATTCAGCTCCTTACGGCAACTGGCCTGAGGGTCTTAAACTGGTACAGAAACTGCTGAGGAAGTTCTGGGAAGGGATTAAGGATCATTGAAGACAACTTGAGTAGGCAAAAGGGAATAACATTTTTACTGAAGAATTGGGACCAATCAATGACTCCTGACAAGAAGGAGAAGAGCCATAGTTCACTTTTGTATGGTACTCTTGTTCTGGAGTGGTGGGCAGGCTTTCAGAGCAGATCCAGGGGAACCTTGCACGTTTTTCCCACCAAATGGAGTAGAGAAGATTACACTCCAAATGTGGAGTGTGCAGGGAATTCCTGAAAAGTCTGAAATCCTGCAAGCTGGATATTTGTTTCCAGTCTTGTAATATTTCCCTTGGAATCTAAAAGTTAAGTTTTTCCAGGCATGGTGGGAAACAGTATGATGCCACCGTGTTAGAACGAAAGTTGCCTTTTGATGCAAACCTGTGCCATCAGAAACTACTTCTAATTCAAGGAAAACAGCAAAAGATTGGATGCTGCAGTAAAGCTGTTGGAGAAAATCCTTTTTGTGGGTGCAAATAGTCTTATGGCTGAGAACAAGAGCTAAGAGACCATATTTTGACTGCTTTTGTGTAATTCCAGTGAATATTTCTCACTTAAACACCAGCAAAAATAATCAGGAAAAAAGATTCTACCTTATGTATTTTATCCACAGGCCTGATTTTAGGGACGTAATTTACTGATCACATAGAGGGAGCAAATACCCAGCTTTCCTTATTTCCCCAACATTTATAGCTCCAGATCTGGAGCCTCAGCTGCTGCTACTGCAGTTTCTACTTCTGGGAGAGTTCTTCAGGAATTGATTAGGAAAGAGTGGGTCAGGTGGACTTTATGACCATGTGGGACAGTGTGTATGAAATGGCAGAATAGAAGAGCAGAATCAAAGACTAATGGGGATTAGAAGACAGCTCTGAAGATTCTCTGCTAAAGCATCTTGTGCAGAGCAGGGCAAACTTCCAATTTTCCACAGAAATTTTAATTGGAGACTTCTTCATTTATGTGTGGTCCAAATCTTGATTTTAATTTGGTCCTAGCTATTATTGTACAACAAAACTTAAGCAATGCAACACTTAACTAGTATTAATGTACTGCAATAAAATGTAACAAATGTCTGCTTGGCAAATCCCTTCTCCTGGTTGCATCACTGAGAGAAGAATGAAGTATATCTGAATCACACCAGTTAAGAGTAGAGTCATCTAAGTGTATTTCCATAAGATATTTTTTTTGGAGAATGGGAAATCCAGTCCTTCATTATTTCTGTGTAGTGCTAAACCAGTTGAACACTTTAAGAAAAGATTCTGACAGAAACTTCTTAGTTTGTTGTACTAATTCTTGGCTGGATTGCACAGAAGTCAGATTCTGTTCGGTAATGTTTCTCTCCAAGCTGTTCCAGGCTTTAAGGGTTATTTTTAGTTTTTGTTGGATTCTTTGGAAGAGCTGCATGAGATAGACTTTTGTGTCTCAACTCTGTTCATGTGTATATTGGTGGTGTTCTTTTTGGGCTTTATGTTAACGTGTGTTTGCGATTGATGCCATAAAATGGCTGAATGAAGTTTGTGCAGTTCTTCGCTCGTATTCCCCTGGACTCGGGTACCATTGATTGCACTGAGCAATCGTCAGTCTTTACACACTTTATCCTTAAGAGACCTTCAGTAAGACATTTGCAGGCTTTCACGATTGTCTTTGCATTAGTATCACACCAGTGTTTGTTACAACTAATAACTTCTTAAAGAAAAGTAGGTCTTAAATAGGTGATTTTATTTTTTTTTTACCAAATCTAATGAGCATTTCTTCCTCCATCTCCAGCTGAATACATTTCCTAAGCTTAGTCTTCCTTGTTTTTCGTCAGTACTCAGTGGACAGAGGCACATTTTCAGAGTGTCACTGCTTGTTCTGGATGATGCAGTCATTTTCTCCTAAATACAGAAAACGCTTGCTGAGATCAGACTAATATAAAACCTTATTAATTCTCCCCTTGATCTTCCAGTCTGTATTTCCTGTTGGTAGCTACATTTTTTTCAAATATGTAAAAGATCTTTAGCATTATCCAATTTTGTACAATAGAGGAAGGCCTTTCCTCTGTTTCTTCAAAATTACTTTGCATCAGTCATTTAAAAAAACAAAAAAAATCATGCCTGTTTAGTTTTCTGCCTTTTCACATCCCTAAATGCAATTACATGCAAGTACTCTTTCAGGTTTTATAATATTCTCTGAATATCACACAGCCTTTCTTATCTCTGCCCTGTGGTAGTTACTCTGCTGTTGAACTGTTCTTCATTATCCAGTGTCACATTCTGTATAAAGGTATTCCTAAGAAAGAATTTTCTTGATGCTGCCTGTCTGTTAATGGCATCATAGTAATTTATCCATGATTGTGTAAAAGTCTACCCAGTGCTGAGTTGGTTTTTTTTCCCCAGAATCTCAGATAAATCTGAAAGAATAATTTATAGTTGCCATAGGAGGCAGGCAGGCAGGATGGAAGCAAGCCAAGATAATGAGGGGGATGTTTATATCATTTTGTTGCAATTGAAGGGAGGAGAAAGCTCTGGGGTTTTAGTATAAAACCCTTTTTTCTTGTTTGCAACAAAACCAGAAAACTTAAAGCTAAAAATAGCTTAATTTGACTTAATTTCTGACGTTTAGAGAGAGGAGGATGCAGAGCAGCAGAGGTGATTTAACACATTCTCCTCTGTTCATTGTGTCTGCTAGTCAGTTGTCCCGCTTCTTTTAGGCTCTGTGATGGCTCCCACTGATGGTTACTCATCAGCAAACTGCATCCAAACTGAAGTGGTAGTTACTTTCTAAAAGCCTGTCTATCCCTACTAATGCTTCTCATATTCCATTGGAACTTTTAGATATGCTTAGAAATTTATGTAATGCCAGCTGCTGAAATTCAGGTTAAAAGTTCTGGAAGGTTGTGTCCAGTGTTGTAGCATTTTGAAGCTTACAAACCATTTTACAGGTGATTTCTCCTCATTTTATTTCTGAATTTGCTCGGTTCTTTATTAGTGTGCATTTCCATTGAAAATTTCTCATTTCTTACTCTCTCACCCCAAAATCTTTGAATTTCTTTTGAAGTTTATTATCTAAACTTCTAGTGTCCTTCTTTCCTCCTTTTCTCATTAAAACCAAACGAAAAAGTCTTCTGCAAGATGCCAGTGCGTGTGGGTAAGGCTGTAAAACTTTAATGCTTTGTCTGTTAGTTTAAGGGAGCCACTTGCAAACTGTGTATGACATCTCTGCCTTTTTGTTTTTTTTGGCTGCACTTTATTGTGTTGTGGTTCTATTCAGTGATTTAGGAATGTGTGTTAGTGTTCATCGTGCTGAACAGCTACACTAAGCCTGCATTATGGAAGATGGTAGTCTGAGGTTATTGCAGTTCTGCACTTCCAGAGGCACAGCTTTACGTGCTTTACTGGTCACTTGGGTTTTGTCAAAATTCACACTTCTGCTCAAGTCAGATACAAAGTGTTGGATGTAATCTGGGCTTATCAGATGAGATAATGTAATAGTGCAGTAATTTTTGTCTTTGTGGGTACTGAAATGCTCTTAGTCTGGACTCTGAGATTGAGAGAACTAAGGGGCTCCCTAGTAGGGCTTGTTGGTAGCACCAGGATCACCCTTCTGTTACATATGTGATATTGCTACATCTTCTATTATGTTAAAAAAACCAGCATTTGATGAGTAGCACTTCTGTGTATGGTAAGGCCAGGTCTCAGCATGGAAGTATTAATAGTATTAGCTTTTGGATTTTGACCAGCCTCTGTTTCGCATCACTTTGGACAGTTCTTGTCATTAAGATGGCAGTCTGGACAGTTGAAGTCGCTCAAACTGCAAAATACACTGTAAATACTTGGGCAAGGAGTAAGGGCATGATTCAGATTTCTGTCTTGCTTATCTCTCTTTTGTCTTCCATCAATGGTTTCAAGTTCTGGTTCAGTTTATTACCACTTTTCCAGTCCATGTAGCATGTTTACAGATGAATATATCACAAAAATTGCCAATTACAGATTTGCCCTAAGCATAGCTATGGAGATCATGGGGGAAAAACCCAAACCAACAAGATGCTATGCAGAGATTTAAGATTAAATTTGATGTTTTAATGCTGGCCTTCTGGCACCTCCAATAGCACAATACCATGCCTTGCTTTTTGTAGGAGAACAAACATAAGAATCTACGTAGAGATGTATACACTTAAATGCAGTTCCAACAGGGAGGTAAGTAACACTGTGGGTTTCAAATACTTTTATATCAAGTTTGTTCAGCCTCATTGTAAAATGCTTCAGGATAAATATGAATTCACTAAACTTAAAGTGGTCAAGCTCCCTCTTCATTGTTCTCATTTGACTTGTAAGGAAATGGCCTTGAATTTTTCCCTTTTTTATCAAAACTAAAAGCTGGATCAGAGTGTTACTGAGCAAAGTTTGTTTTTGCTGGTGCAGCTCTTAGCCATTAATGACCCACTTGGAAATTGTGTCAAAACCATCATACTGCTTTGCCCTTGCTGGGAATACCCTCTACTTTTCCCTGCTCTTTCTTTTAGACTAGTTTTCTTCCATAACATTATAGTAGCTGTTATTTCAACAATGTTGGGACGTGTCTTGTGGAGAAGTAGGAGGTTTAGTTGTGCTGCTTACTAAAATGGGTATTTTTAAATGGAAGTATGGACAAGAACTATTTGCAACATCTTCAATATAGCTTTACTATCAGGTGTTCTTTGGGAAATCACAGCATTATTTGCCTTTAATTACTGTTGAGCTAGTGTGTTTCTAGTGTTTTCTTAATGGACTTCAGAAATTTCTGTGCTCCACCATAGTAACTAGTTTATAGGTCAGTATTTTGTATAGGCTTAGGAGTTTTTTTCACTACACGTTTGAGTTCATTGACATTGAACTGGTTTGCTTAATTCACTAATCACTTGGTCCTGTGATACTATCTTCCTGTCTTCAGTTCTTTGAGTGCCTGGAATGAGACAAGAAAAATTTCCTTCTTTATTACTTTAGTACTCTCCTTTATATTCCTTTTGAAAGCATTGAATTATGCTATTTCAGAGCAAATCCCTGTGGAAATGCTGGCTTAACAGAGTTGGGAAGACTGCTTGTTTCTGCCCCTTGTTTTGTCTTTTGTTCGAAGTAACATCCATAAATTTGTCAGTTATCCTGCGCCATCTCAGCCCTTCGGGAATAGCAGTTGAAAGCCTTTTGGAAATCCAGTGTACAGTTACCAGCTGCAGTGCTTATCTCACCCTTTGCTAGTGCCTCCAGTTAGTGAAACACAGCCTCCTACTCTACAGAGCTACTTGGACTCTTCTTAGTTATGTGGTATTCCTGTTCTCTTTTATACAGTAGTTTCTACCAGTATGCCAATAGAAATACTACATGCAGCTTTCTGGTTGCCCTGATTCCTCCCAACCACCTCAGAAGTTATCACCACAGTAATCCATTTTTCTTACTCTGTTATTAAGATAAATAGAACTTGATAGGCTGCATGTCGCAATGGATAGTTCAACGAGTCATTTTCAGTTTTCTTTAGAGGAATGTCTTATTCCTGGAGATTTGTTGATGTCATGGCATCCATTTTGTTTTAATTGAAAATCTTGCATTGTCTTCTGTCTCCCTTGGATATCTGTATCCCGTATCCTTGCCTGATTTAAATGCAAATCAGTCTTGCAATGCTTGACTTAGACTCAGTGGCAAACATTAAAGTGTGTTACACTTAGGCAATGGCTGTGTTCTAAGGGGCTGCTTGGTTAGGTATGCCATGTTCTAGCCACCATCCGACCATGTGTTGGGCACCATTCTGGCAAGCATTGTCCCATGAAAACCTGCTATTTGAAATTAGTGTTTTCTGAATCAAGATTTTCTGTACTTGTCAGTGAGGTTTTTAGTGGTGATTCTTTGGAGAGCTGTAGAGGGTAAGAGTGAATGGGATGTGTAAAGTCATTGAGCAAGTAGGCAGGACTAAGGAGCTGGGTAGTGCAGTTCAGTAGTGAACTTGGCATTTCAATGACTTGAGGTTTCCAGTCAGAAACTGCAATTTCACATTGAATTCCTGCTCTGTTCTTACTGAATTTCAGTAAGTTGTTGCTGAGACTTTGTTAGCTGCGAGATTCATTTCTCATCATAAGCTTTGCAAACTACTGGCATCTTGCTCAAAAATTTTGAAGGCTGATGCATTTGGAATTCCCTTTGTATGGGATTTGACTGCGTTGAGATTTGGCAGCCTTTGAAACATGGCCTAAGATGCATGTGTTTGATGCAGGTTTGGATTAACTTTTTGTGTGTTGTTTTCCTAACAGGCTGCTCGCTAATGGCTTTCCAGATGCAGCTGTGGCAGTAGCTTTTAATGGTTTTGTGCAGCTTTGCAGGAATTGATTTGCTTGATTTTTGTAATGAGGCCTAGTGGAAACACACACATGTGTTCCCAAGAGCTAGTATGAAAACAAGCACAACAAATGGTAGGGGAAGATTTTGGTCAATGGCATTAAGAATTAAGGTAAAATGCTACTGTGGTGCAGAATGCGGGACTCTATTACAAGGATAAGCTACAAAATCCTTACCTGGGAGAGCAGGTTCCAGTTGTGTTGTAGTTTTGAAACTGGAGTGTGCTTTTATACTAAAAGTAGCACGTCAAATCTGTCTGTTCTTTCAGAATGAAATATGGAGAAGCAGACTTGCATAGGTGTACTAGAGGAGCAAAAGCTGATTGTTTAATGTGGTGTGTTTCCCTGAAGGGTCCCCTCTTGTGAACCTGTTACCAAGCAGTAGTACACCAATGAGGTTTTCTTGATAATCCTGTCATGGTTTCAGTTTGAAACCAGGCAGAAACACCAATTTCATGTAGTGGTTTGGTTTGCTAATTTGAAATTTCCCAATCGAGAGCAAAGCAGACTTAAATTTGAAAGTGATAAAACTATTAACTAACACTAAAAGGAGAGGAAAAAAACCCAGAAATCAGAATGGAACCTTCAGAACACTCTTCCTCCCTCCCCACAATTTCTTTCTTTCCGACTGACAACATACAGAAAACGACACTTCTATCTCAGTCAGTTTTCTACTTCTAAAACAGTCATTCTTCAGCACACTTAGAGAGGGAAGCACTTCTCGTTTGCTGTGGAGAATTCCCCCACAAGAAAACAGTTCTCTTGTGGTATCAATCTTCATGAATAACTGCCACCCGGAAAATCCGCATTCATGAAGCTCCTCCCAATGTTCACAGTCCCTTTTACAGCTGTACTTCTGGGCCACATCGACGTATGAGGTTTTATTTTTAAAAATAGACTGTTCAAAGCAAGGGTTCTTTTAATCTATCTTTGAGATCATCTTCATCCCAGGGAACAGAGATCTCTTCTTTCGGGAGCGAAGAGTCTTTATCACTTCATCTCTCTGTTCAGACTTCTTATGGAATCACAGTCCGTTCAACATTGGCTCATTTTAACACTGCATTCCTTTGCTCAGGTCTACAATTTGAACTTCCCATCTCCCCATACTTCTCCATGGTTTAAATGAAATATTTCAAGATATTGCAGTCAATCACCATAGCTTACAAGAGATCTTCAGCCTGAAAGCAGCTCCCCATGCTTCTTCCATCTGGAACTTTACTCCTTCTTCACTAACTTTGATGCCTTCATGTGGTCTCTTTACGTGTCCCCCCTTTGTCCTTGTCTCTCATCTAAGGGAAAATGAGGCCTGGAGGTCTCTTCTGCCCTGAAAGGGTTAACAGAGGGCAGCAGCCTGGCCAGAGCAGATGAGGAATTGCAGCTGTGCTGGAGCTGTGCCAGGATCTCCAGAGGCCGGCTGTGGTTTCAGTTCCAGCTGTGGGTCACTCTCTGCTTGGGCTGTGGGGCTGAAGGAGGCAGCTCAGATCTTACCAGCTTCCCTTCTCCCNTGGCAGCTGCTGTGTGCTGGCCGCCCTTGGCTCGCTCTCTTTGTCTCTCTCCTCCCCGCTTTGTCTGGCCAGGAGTGCTGGGGGAGGGCAGGGGGGGGAAGAAACTCGGCCCAGCCAGGGGAAGAAACCGGGACTCTTCCCTCTCCCCTCTCATCGCACAGGAAGCCAGAAGAAGCAGATTTCCGGAATCTCACCTAAAAATGTGTATTCACAAAGGTTTATCAGCCCTTCTCATTGGTTTACACATGTGTCAGTATTACAGAATTGTCCAATCAAGTCAATCCAGGACATATCCAATGGCCATCAGGTTCCAATCCACTTTGGAACCTCCAGCCGCTGGATGGGACATGTGCTTGTTTGCTACAAAGCTGGGAACCCTTAACACTTTGGGGAGAGAAAGCCAAGTATCAAATCAGAGAGAGTGCTAATTGAGTATGTGGGGTGCATAAAGTCTGACTTATGCCCTGACTTCTGTTGCTTGTAGTTTAGCAGATACCTCAGATTTGGTCCCAGAAATTTGGTGGATGGTAGTGTAATAAAACATAAAACTGAACACGCCTTCTAAACTTAGGTCCTCTGAACCCCAGACAAATTGAAAACAAACCAGCAGCACCTGTCCTCCACCAGGAACAAAAATGGTACCAGCTTAGACTTCAGTGGGCAAACTGAGCTAATGAAGAAGCAGCTTTTCTCTGCAAGTGAGAGGTAACTTTTCAACAGCAAACAATGCAATTTGCAGAGGAGTATCCACCAGGAAAACTGACAAGTTTTTCATAGCTTAAAAGTTAACATTTTTGTAAGGGGGCTTGGGAGTTTCTTAGCCGACTTGTCTCTCATCAATGAAATGTTTTCTGTCTATTAACACTTGCCCTCTGTGCATTTGTTGTTGTGTGAAAAAGTATTTTTATGTGTTGATCACGGGCTTACTATAGCAGGTACAAAGCCGTAACAAGAGAATGTTATCATAAGGTCAGTATTTTCACCCAAACAATTACCTAAGAGTGGCAGATGGCTATTGTCTTTTAACAATATTTTAAAGACCAAGGAAATAGCCACCATTTAACATAATAGTCTGCTTTGTTGCACACACTATGAAGCAGGTAACGCAAAGCTCTCCAATTTTACATCCCTGATCTTGCAGAAGGAAGTAGATGATATATTATCACGTTTGTTAATTCTCCCCTCTCCCTGAGGAAACGAAATCTTTTAAAGGTGACAAATTGCCCAAACCTTCCAGCTGATGCAAAGACAGACATTGAATATTTCCTAGTGATTGCAGGTATCTTCTTACATGTTTGGTCCAAACTGGGAAGATTTCTGGCTTTTCATTCTGTAGCATCTGCCCTGCTATTATGAACTAGGTTATCAGCTATGCATTGATTTGTAACATAGGTGCAGTGAACTATTTCCCTGTAATCTGGCTAGTTATTTCCTTGTTCCAAAGACACTTGATTTCCAGTCTCAGTGTAATTCCTGGCCTAAACTAATTCCTTCAGATAATCCCTTACTCAGAGAACATGGCTTTTGCCATTTTAGACTTAAAGATATATGAGTTTTCAAGGTATTTCTGAGTTTTAAAGAGATATTTTCATGAAATTAGGCAATGTTTTTAGTTAGATTCAGATTCTGAATGCAGAATTTAGAAAGCAGCAATAAGTTTTCCATTGCCCAGCCACAGAAGGGCAGAAAACAAATTTATTTATGCCCTATTCAGGGCCAGCTCATATTTCACCTAGAGCAGTAAAAGTGCAGACTTAGTTCTTCTCTTTTGGCAGAGCAAATTATATGGAAAATTGAATCTTGACTTTCATAGCACTGAGAATACAGTTTTTAATTTTTTTTTCTTAGCTTCTATCTGTTTTAATTAATTAGGTGTTTAAGCAACTCTGAATTGAAACTGGGCAGGCAGGTGAGGCACAAAAGAAAGACCAAGCAAAGGCTTGTGGAGTATTTTTTGTCTGACACAGTCCCCTGCTTGTGTGCTGAAGGAGAATGTTCCCCTGTAGTTCAGAATTCTCCTGCAGACAGTTCCAGCAGGCTGCTGCAAAATTAATGGCAATGAAGAAACAAAGGAGAAAATTGCCAGGAAAAGTCTCTCCCCTCCTGTAACTCATCTCATCGCAAAAAAAAGTCTCCCAGAATTTTTACCTGAGGTTAATAAAAGTGACAGAAAGGGAAGCTGTCTCCTGTATTTTTTGAGAGGGAGTGTTCTGAGGAGGATAATGAATGCTCTGGCAGTGCAGTGCCATGGAAATGAAGGGAACAGGCCCAGACTGAGCATAAAGTAGAAAATGGTTATCCTGTGTATTTTTTGAGCTGGCTGCCACATACAAAGGGAAAATGTGACAGGAGTTTGTAAGGCAAATAATTCTCCATTATCCAGTAGCAAAAATGAAGAGTGAAAAGTAATTCTTACGTCTAAGATAACAAGCTCAAAAAGCAAAGTGTAAGTTCAGGCTGCCAGTCGGTGGCAATGTTCTGAACAATTGTATGTCAGTCTGGAAAAGGCCTCACTGATGCGGAAGAGGCGTGTTCCAGTCACTGGGGGAACCTGGTATGCCAGCCTTAGCCCATGCTCTCTCTGGCTGGGAGTTCTGACTATTCTTCCCTCTCTATCACAGAATCCTAAAACCATTGTGGTTGGAAGGAATATGAAGGTCTAGTCTGTCCTGCTGCTCACTGCTGGGTCTGTATTGTATTCAGACCAGGAGCAACCTCTTTGAGTTCTTTATTCTGATGAATCCCATTATCCTTGCAGTGATTCCCCATCTCTCCTGCCCCAGTCCTCAGCAGCTTCATTTTGACAGTTACTGCTCATTTGCCAGCCTTCCACTGAAGAAGTGAAAAACCAGAGTCAATTAACCTGTTAATGCAGCATTAAGGTTATGTGGCAAGGTTTTTCTAGTATTCTGCCTTCACTAAAATTTAAAAAGCATTGTCAGAGAAGGATGTATGCTGATTATCTCATGGCTTTTTTGATCTATCTGGAAGCACTTTAAATAAAATACTTACACCTGATACAGTATTAGCTACATTTTGGAGCAATTTAGCAAAGCTAGGTGTATAAAGCAGGTTAGTTAAAGTAGGACTTGCTATGGAAGAGGAAATGGGGACTGCTTGTCTTTCCCCACATTTGTGAGCAGATTTAGGAGATCATAGAATCATAGAGTGGTCTGGGCTGGAAGGAACCTTTAAACCTGTCTAGTTCCAGACCCCTTCCTCAGCCAGTGACACCATCAGCCAGACCAAGTTACACATGTAGCATGAGACTTCTAATGTAAATAACTGCACACTGAAGTTGAGACAGAAAAAGGTTTCCTAGTCTAGTTTTCCCAGAAAAAGGTTTGCTGCCTCATGTTGGCCAAATGGCATTCTGGTCATTGTTATCACAGGTTAATGTCGTTCAAATTGAAGGGGTTTATTCCATAGTACTTCAAGAAGTTGAAGTTGGTGAATTTGTTCAGAAGGTAAATCACCCTCTTGGAAGAAATTTGCTGGTTTTGGTTATAGCTACTTTGGTGAAGAGAATGGTGTTCTAGGAGAGAATTGTTATTAACGTCATGATTACCTGGATTATCAACATTGTCTTGGTTCATAGCTGAGACATGACTAGTCTGAAAAAAATTTGCTATGTCCATTCTGGAATTTAGTAGCAGTTGAAAAGGAGTGGAAGAGCATATTGCAAACACAGTTTGTAGTTACAGTGATTTCTAAGGATTAAACAAAATGCTGTTTTATTTATTCTCCATTGTCTCCTCTTTCATGTCCTGCTGCCATTTCCAATTCCTTGTTTTTCCCTTCTGTTCCTACAGTCAGCTGCATGTTACAGAGTATTCATGGGTAAAAATTTCTTTGTTGCCTCTGTATATTGTCGAGGGGAATTATGAACCATCTCCTGTAAGTTTAGGATAAAAACTGAGCTAAGTGTTCTTAGGTGCTTGTAGCCAGAGGAGAGAAATGGGCACACCTGAGGCCCAGGTCCTCGCAGGCCTTTACATATGTGTGTGGAGGATGAGGGGAATTGTCCCCAAATCAGTAATTTCTTCAGCTGACAGAGGAGTGTGTTTAAGAGGGCTGGAGCTGGAATAAAGGGGCTGGGGCCAAGCTCTGCAAGTGCATGTCACCCCTGTGTGTTTGTGGAGGGAAGTGTTTCCTTGGCCTTGCAGCCCAGGGGACAGCTGAAGGCTGGAGATGGGGAAGTGACCCCTGCCCAACTGGATATGTTGATGTTTTTGCTTTTTCTGGCTTCCCTTTATCTCTGTCCTATCCAGTGTTCATGCTTCTGGTCTACTTCTTGTCTACTGTGCTCTCTCCAGATCCTTACCTAGATCCAGGTTGGCCTGTCTGCTTCTACAGGGAACTTTCCTGTTTTTAGAGCTCTCTGAGCTTGACTTGTGGAATCCTTAGGGGAGGAGAGACACTGAAACATGCTGAGAGTCTAAGCTGGTGCTTCCTTCATTTCTCCAAGGTCCTGGAAGACATCCGGATGCCGAATGGGGAAGCTGGCAACCCAGAAAACCTGTCTGTAGGCTGAGTTTTGTGCCTGTGAAATGGAGGGCAAGGATTGAAGCAGAAGCAGTTAGCATCTTAAACCAACCAAATCTTACTGTAATCATGTTAAAAGGAATGAGGGAAAGAAATTAAACTCTGGAAAGGATTAATATTAATATAAGATTCTCACTCATGCAGGGACAGAAATTTTCTGTAATCTGAAACCTTTATCAGCTAGTTAAACTGATAATTTTGGGCTGCTAACTCTGTAATTAGTAGATACTTATTTAAGACATTTTTATGCTTTCTGTTATGGTGGTGATGTGTCTGAGAATTTTGGGTGGGTTTGGCTTTACTATGTGGATTTGGTTGTTCTTGTTGATGGTGTTTCTCTGTGATTTTTTTTTTTTTTTGTTGTATTTTTTAGTTTTCCTGAGTTTAGATACTGACATTTTAGATTCACTCATGCATATGTGAATGAAAGTCAACCTTAAGCAGAAGCTGCCAACTCAGTCAATGCTTTGTTCACCCTGAGGTAAAATTTAGAAGAAATACACACTTCAGTTAGTATTTTCCAGGAACAGAGCTGAAGCCAGTGTTTCAGATTACAGGTTGAAGTTTCTAAAAACATATGAAATATTTTGTCTCTTTTCCCTGAAAAGTAATCTGTAGGGACTGGCACACATGATGATACATCCTGAAGAGCATTGCCTTGCGGGGAGTATCTTTATGCTATTCCCTCTTTTCTCTCCTCACAGTCATCTTCCATCCTTTTTCTTCTGTTGTCTTCTAGCTTTTGGCTTGCAGCCTCCAGCTCACTGTTAGAGACAGACACCCTATTTCTCTCTTATGTTCCATGGTACTAGATACTCTTAGATTTTTCCTTTTTTCCAGGTTAGTCTACTGTTGCCTGGATCACTCTAGCAAATTTTGTAGACATGTTCCTTCAGGAAAACCTTTCCCATTAACATGAGGCATACGGGTTAACTCAGGAGGCTTCTCATTTATGTGCTTGATCTTTCTTGGCGTCACAATTCCCCTTTCAGAGTTGGGGTTATAGTTAAAGAGTGATGAAAAAGTCTGATGCAAAGGGAATAATAAAATCATTTTCTCTAGCACCTAGAAACAATAGCATTTGCACCCACTTGTCTGCATCAGTTAATTTCTGGTCTTCACAGGCAATTTGTTAAAATGCTTCCCCATGCTCATAATGGAGGAACTGTTTTTTTCCCTTATATCAAGTCCCAAGTTTCCTTTGCTTTCTTGCTGAGCAGTTGCCCGTTGGTGCATTTGTCCAGCTTGTCGGAGTTGGTCTGGGTGTCAGCCTTGTCTGCTGGAGTATGAGCCAACCAGGCTGCCTGCTCGATGTCACTTCAGAGCTGCTCAGAGTGTTCTGTGTCTGGCCTTTAAACAGTCCCAGCCTCTTCATCCCCCTTCCTGAGCAGCAGCTGTCCTACTGCCTGCTCCTCAGTGAGCCTGCAGGGCTGACTCCTGCCCAGGGCTCTTCACCTGCCCAGGTACTGCCACCCTCATTTCCCTGAGGGGAGGCTGGGGACACTGGCACAAGTATCCTTCAGTCAGGGGGATAACCAGAGCATTGCCCCTGTCCACAGAGCCAGTCCTTCATCACTGAGAGCAATCACTTTGTTCATGCTTGATTTGCCCCTAGTAGTATCAGTACTGGTTGTTCCTAATAATCTTATTGTCCTTCTGGTGCCTGGAAATGTTTTCCTTGAGGTCTTGCTCCAATAATTTTTACAGGAGCTGAGGTGCATGCTCCTTGCCTTTTAAGCCAGACAGTAGACACTTCAACACCTATGTTATGGCTCTCTGTGCCTAAACTGGAGCATTTTGGACGTATGTATGCATTTTGCTCAGTACCAGAGGATTGAGACCTCTGCCTGTCAGTACCTCCCTTGGTCTAAAACAGAATGACAGTGTTCTTAGATGGATTAGCAATAAACAGTATCAGAAATTATCATTTAGTTTCTTAGACTTGGCAGATGAAGAATGTTTAGTTAATAAAATTAAAGAAGAAAGGATATGTATTTTCCTTGTTCTAAGTAATTATTTTTCTGCACTTTTCTATTAATTTAAAAATTCTTCTCTTGAAATTGCCAGGAACTTTGGACATTAGGTGATTACCAGTGATTATATTTCTTAGTAGTGACTAAGACACTGTCTTGCTTGTAGAATATAGATATTTTATTAAAAGAGCTGCAAGTGCCAAGAAAATCTATTTAATAAGATTTCTGATGGAGATTTAGCCTTGAAGATTGTCTGAACAGTATGTAGCAAAAAGGTGGGAAATAGATTAACGTGGGGTTTTTGTCGTTGGTTTTGGTTTGGTTTTTTTCCTATTTGAATACAGGAAAGGTGATAACAGGGTATACAGGGACTGCACTTTCCACTTAGTTGCCTTGTTCTCTTAACTTTGACACTAAAAATTGCTAAATCTAAGCATGGATGTTTTTACTGTTTATTTGATGTCAGGTATCTTTCTGGAACTCATCAAAGCATTGAGTCTGTGGGAGCATGTCTTTTGCCATATTAGATAGTGCCATTATTGGAAAACTTGGAATCTTTTTCTGATGAGCACTCTAAGGTACCATGCCCAGGGAATAGGAGTTATCTGAAAGGAAGCTGACTTCTTGTAGAAAGTTTCTGTGCTTCCCATTTTATCATGCCAACAGATGGGAAAAGATAGAAATCATTTTTTGGCTAGACTATCACTGCATACTTTCCTAATTTTATGGTTTAGGGCTTGCAGAAAAGAATGTTTTATTTTCTGTCTTGTCTTTAGGAGACCAAATTGAATTTTATAATGCTTCTTCATGTAGTAAATTTTTAAATTTTCTAGTAATTTTTTTTTTTCTTTTTTCATAATGTCTCCATTTAGTTCACAATTTTATTTTTTTTAGCTGAGCAGAAAAACTTTAATTAAACTGCTTCAACTGAGGCCTTATCAGTGCCAAGTGGAGTGGAAGGGCATCACCTGTCTTTTTCTTAGATGACATGCAGAGGAAGAGCTATTGATTTTGTCCCAGAGACGGTCTGAGTTATGGCTTTGTCAGACAGCTTTACTAGCCATTGGTTAACTCAGCTGAGTTATGATTTTTGGCCATTTTTGACTAACACCAAAAACCCCTGAGGGAAATCGGAAGGTGCAGTGCACTGCTCATGGTAAGTGCTGTGGCAACCTGACATGTGCATGGCAATCTGACAATTTTCTTAAACATCTATCAATCTGTTACAATTAACTCCTGTGCTGGGCATTGACTCATGACAAAGAGATGGTCCATCATACTAATCTTCCTTTTCTGCTTTGGAAAGTAAGATACTTGGCCGAAAATCAAAAGTTGACCTAATGCATTTGGTATAGGAGGAGGAAGTATCTGTAAGAAAGAGAGAGGTTAAAACAATCTCAGCTGGGCTGTGATCAGTGCTGTTTCTTTTCTTTTCCATTAAATCTCCTAAGGCAAATGTATAAGCTTACTTGTGCCTTGGGAAAATGAAGTTGAGTTTTGTTGATTGTGAAGTAGCTCATGTGTTCAGAACATTGTGAGAGGCTGCTGTTGGCTGTGGTTTTTGAGCACGTGCTGCTGGGCAGTGCCTGTGCTGCAGACAGGCTCACTGGTGATTTCTGTGTGTGCAGATTGCACATGGTGCTGTGCTGCCAAGGGCTTGGGAGGGTGTGATACACAGATGGCATTGGGCACACTCCCTGTCACCCCTGACACGTTGGCCATGGACAGATGGAGCAAGGAAAGCTTTGCACTGTTTTTCTAGTAAGTACAATAGTAATCTGTATCCCTCTTTGTCTTTGAAACAGTATCTGAGAGCACACATCACAGTGTGGTCTCATTTATATCCAAGTCTAAAATGGCTTAAAAGTAGTCTTGCCAATTCGGAAGGAAGCCACTGATAGGTATCTCAGGCTCACAACATACCAGTCTAATTGCATTTCTGTGGAGCATCTGCTCTCAAGTTTGCTGTTCCATAAAAATGTTGTTTATGACATCCCTTAGAAAGGTTAGGAAACTGTGAGCTTTCCACCATGTGTTCCATTCACACAGTATGTCCATGAGACCACATGCAGTTCTGTTTTTTAATGTCCCTGAGATTCATATCCTATGAAATAACCAGGTAACTGTGCTTTTCCATTGTGGAGATTTTACTTGGTAGGTCCCGGAAGAGCCCTGCCTTTCTGTTTATACAGGATTAATCCCTTTAATTGCTGTCTTTGCTGGACAGTAAAAAGCAGTGTATTCTTCATAGCAAGGCCCTTAAAGTGGTGGTTGTACTATCCATTCTGTTATTGTCTCTGCTAACACGTGTTATGAATAAAAACTCAAAATTTTCTCATGTTGATGTTATCTGTTTTAATAGTAAAAGTTAGTGTTCACAATTTCTGTAATGTGTTGTCCCAGTATGTTCCAACCCCACTTACCCAAAAAGTTGTAAAACCCCATGTTACATCCCTGGTTTATCAATCCTGTTATCCCCTACCCCCAGTGTCTCTCTAATCCCTTTTTATCCTCTCATTCCACCGGGTAAAACTGCCACTGCCCTCACAAAATGACGGCGGAGAAGGCAGGAAAAACGGCGATGAGAAAAACAGCGGCAAGAAAAACAGCAGCAAGAAAAAATGTGACGGAAGAAAAAAAAAGCAACGGAGAAAAAGACGAAACATGCAAATTAACACCAAAAAGCCTCAATTTAAAAAGAGGTACCCCTAGAACAACGAACCCGAGCCAAAATTTGTAAAACCAACTGCAGGACTGTGTTAAGAAAAGGCAGAGCTGTCTCTCCATCGAACTTTTAAAAAATCTGCCCTGACCAAAGTAAACCTAGAAAGGCATAACACCCCTAGACTTCGAGCCAATTCAGTGTCTTCCTGAGGACTCCCATGAGGGTGGAAGTCCCAGCTCTGCCTCTGGGCAGAGCTGCCTACACTCCTCCTCCTCTGCGTCGTTCGAGGGAGCAGTGGCGCTGTGCGTGACCCCTTGAGCTCCCACCCCAGAGCTGATTTCTTAATAAAAGCCATACAAAAAAAACCCTAGTCTCCTAGCCCTGTTTATCTCACATGGACAGTATTAAAACTAGTACAGTGGTGGCCTGTACTGCTTCCTTCTGGATGTAACTGTGGTAGCAGAACTGGGGTTTTTTAGTCATTTCTCCTGCATTCTGTGCATGTCAGGCCTCTCTCTCCATCATTGTGGACATTGACAGACTGGTTTATTTGGAAGCCTCCCCCTGTGGAAGATACACAGGAAAGGATGCCTGGAAAAGTAAAGGTGAGATACAACCTGTACAGCACAGGTCAGAGCCTGGAATATCTTTGTGTACCTGCTCATTTGGCCCTGTCTTTCCTACTGGAGGTGTTGTGTTTGGCACTGGAGGAACTGAGGTAGCTGCCAGTGCTCTAAATGCCTGGTTGCATGGAGCTGTCAGTCCATGGGTGCAGCTACCAAATATGCACGTGCTGAGCACACACTGCTTACCGTCAGCATTGCTGAACTCCTCTTTTTCTGCACACCGTGGAGGTGGTGACATGGATCTCATGTTTTATGCTTACAGAGACGTTCTGTGATGCAGTCATTTCATAAACTGAATTCATAGGTTTTTGCATAGGTGGAATCTCAAGATAGTCATGCCAGACCCAGTCAGTAGTTTGCAATTACCTAATGGTGTGTTTCATCGGTCCAAGTTGCCGTGCTTGTCTAATTTATTGGATAACATAAAACATAATACTCATGTACAGAATAGAAGTCATGTGAATTAACAAGAAACCTGTAAGCTCTGAATTAATTTATGGCTTAATGCAAGGGAAGTTTCACTAGTACTTCTGAAGATGGAGCAGATACATTGCCTTCACAAAGTGCTCATCTGATGTTCTTGTAGTATGTTCTCTTGAGAGACAAAGCAGATGGTAGATCTGTGTAGGAAAGGAAATTCGATATCAGCACAAACAGGGAAGTTTTTAGGAAGTATTTAAGCTTTAAAGCAGTAAACATATGTTGTGGGTTTAGTTTGATTTCCCAGCCAACACACCAAATAATGTCGTGGTATAGGTTTGCTAATTTGGAATTTCTCAATCAAGAGCAAAGCAAGCTTAAGCTTAAAAGCAATAAAACTTTATTAACTAACACAAAAAGGGGAAGAAAAAAACCACAAGAATCAGAATGGAACCTTCAGAACACTCCTCCTCCCTCCCCAACCCTTCTTTCTTTCCGACTGACAACATACAGAAAACGACACTTCTATCTCAGTCAGTTTTCTACGTCTAAAATAGTCTTTCTTCAGCACACTTAGAGAGGGAAGCACTTCTCGTTTGCTGTGGAGAATTCCCCCACAAGAAAACAGTTCTCTTGTGGTATCAATCTTCATGAATAACTGCCACCCGGAAAATCCGCATTCATGAAGCTCCTCCCAATGTTCACAGTCCCTTTTACAGCTGTACTTCTGGGCCACATCGACGTATGAGGTTTTATTTTTAAAAATAGACTGTTCAAAGCAAGGGTTCTTTTAATCTATCTTTGAGATCATCTTCATCCCAGGGAACAGAGATCTCTTCTTTCGGGAGCGAAGAGTCTTTATCACTTCATCTCTCTGTTCAGACTTCTTATGGAATCACAGTCCGTTCAACATTGGCTCATTTTAACACTGCATTCCTTTGCTCAGGTCTACAATTTGAACTTCCCATCTCCCCATACTTCTCCATGGTTTAAATGAAATATTTCAAGATATTGCAGTCAATCACCATAGCTTACAAGAGATCTTCAGCCTGAAAGCAGCTCCCCATGCTTCTTCCATCTGGAACTTTACTCCTTCTTCACTAACTTTGATGCCTTCATGTGGTCTCTTTACGTGTCCCCCCTTTGTCCTTGTCTCTCATCTAAGGGAAAATGAGGCCTGGAGGTCTCTTCTGCCCTGAAAGGGTTAACAGAGGGCAGCAGCCTGGCCAGAGCAGATGAGGAATTGCAGCTGTGCTGGAGCTGTGCCAGGATCTCCAGAGGCCGGCTGTGGTTTCAGTTCCAGCTGTGGGTCACTCTCTGCTTGGGCTGTGGGGCTGAAGGAGGCAGCTCAGATCTTACCAGCTTCCCTTCTCCCTGCCTGGGAGCTGGATCCGGCCCAGCCCCTCCCGCCGAGCTGTGGGGCTATCGCTGCTCCTGGGGCTCGGCAGGGCTCATGTTGGCAGCTGCTGTGTGCTGGCCGCCCTTGGCTCGCTCTCTTTGTCTCTCTCCTCCCCGCTTTGTCTGGCCAGGAGTGCTGGGGGAGGGCAGGGGGGGGAAGAAACTCGGCCCAGCCAGGGGAAGAAGCCGGGCCTCTTCCCTCTCACCTCTCATCGCACAGGAAGCCAGAAGAAGCAGATTTCCGGAATCTCACCTAAAAATGTGTATTCACGAAGGTTTATCAGCCCTTCTCATTGTTTTACACACGTGTCAATACCATGAAACTATCCAATCAAGTTAAACTAGGCCAACATAGTATAATTTAAAAATGTATTTTATGATATCTTTGTACCATTAGTTTAATTTTATATTTGCATTATTTTGCCTGAAAAAAAAAGAATGCATCCTTCAATATTGGTTGTTTAGATGGATATATTAACATACCACATAACTGTTCTCTCTATAGTTCTTGTTACTGTCTCCTAGCTTGATTCGAATCCTTACTTGGACTTGTTATGCTTTGGTTTAGGACCAGTCTTTAATACCAGTATTTTCTCCTTCATCTTTTTCCTTTCTGCTGATATTTTTTTTTCCATTTCTATGTATTTGAGTATCAAAGAATGGTTTGGTAAGCACAATACAACTTTAGTATTGCCAGTTGAAAAATTTCTATCTAGAAAGACCAGAGGGGTGATAGTTTACTTTGGAGTTTGGTTTAACATAAGCATCCTAAGGCATCTATATAAAAGAAGTCAGTTTAGTTGTTGGGCGATTGTTTGTCTTTTGAGACACAACTCATTATGGAAGACGTTGTCACAGTGGCTTAAGAAGTTTTCAACAATAAATTAGCAGCTTTAATAAATTTTTCTTTATTTTTCAAATGTTTACTTTGTATAAAAGGTTTTCATATTTTTATAGCACTTTCTGGCTCAGTATTTTATTGTTGCTCTTGTGTATAGGAGAGCCTTTACAGTTACACTGCCTTTGAATTCTAGCAATCAGTAAATTGGTAGGAGAACTTGAAGGCAGTTCAGTGTAGGTTTGCCATGATAAGTTTTGCAGCACAGCCCGGCTGTGTAAGTGGTGTGTGGGTGCCTGAGGGTGGATGTTAAAGCAGTGCCCTTGTGCTTGCAGAGAGCCACATCCTGGAGGACGTGAACCGCTGCATCGTGGCGCTGCGGGAGCAGGACGCCGAGGGCCTGGACCGTGCCGCAGGCGCCATCCGCGGCCGCGCCGCCAGGGTTGCGCACATCGTGTCGGGGGAGATGGACAGCTACGAGCCAGGAGCTTACACCGAGGGGGTCATGGGGCACGTGCAGCGCCTCACTGGGGCCGGTAAGGCTGGGGCCGGGGCTTCAGTGGGTGTCCCTGCCTGCACATGCTGCGTTCAAATCCTGGGGGTTGCTGATTGAGGCATGGCTGCTGCAGTGATGATTGCCTCGGAGCCCTCTGCTCTCCTCTTAGCAAGCTACAGAGTTAGGATGAGGCCGTGTGGTTCAAAACGAATTTTTAAAATTTTATTTGAATTAACGATCTCTGTAAGGTTGCTTGAGTTATGGAAGACTGCCACTGGGATCCTTACTTGTAACTAATGAGGTAGCAGCTTCCCACTTCCTTGTGCTGGCGTCACCACACCTGCTCTAAGCAGATGAAAGGCAAACTCAGAGAAGCAGGTGCATGATTTGTGTGTACTTCCACTTTAAAGACTGTTAAGTAGTAATCAGATGTCCCAAAAAGTCTTTGGTTTTGCTAAACAAATTTGAAACTTTCTAAAATGCTTAGCAGTCTTCATCACATTTCCATAAAATTAAAAGAAGGCATCCTGTATTGGAAAATGCTTGTACTGGCCACAGAGGGTGTAACTGAACTATTCTATAAATGGTTCCTGTGTTTTCCATAAATGAAATTCTGACTTTTCATAATGTATACTTAATTAAAAAAATTTTAAAAATCTGTGGAGTTCCCAGTACTTCCATGTTTCCAATGGTTGCAAATCTAGTTGGGTAGTTAAACTGCTCTTAAGAAATTTTTTTGCAAGTCTGTACATCCTTGGCATATATATTTGACTTCCTGAACTCAGAAGTCTAATTCCTAGCTCTGTCAATCTAAACAAATGTCTAGTACCTTACATTTAAATGATATTTGCTGTATTTTTTACCACAAGAAAAGACAGGAATTTTATCTGAGCTCTTAAAGTTCAAATATGTCCAGGGCAGAACTGTCTTCATGTGAACAAGAGTAAACTGATATTGCAGTGAAGTGGCAAAAGAGACAGAACAGTGGGGGAAGAGTTTGAAATAGACTTGCCTTTTTAATCTTGTTTTCCGATACTTTGATGAGAAAATTGAAAAACCTTTCTTCATGATTTCTGGAAGTACTGTGCCAGATACTGAGAGGGAAGCAGCATAGAAAAGCATACTTTAGATTCTCATGTAAAAGCTGAGCCCGTTTTACTTGAAACTGATAGTGTTTAAAGACATTAGGAATTGACATTGATTTCTGTTCTGTTGCCTTGCTTTGACAGTAATATATATAATATACCTAAACCTGTCTGTCTGCAGAAGACAGGGAGGCATAAAACTGGTTATGGTTGGAATGTTTGCTTGTTTCAAGGGACATCAAGCATGGTCACATCTCAATGACTTCATGGTGCATCAGAGAATTCGCTGTCTTTCTGTTGTTTGGTAGGAGTGGAAAAAAGACACGTGTACTTCTCATTTTCACCTGTATTTATATGATCTGCAAGGAACAGATATTGAACTGTCTAATAGTTGCTCGGTTTTGCTTTATTTAACTTTTTGAGCTTACAGGTAAAATGCAGGTTGGTTGCAGCCCACAGGTGTAACCTAAACCATTCTATCCCAGCTGGGTCTTTCAGGTCCAGCTGAATGCAAAGGGACACATCACCAGGAGAGAACTCTGTATTTAGGCTGCCATTACCTCCTCAGTTACCTTTCACAAATAACCTCGGGCAGTGAAGGGCATCCTTTATGCTTAAGGAAAAGATAAAGTGTTACTGATGAGAAATTATTCTAGGCAGAGTATAGAATTAGTGAAAACAAAATTACAGACAAGGAACATACATGGAAACAGCCGAGAATTAAAAAAAGGAAGAGCGAATGGGAGAAGAAATAGGAAGTATGCAAATTGGTGGTAACAGAAGGGAGAAAAAAATGTGCATAGAGAGGAGCAGATACATTTACTGTTTGTCAAAACAAAGATCAAGGTTAAATTGTAGAATATATGATCAGGTAATTTATAAGAAAAGAAAGATGTTTAATTCTCTGCATTGCAGTATGAAAGGAAAGAGCAAAAGATCTCTGAATCTGTCTCTTCAGCTGGAAGACATCAGACCTACTTAAGGATAAAGTGAGCTATTGAACAGTAGTATCTTAATACTGCCACAAAATGAGTATGAAAACTGGAGCTAAATTTCTTAGCTCAGGTGTAGTCTGGTGTGCATATGAGCTGTGGGCAGCGAAGTGCATCTCTACAGCACCATACAATGGAGGGTCTGCTTTCTCATGTATTTGTCCTGTTCCACTGTTCTACCCCTTCCCTTTCCTTGAACAAGAAGGAAAACACCAAGAAGACTAACAAGGCTTTGTGAAAACCCCATCTGCAGTGTGGGGTTGAGCTTGTAGAAGTTAAATAATACCAGAGCTGAAGTTGTCTTTGCAGCCTTGATATCCCTTGATTTGCCCTCTGTGTGTGCATGACATGCATTAGGATGTTGTGGTTATGTGATCATCCCCAGCTGTGTTACCAAACAGCTGCTTCCCACAGGTCACTGCATGGGCATGTGCCAGGGTCATGGCTTGGAGAAGGCTGCTGTCCACAGGCTCAATTTAGAACACAGTGAAGCACAAGGCTGTGGGAATAGAATATATGATCTCATGTTGGATGTATTTGTAGAGGGACTTGATGATCTCGCATTTTCTGGACCGCAGTGGTTCTGTGCCTCTGTACTTGCACTGCCAGGGCCTGTGCAGAGTTTCTGCTGGTAGCCAGTCCCTGAGGCTGCCGTAAGGAGTGCAGGGGTGCTCCCAGCGGCGGTGAGGGAGCGCTGTGCTGGCTGTGCCCGTGTTGTGCCCTGTGGTGACACCGGGCCCTTCTCGGGCTGCGCTGCCGGGTTTCTGTGGGAAGAGCCTGGCGGTGTGTGCGTAGGACAGAGCAGCAAAGCATTCCAGCCAAGGCCCCAGGGCAGTGGTTGTAGGTCAGCACAGAGCATCCTGGCCCAAGGGCTGTGCGAAACCTTGGGGACCGTGCAGAAAAGTGTTCAGTCATGGTGGGGGTGGGTTCAGCTGACCAAGGGTAAAGTAGTTGAGCTTGAGGCTGTGATCTGGTATGGTTAATGCTGTGAAAACTTTGCTGCAGTGTCTCTGTCATTCCTAATGTCTGACACAGTTTGTTAGATGGAAATACACAGATTGCTGCATTTTGGTAAGGTTTGTGTACTGTTGTATTGAACCAAAATGAAACCTTTAGGAACTCTGTTTATAAAATCCTAAGGTATTTCTTCTTCAGAACTGGAAGGATGATCTTGTTCTGTACTTTTAAATACTGGACTTCTCTGTTATTTTATTGCCTGCCAGTGTCTGCAGCAGTTAAATTTAAGTCAACAATTTATATTATGGCATATATCTGTTGATACAGTAAAAAGTCTGTATTGTAAATTTGGTCTGTAGTTCTGGTTTAATGCCAAAGTATAATGATATACATATAAGTGTAAATACATAGATAAATTCTTTAGTTACTTAAATGTCTACAGATCTTGTAAAAAAACACAAGGATAAGAATGGAGTCAAAGATGGGAGGTATTTTAACTGCCTCAAGTCTGCAGTGGGCCAAAGACATTAAGCTTTTAGACCACTTCTGGAGTGCTTGGATTTGTGTTCAGTGATTTTCTTTAAAACCTTCAGAGGCCTCAGTTACTTTTTTAGCACCATGTTTTAACATGGTATTATGTGCCAGTATGAATGAATTTATTTATTTACACTAATGCATTTATTTATTTATTTCCTGGCCCCAAGATTGCTGTTTTGGTCACCTTGCAGTCTCCCCTTTCCCTTCATAGCACTTTCACTGTGCACACTTGTACAGCCTTATATTAATATTGATCTACTACACCTGAAACAGAGCTTTCCTGTACAGTAATTTATTAATTGATTCTCCAGAGTGGGTTGAATCTACTGCATTGCTTTCCTCTGGGAAAAGGTAATTTATCTTAGCCATAAAAAGACATTGGTGTTTTCATGATACAAACCTCCTTCCATCTTGGGCCTTTTATTCAGCTTTTCCATTTCTTGCAAGCCTATGTGCACAAGCTAATGGCTAGTGTTTTCCTGGCTGCTTCGCTTGCCTTTTACAATCCCAGTTTACAGGTTTGTCACAGCAGCTTATGTCAGAAATGTCACAGGAGAAATGACTGTCGGCTTCCTTTGTCCCCTGCCTCGAGTCTTCTGCAGTAGGGATTGTCTGTTGTTCTTCAGAAATGGGACTCTCTTTCACCCAAAACACACCAGCCAGAGAGGAAATGCAAGGAGGGGCTGTCTGTTTTCTGCCTGCTCTGATACTTAGTGCTTATTTTGTCATCTTTTGGCAAAGCTACCTGAGCCAGCATGGGGAGAGAGGAGCACCTCCAGAGACTTCACTGCCTTTTCCCAAGACATATCTTCAAATAGGATCCTTAGATGACATGAATGGGCTCTTGAAGGTCCTTATCTCTTGTTGGAGAAAAAAAGGTACCAATATGACCAACTTAATTTTAAATTATTTATTTAGGAGTGGCTGAATGAAACTTACTCATTCTGTGGGACACACAAAAAAATCCTAAATTTTTATTAATTTTAAAGGACAAGTTTTTAATGAAAAAATATTTTTCATCAATTGTTCATTGCTGTCAGAATGAGATCTAAAGAGAATACTTGCTGTTCAGGTCTGTTTAGTATTCAGTGATTTTTACCTTTGCTTATGAAACCCAAAGACTGTTGAAGAAGAGGATTGATTCTTGTCACTTCAAAATACATAAAAAAAAGAAAATCCCCCAAACATTTGAAGAAGGAGAGAGGCCTGAGAATGCAGGCTTATGGAATTGGTGAACTCACAAAACTGGTGCACAACCCAGATAAGGAACAGCTTATGAGAAACTATTTGGCAGAATTATTTTAAGAGCTAAAAGAAAAAAAATAAAAGGGAGGGCTAAGAAAAACACTGAGAGTTTGCATGATGTAGCCTAAAATACACTTTTTTGTGAGTTACATAATAGTTGTAAGACTGTAACTTAAGCAATAACTCTTCATTCTTGTGGCTGTTACTCTATTACAGAGTCAATAACCTCCATTTGGTGGAGTCTGCAGTGAGGCTCTCCTTTGCCGGGCTCTGTTCTGATCCTTCTGTGAAATTCTGTTACAAGTGTAACAGAAAACAGTTTAAAAACTGGATTTTGCTTCTGATGTAAGAATGTTTTGAAAAATAGGGGAAAATACCAACATTTCTTTGGGTTCCAGATAATAAAAAAATTACCCTGAACATTGTATTTACTTTTTGCCAATCTTTTCTTCCATTCCTCTAGCTCAAAAATATCATTGCTTCACTGTTAATTACAGTGTAATGCCTATGTTGATTATAGGCACTATGTGGATGTTAGGGTGCCTTTAACTACACATCTGCTTCTCTAAAATGCTGTTGCACTTAGTAACTACTTAAAGCACTGAGAAGAAACTGTTCTGCAGTGCACTGCTCCCCCAGGCCTTGCTCAGTGACAGCTTCAGAGTGTCCAATGCAGATGCACTGTTCAGGGCAGTCCTTGAACACACTCAGTCTCCAAGGACTTTCCTCCTTCTCAAGAGAGACCTTAGTAAGAGCTGCATTTAAAATGCAGCGTTGGTATGAAATAAATAACCTGTTTCTGAAGCTAATAACTTCGGTTTTTACGGTGTTCAATTGAGTTTTTTATGCTTTTTTTGGTTGCTAGGTCATTTTCCTGGATTAGGATCATATATACCTTTCTGCACCTGCCATGTATTTGGCACACATGGTCTTGCTCCATCTAAGTTATATGGGGAGAGGGAGGGAAGTGGGGGAAGGGTCTCTTGGTTTGAGTGACATTGGTGGAAAGACTGGAAAAGTGAGGGTGAATTATAAATCTTGCTCCCATGGTAATGAATTTGCCAATTTGGTGAAGCCTGGTTTACCTGCTGTCTAATTTTGGTGCAGAGGACACTTGGGGAAGCCTTATGTAAAGTCAGAACGCAACTGAACACCAGTGTTGTCTTTGCTTCTGCAATTTCCACAGGCCCTACAGGGAAACTGAGGATGGCAGTACACTAATGGGCAGCAATGCTTTTTTATTTTCTCTCTCCAGTGTTTTGTGGGCTGGGGTTTTTGCTGGTTGGTTGGTTTGTTGGGTTTTTTCAAGTAGAATTGCCATTCTGAAGTGATTGTATGTGATGTTTTGTGAGAAATCTTCCCTCACTTGGAGCTATGTTAAGAAGTGACTTGTGACTTACAAGTGTCTGCACGCCTTTAGTATATCCCTTTTAATATCTCTCTTTAGTATATCCCTTTTAATATCTCTCTCTTTTAGATCTTAAGGACCACTAGACTGGTCTGGTTCAGTAGAGTCCCGTCATTTATGACAGCTCTTCCCTAAGCTGGTAACAGGATCAGGGAACTCCTGCTGTTCCTTTTAGTGCATATTTTTAACTGAAGCAAACTCTCAAACTTGCACAAAGTTATCTCTGTGCCCATATCAAACCATTACTGTCATTTCAGCTGTGGCTTTCTTGCACAAGCTGTGAAGTGCCTTGACCTCTGTACTGTTAGGGACATTTCATTCACTTCAGCTCTGTAACCTTTCCAGTTATTTGGAATGTGTTTTCCAGAGCCTCTGGGACAGAGTTGTATCTCATTACTGTTGTCATAATGTTTGTCTTGCGGTCTTGCACCTACAAACCCTGATGCTATGTGTTACTTTGCATTTTTGGGGAGTTACATGCTGTGTCTGTTTCACTTATTCGTGGTTAACTAGCTGTGTCTCAGGCACCAGCTGATTATTTATTTCCTTTGCCATTCCACATTCAAAGAATCCTTTCATCCTGTTGTCTTTTAGAACAGTGTAATATGTTGGAGATGGCATCTTTCTTACAGAAGCTGAAGTTTTTGTCTATTTTACTAGCTTTTTGCAATATGAATATTTTAGTTCTTAATGAGCAGCTTTGGCTTCATCTGACATGTCCTGAAGCCACTGCTCAGAGCTGCCTGCTGGTTTTTCCCGGTATGGACTAAAGTCTTTGGAATACTTTGGGATTTACCACTCTTCTGACCATTTGCTTTTGTAACATTTACATGTCAGAGCGTGATTTGCCTCCTAATCAAGATTGTGAACTGAGTAACTTGATTTCATAAATCATCAGCGCTTGAGAGTTCATTGCCAATTTCATAGTATCTGGGAGGACTGTTTTGGTTTACATGGTGAATATGAATCCAGTCTCAGTAAGGACTTCCTTAGACCTGAAAGATTTCTGTTCTTCAGTTGTAGCTTGCTCTTAAGTTCTTCATAGAGATAATTTCCTTACTGGAATTTACAAAAAGCACCTTTTACAGTTTTCATTTGTGTGTGTAATAATTTTTTTTTGTTTAATAGTAAAATTCATAATTTTATTATATGTTTTATCATAATCATAAAACCTCCCTCCAACAATATTTCCAACTACATATATCTAACTCCACTTTGTTGAAGATTTTTTTGAGTGATTCCTTTCTGGCAACGTGCCCTCAGCTCTTTGTGCTTCCTTCCTTAGACACCATGAACTTTTAGATCTGGAAATGATGCAGTAGCTGTTGATATGGTGAGCATATGCATAATTCAGTAGGATTTATATATGCCTGTGTATGTATGTTTGGATTATAAATCTGTTAACATAGTAAAATTGATTCTTACTGAAATCATAACTAAGCTTGTTTCATTTTGTTCACCTTGTCTCAGTAAGTCTGTCACCACCATTCATGGCAGTATTTGGAGAAGTGGCATTGAATGCATTATATGCCAAATAAATTTCTGTAAATAGGGTTTCTCCTCGCTTTCTGGGAACTGTATTCTGTTTTCTACCAGAATTCCACTGCTGGACAAGGTCATCTCTGAAACTGGTTTTGTTTGCTGCAGGTTTTCTTTTGTGTCAGTTGATGAGAACACCAGACCACCTCCTCAGTTTACCCAGTGCTATTAAACAGCTGCAGTTGTTTGGAATAACTCAGTAGGTAGCAGACTAAGTGTAAGGAATGCATCCATCAGAATTGAAGCATTTGTCATGGAGTTTCATGCAGGAATGTACAACTGTCTGTCATTCACACTCCTTCTTTATTGTTGTCAGGCATTAAAAATTCAAAGGTAGACCACTTCAGTCAGCAGATGGGAAGGTCTGTGTCTTGGGTATTGTAAAAAAAGTTGCTGCAGAATTCCTCACCCTTTCCAAGCACTGTAAAGTAGCAGCCATGCTATACTCATGGAATACTGGGCGGTAGCAGCCAGCTTAGGCAGTAAACTGTTGATGACCCTCCTAATCAACAGGAATGTGTGGGGAAAACCCTTAGATGTTTCAACAGCTTGTTTAGTTGGAGGTTTTGTTGGTTGTTTTTTTTTTTTTTCCTTATTGTTCAATTTTATAATTTCTTTCCCTGACCTGAAGCTTCAAGTAACATTCCTTGTACCAGAACATTAGTGCTATCCCAGGAACCTAATTTTTGGTGTTTATGGAGGCTTAAAATAATTGCCTGAAACTGATTCGTTGGTCTGAAGTCAAAAGTGTTTAGTGAGCAGTTCTAGATGATATCAGGGTACTGTTGGTTTTGAAATGCTTCCTTTTTAGGAAGGGAAGGCTAGATTTCAGGAAATACTGTGAAGCAGATCTCTGAGGAAGCATTCATGGTAAAATAAACAATATTTAATGATAGTATGCCAAATATCAAAGTTGATACATGGATTGTAGCAGATGTGCCAAAATAGATGGGAAGGATCTAAGAATGTGATCCTTGGAAAGAGGATGGTACTTGCTGTATACTTTCCAAAGTAGGCCTTGCCAAACTCCATCTGCTGTGGAAAAGCTTTCTGGATGGTGAGGGTGGGCTGGGCCTTAGTGCAGGTGACTTGTGAGAAGGGGGAGATACAGAGAGTTGAACGTGGGGAGGTGGCAGCCAAGGGTCAATAGAGCGAAACCTGCAGCTTCCTGAGAGAGCTGCAGTGACTCTAGGACCACTCACTCTTAGTAGAGACAGGTGACACAACTGAGGGCAGCGGCCACAAGCTGCAGCAGAGAAAATCCAGGAGCATGTGAGCAGAGTGGGGGATTTACTCACTGTAGTGCAGTGCTAGAACAGATATGCAGGGACACTTCTGTCTTTGAAAGTTTTCAAGACTTAGCTGGACAAAGCTATGACTGACCTCATGTTTTGTTGGTGTTATGTCTAAGGAGGTGATGCCCAGAAGCCTTTTCAAATTACGTATGTTGTACTTTTTCCCTGTGTTAGACACCAGCTGCATTCACGTAAGAGCCGTCTTTTCTGGGTAATTAAATGTTTTAACATGGGCATTCATACTCTGCTGTAGTAATCTCAAATTCTTCTTATTCTTCTCAAATTCTTAGCGGAGTAGAGTTCTTTCTCTGCTTAGTGACTTACTTGTTATTAGAAATGCATACTGTTACTATTGAGAAGGACTTTAAGTATAAAAATGCTTGCATATACTTCATTCAAAATCTGCAAATTTTTCCAGGTTGTTGATACAGACCTCTTACATGAAGTATTGTGTATTAAATGGTGGTCAAGCATAGAAACATTGCAAGTGGATGCAGTCCATCTGTGTGTTTTAGTCTGATACGTTTCCAAATTGGCAAAGAAGCATTTAAAACCTGTAAGTGCTCTGTTTTCAGTGTTTGTTTACTCTTCAGCATGCCCTTTTCAAACTGTGGTAATTACTTTCTTTTCATGAGAGCTAATAATAAAATTTTCAGCAGTGCTCCAGTTTTCTTTCAAATAACAAGGTAGTCCTCTTGTGTTTAATTTGTTCACTTGTCTTGCTAATACTTTATTCTGTGAGAGAAGTAAGGCAAATGAGAACCTGTACCTAAAACACCCTTAGAGTTTGTATCTTAATAGTGTTAGAAGCAATGCTAGTTTTGTTCAGTATAGTTTTACTCAGTTTCCAATAATGCTGGTTTTATTCAGAGTAGTTTTATTCCGTTTCTAACCATTGCTTGTGAGCTGATAACTGACTTTCTTGAATCTTCAGTAGTCTGTTCTGTATCTTGGAGGAAAATTATTATGTCTGCATTGCACGTTGGGAGACAGCTTTCTTGTACTCAGTCTTTGTAAATTTTAAACCCCAAGTAAAGAACAAAATCATCTTGGGAACCTTTTCAGCATTTCCATAGTCTGTGCACAGAATTGGATGTAACAGGAACTGTAATTGGCAGTCCCTCTCTTGTCTGTCAGCAGTCCACTGCAGTTGGCATTCTCCCTAAGTGTCTGTGCAGAACAGTCAGTACCTGTTACAAGTGATGCTCCAGCTGTCCTTTACGTTCTTGTACAGAACTTTCTTCAGCTGAAGAACTTTGCCCTCCTGGTAGCAGCAGCATTAGCACTAACAGCCATAAATGTTGCTAATTGTTTTAAACACTAGCTGATGGAGAGATTTCAGGTAAATACTAAAGAAGGTTCTTTTGAATGGTAGGTGGTTGGATAAGACAAGGTTTCTCTGTAGGGCAGAATGTGTAACACAGGATGCAGTTATGGTCAGCATACTGAGTGCCAACAGCCCCTTCAGGTTCTTGCTTTGAACCATCAGAGAGAGCCAGTTGAGTTTGTCACCTTGGCCACAAACAAGCTGCCCACTGATATTTCACCTTCTCCAACCTGCAGGTTTATTCCTCTAGAATGATTATATGCTACAATTGAACATTCTCATTAAATGTACCAGCATCCCTTTATCACTGTTGATTTTAATCCATCTCAGTATACTGTGTTGTAATAATGAAAGCTTACGTGTTGGCCTTCAGCAGTTAGAGCCTAATTCCAAATCCACTGCTATGATTGCCACTGACTCCTCTGGTTGTTTGCAGCCCTTGGGTCCCGGTTCCTTCTGACTGGTCCCGGTGTTTGTGATCCCACTGAACAGGGTCCCCTGCAGCAACAGCAGGAAGCACACACAGAGTCTGTCATGAGTCACTGCTTTCTGAACCATTCTGAGGCTAACTCTGAGTATTGAATTTAGAGACAGTATTTTTCTGGCACCATTCAGAAAAATGTCTTTTCTGCAGTTGACAGCATTTATTGGTATTTCACTGTAATTAAGTATTTGAGGATTTTGGCTACCAAGCTGCATTTTTCTCATGCTTACTTTTTAAATGTCAGCAGTCTTCCCTGAAAAATATTCTTCTTGATTAAATTAGTTCAGTTATTCCAAGTTACTGTTGTTGTAGACATAGAACTAAAATGTAGTGACCCTTTTCCCAAATACATTTTGTCCAAGGACATTTTATCTTGTATGTTTTTGTTGTTTGCTCACATATGTCAAAAACATGGTCTCTGACTCTGCCTAAAAAGCTATATTAATTTCCTAATGTTTCCTGGTGGAATATGCAAATTTTTTTGTCTTTGGGCCAAAACAAAAGCTTGGAATCTTGTGCAGTTTTAGTCTTTGTGGCTCATTCAATTACTTTCAGGTTTTCTAGGTTGGTGCTACACCCACTGGGATCCAGACTTCTAATAAGACAATATTTCTAGTAATCTACCAAAATAGCTGGCTGAATTTCAAAATTCAGTGTTGAAATTGGTGTCTGCTATTAATGTTTTGAAGACCAACTCATTGTCAGCACAGTTATGTTTGGGAAAAATGTGGCTCAGTTACACGTTCTGAGCTTCTGAAAGTGCTCTGGTGTCTGCTGAAATAGTTACTGCAGTCCATGAAAAGCAGGGAGTACCAAGCACTCGTGAGTTCAGCACCACTGCCGTGCCCCCTCATTCGTGGACTGGATGGGGACCATAGACAGGTTTGTGTGTTGGCAACTGCTGTGCTCAGTTGTTTCTTCCCACCTTTCTCCCTTCTAGGGTGGCTGTAAGGCTTTTGTTAATTAACACCATTCTCTAGCTTAGGTGGTTTATAGCACAGTGTATCTACAATGCAACCAAACTAAGTTCACAGAGAGAGGGTCAGGGTGGTTGTAATTTAATTTTTTATTAAACTCTCAGGACTACTCTTTCCTGTTTAAGTTACTAAAAAGCTGCTCTCTGTTCAGATAGTCTCTTTTATGTAGAATGAAGTCAGTCACCCCCCACAAGGACCACAATTTCCTCTTTATTTCCTTTTTATGGCATTTTCTATGTCCTGGATAGTCCATTTGGAAAATTCCAGTTTGGGAGTATTTGGTCAGCAGCCTGATATGTTAACTGTCAAAAACGGTCAAAATTGCCTGATATGTTAACTGTCTCCTTGCTCTTGCCACCTGTGCTTTGGCTGTTTTTGGGGTTTTTTTTAGGTGTAGACTTCGATATTTACTTGTCTTAGCTTCTGTGTATCTGTGTGCCATTCCATGTAGGGCAGATGCCTCTAAGTGAAACCCTGGGACTGCACTTGAAGAAAGGAAGGGCGGGCATGTTCTGGGCTGTGAACTGAATTGAGGAGTAGTGCTTGTTTCCACAGCTCATGGATGCCCTGTTGTAGCATGGGGCTGATGAGACAAGACAGGCCCACATGGTCTGCACTGTCTGCTAAGGAATGAGAAATAAATTCTGAAATTCCTCTCATCTGTCCTAGGGGGAAATGTCATTCTCATCTGGGATCTCATGGTCAGTCTGTCCTTGAGCATGGCAGCAAAATGTATTAGGTTAGAGGGCTTCAAAAAAGGGATTATATAAATGATTTAAATGATCTTTCTGCTCTTTTGGATGCTCTGACCTGTCTCTAATGAGTTCCTTATGCAGGGAAACTCATGTACTCCCTCCAAAGTGTGCCCACAAAGACCCCCTCAGAAATCCCTGTGAGGGATCCCTCTGAAGCCTTGAACTGTGATGCTGAGGTGCAAGGCACTGCTTTAATTCCCAGCTGCTGTGTTCCATGTGTTTGCCACGCTGTGGAGAGGGTGCCAGTGTAAGGGAAGGTTCAGGGACTCCAAAGTCCCGAGCAATCCTGGAACTGGTACTGGTGTGCACCCCTGAACTGTCTTGGTGCAAAACTAAGTAACTGTGTGTTCCAGGTAGGAGGCTGAATCACTGTGTCCTGGGTTGATGCTGAATTGTATCCCCATTCGTCTGCTTAGCTTAGAAATAAGTTTTGTACCTTTAAAACTGGATCTGAGAGCGAAGGAGAAGCGGTGGAATGTCTGAGGCAATTGTTTTAAAAACATAAAGATCAGAGTTTTCAGCTTTCCTTCACTCATGGCCTGTGCTGTCTGCAGTGTGGATGGCAGAGAGCTCTCCTTTGCTTTTTGTTAGTTTTTGGCCAGCTGAGGCAGAGAAGTTCTCTGGACTGTGGTTTTCTTTCTTTTTCTTGGAACTATTTAACCTGCTCTGAACTCAAAACCCAAAAGGGCACCAGGAGCTCCCACCTGTGGCCCCCCAGGCCTGGCCTGGGCCCGGCCTTTCCCAGCCCCAGAGGGACTGAGGGCAACTGAGCGAGTGAGCTGCAGCCACGGGAGAGACTTTGGGAATTTGTCATCTCTGCGGAGCGGCCAGAGGTTTTTTTGTTCAGTGTTGTTCATTTGTTATGCTGGGGAGTGCTTTGCCTGTTAAAGAAACAATTTTTTTCCACTTTCCTCCAAGGAATTGTTTTTTTTTCCCTGTCCCGAACCAGCTGGTAGGAGGGGCGGTTCAGATTTGCTTTCTAGAGGGACTCCATCTGGAGGTTTCTCCCCAAATTTGCCCTAAACCAGGACACACTGTCATGGATGTGTTTAGGGGAGGGATAAGTTAGGGCCGTTTCAAAATTAAAAGCAGCAATTTACTGGATTGTCATTCATTAATTACACATACTGACAACAATTAGGTCTCACTCGCTATCAATATTTTCTCTCATTCAGGACAGTTAACTCCAAGAAATCTTGCCCTTGTTAGCTGGGAAGATCTAGTACCACAGAACTGCGGTCATGTTCAGCATAGTTTGTATGTAAATATGTCTGTAAACATATGCATACAAAAATACTTGTGATGTCCATTTGTATATAGCTAGGTAATTCTCCGTATACTTACCTATATATATGTGTATAGACATGCTCAGCTATGTGCTTGTGGGTCTGCCAGCAGTCTGCCAGCTTTTCAAGCTGCAGAATGCCTCTGCACAGCTGCAGCTGGCATAGGTCTGAGTTTGAGAAGCAGACACTGATTACAACTTGCTCTCATTAGGGAGCTTTTTACATGCAGCAGGCCTCTGCCTGGGCTACTTCATTTTGTATGACACTGCCATTATGCAGAAACTTTAGCATGAAATACTGAATTCCATTATGATAATTTATAGATCTTCATGTTCTAAGTAGTCAAGGAGGGCAGTGGGCACAATGGGGGATTCTGAGATCGTGCCTCTCATACACTGACCCAGGACTGACTGAGGACTGCCAGAGGAATATGAGCTGTTTCAGCTTAACTTGTGGGAAGTTCCACCAATAGTTCATCTCTTTTCCTGCATAAAATCTATAAGCTTGTTTATAAGGTGATTGAATAGGAATGCTAATATAAGTGGTATATCAAATGCATATAGTCACAAAGCTTTTCTGCTTCCCTCATATTCATATACACATATGTGTGTATGTATATGTAACTGTATCTCTTGAAAAGCCACTGGATACAGTGCCATAATAAAAAATTCCCAATTCAACATTGTATCACAGAAATAGTGGCTTGAATTAAGGGTCTGTACCATAGTGAAATCAGCTTCAGAAGCAGCTTGATCTTCATGTTAGGATTGCATTATGTGGATTTGTAGGAGTCACAAGTGGTTGGAGTTTCAAAACCTGTTTGTGTTATTCAGCTCAACCTTTTGCAGTGGGTGCACAGTACTCCTTTTTGCAGTAATTCCATTATTATTTCAATGTATTTTGGAACACCTCTGAAGCTATCTCCATCAGTCACTGAAGCAGTCTGTTTCATTCTGAATTGCATGTTGGGTGCTATGACTCAGGCTGCTGCCAGCAGATCCCTTTCATTTCACATGGTGTCCCTTATCGAGCACAGTTGCCTCAGCTTAGATGGGTTTTATTTTTTAATTCTTTACATACCATTCTGGATTGAAGTGGCATTAAGACTAGACATAATACTTAGCAGTAAAATTTGCTTACTGGAATAGGCAATGTTCTTACCATCTGAAATTCTCAGATACCTTTCCAGAAGAAATTTACAAATACTTATTTTTTAATCACAAGAAGTGCAAACTATTTTTTGATCTCAAAGTGTGTAATAAAATAAATATTGAATAAAGGCTGTGTAGCTGTTAACTTGATTTCTTGTTTTCTCTAGTATTACCTTGCATTTGAGAGGTGACTGTGTTTTTAATCTTTACAACCATACTTTTCTTTACTTCTGCTGAATTCTTGCAACTGGAAACCTGCTTAAATCCTCTGGAACCAACCTGTGTATACACACCACACTGACTTTCATGCTAGGTGATCCAGTTATGGAGTAATAATAAAATACTTGAGGTACACACCTCTTGTGTCAAGTCACTTCTCATGCTGCCACAACCTGTGCCTTGGTGAGGGTCTGGGTTTCACACACCTCTTTTAACTTGCCTGCCTGCACATCTGCTTTATTTCAGTGCTCTGCTACCTTGCTGGTTTCATATGAAACTCATCCAGTAGCTTCTTAGGCCTCACTTGACCATACTTGGGTCTTCAGGTGGGTGTTCGGAAGTTTTCCTCCTCTTAAAGTCCTAATTCATGACTAGTAACTTACCCTGATTTCCTTATCTTAGAAGGAAAACCATTTTTTTTCACTCCAACTTGCCCAAATTTTTTTTTGAATGATCCTTTTTTAATTACTTTTGTTGGGGCGCAGGTGGCTGAATGCCCAAGAGTCGTCTCCTGTGTTGAAAGGCCACTGGAGCCAAGTTGAGCCAAGCTGTGGCAGGGTTGCAATGTGTGTAGCTGGGCTCTGAAGCTGTGCCACAGAAGGCTTCAGTCACTGCCTGCGTGCTCACTTCCATTTCAAAGCTGCCTTTGAAGGAGAAGTTCTTCAGCCTTTATTCCAAAGGAGCTCACCAGCCTTTTCCCAGCCTGCTGGCACCACTGGGGGAGTTGGTCACAGTCTTTGGATGTGCGGATAAACACTGCAGGGAAATTAGGATTATTTACTGCAAATTCTTTTCTTGAGAGAAATTGTGGGTTTATTCTTCTCTTTTTTCCTCAGTAAAAAACCATTAACATTTTTAATTTAAAAAAAGACAATTTTTTTTCTGGTCAGTTCTAGGAGGTGGTTGTCATGGGTTGCAGTGCGAAATGTAACCAGGAAGAATGTATTCCATCACCATCTGTTGGAACTGGATTTGAGTGTTGGTGTGGTATTCTGTCCATAGGCCAGCTGATAAGAAACCAGCAAGAGCAGTTTCTTCATCTCTTCCCCTACCCATCCTCCCTCCAGGGAGAAATCTTCTGCTCATGGGCCATTGAGTCCCACTGATAAAATTCCATCATCCCATTGGGAAATGTTCCATCCAGGAGGAGGAGCCAAGCCTCTTTACCTGGATAAAAACCAGAAATTTGGGACACCAATGCAGCCTTCTCCACTGGACTCCCAGAGGGAGACCAGGCCCATCTATCACCACTGCACCTTCAGCAGAGAGCTGTACCTTTCTCCAGGATCACTGCTCCAACAGAGCCACATCTGCCACTGCAGGAGGGCTGCAGCCACCATTTAATGGCACTGCCACCAACACCCTGACCCACAGGGGGTCAGCTTGGATTCTGACTCTGTCGGTGGGTTTGGGATTTTTTTTTTGTAATACTGCATGCTTGTTTTATTTTAGTTCTCCTAATAAAGAACTGTTATTCCTATTCCCATATCTTTGTCTGAGAGCCCCCTTAAATCCAAAATTACAATAATTTGGAGGGAGAGGGTTTACATCCTTCATTCCAAGGGAGGCTCCTGCCTTCCTTAGCAGACACCTGGCATTAAACCACAACAGTGGTGACTGTTCATGCCTTGTCAGGTGTGTTTGTTTTGGTAAGATGTTCTTTAGGTGAGTGTTGGACCCATGTGGACATTGTAGTTTTGGAGACTGTTTCTTTTTCACTATCAAGCTGCTTTGATGGTGGCTGAGGTGGTGTTAATCACTGAACACAGCTGAATTAAAAGCTATGAGCGAAATGGCCTTCTGCAAAGCTGAGAATCTATTCCCCTGATTGTTTCATTGGAAAAATAACAGGCACAGAGTTGCTAACTGGAATAAAGGGGTCACTGAAGTTTAGTTTTCTATATGAAGAGCTGGGCTCTGACAGGTGCTAAACTACAGTCTGGGTTCATTAGTTGGTTTTGATTGAAGATGACAAAATCAAGCAAAAATATTAGAGACTAAGAAGACATGCCTACAAGGAAATATGAATAGTTTTATTTAAAAATAACCAGAGGACTTAGGGAACACTTGATGAATTTTAAAACAAATTAGGCTAATTTCAAGACTGTATTTTTGATAGTGTGAAGTCATTAATTACTTTAGGGATTTCGAACATTTTGCCTATGAACATATTGGTATTTTCCAACCATCCGCCTTTCTGCACCCTTCCCCTCAGGGAAAGCAGAATTACAGATGCTCATACTGAAATTTTCTTTTAATTTTTGTTGCAGGAGAAATGAAACACAACATAAAGAAAACAGAAATAAAATGTACAAATAAATACCTGTAGTGGTGTGCTTTGTAATCAACTTTGTATTAATGGTCTGTTCCTTGTACCCTTGCAAATTTTGTACTTGGTTGTACCCCTCTTCCACCCCTCCCCTCCAAGGGCAAGACTGCCCTCTGGAACCCTTCCAAGTCTGAGAAAGTTCTCTGAGGGGCCCAAGGTGATAGGCCCTGAGACAGAGAATCCTCCTCCATCCCGGGGAGATTGGTTGGAAAAACATAATTCAACAGTCAAGATAACCCCTGAAGGACTGGTTGGTGGAAACCCGGGACCCATCCCCTATTCCCCCTCCCCTTAAAACCTGATGTAAGGTCTTTGTTCTCTGCTCTGGTCTGGGAGAGACCATCAAGGCAAAGGTGCCATGGGGTGCCTTCAATAAACCATCTCTTGCCACCCCAGCCAGAGACACTCCTTTCTTCGTCTTCGTTGTCACAATAAATCTGCCACAGAGAGCCACACTGAGACCCACTGGGTCGGCTGAATCTGCCAAGCAGCAGAGAGAGGCCGTACCGAGACCTGCAATGAGACCTGAAACAGGGCCAGGAGCCGGGCTGCGATAATGGTCCCGAGGGGAAAATTTAAAAATATCCATAAAAATCTAGGAAGCCTTAATTTGTCTAAGACTTGATATTTTTAATTTTGCTTTTGAAAGACTGAAAAATTAATCATTTCCACCTGTTTTCAGTTGCATCCACTTCTCCATTATATTTAGGCTGCCTAGAAAAATAAAGCCAGGTACAGGAAAGATGCACCTTATTGTTGTAATTCAGGTCCACTTCATGCAGTATTTCAGAGGATTGCCTGACCATTTGACGTCTGTGAAGTATTTTGGATGTCAGTTATCCATGGGTAAGAGTTCGTGTATGCACCAAAATGCTCTTTTTTTTTTCTTAGTCATTGATTTGGTGCTCAGAACTGAAGTTAACCCAGTAGTCTTGGATTTGAGTCATCCTGTCACTTACAGGGGGAAATGACAAGGAAATAAGGCCTGTTTGACAGCCCAAGTGTATTTTCACACTTCATTAACAGATTGGTGTGTACGTATTTTAGAATTACACTGTAGTCTTGCATTTTAATTGTCAGTGTAAAAGTGCTGTTGCTGCAAAGCTCCAGCACATTTCACCTCTGAAATGCTGCTAGGGAAGGCTCTGAGGTGGTGATTGTGCGCACAAGTGCAGCCTGGGTTGCTCCATGTGGAATTATTTTGGTAGTCTAGAGGCCAAAATCTTTGTTCAACTGAAGAAAAAAAAAGTTATGAAATGATCAAAAGTTCTCACTCAGTGGTGGTTATTTGAATTTTTTTTTTTAACAATAAATAGGCATTTGTTCTCCTTAATTCTTTTATTTGGTTGCAAATGAAACATGTACTTTGTCTTTTTTCTGTACTGTCTTTCCTCTGACCTTTCTGAGGGTGAGACAATTCCAGTGATAATCTGAAGAGGGTAGCACTAATTTTAAGTACCCTATTTTTCAAATTAGGTGGCAACTACATGTTGGCTTAAAGACAGTGAAGTTACTGTAATTTGAGAATGAATTGAAGTGTCTCCAAAAGGTTATGTGTGTCTCCTCATTAAAGTGAGGGGGGAAAGCATTATTGGGGCACCTTTTCTACTTAAAGTATTAAGTTGCCAGGTTTTCTAATTCAGAAATCTAGTTGTCTTCAGCTGAAGCTTTGTCTGCCTACAAATTTGTTATATACTTCAAAATTTGTCTGATGTTGCACATTTATTGTATTAGTGGTATTGCTTTCATGTGTTGAGAATTCGTGAATTGCAGAGTGTGGAACTGTGAAGGGTGGAACACAAGCAGTATAAGTGTTTGGAACCATCACGTTGCCAGAGAGAGACCTTTAGTACCATGAGGTTTGTTATTTATATTGAATGTTACACAAGTTGAATTTTATCCTTTTCTTGGTTTCTTCTATGTCCTCAGACTCCAAGTGACAGGAAATGAGTTTGGTCTGGGCTCGTTTGGGGTCCATCTGTGAGGGATGGATTTGCCCTCCGCATTCCCTGCATGTTCTGTGCCAGGTTTCCTTTGCCTCAGATAGAGGGGAAGGGTGGAGAGGGATCCAGTGCTACCAGATCACCATGCAGAACAGGGCCCTGGAGCAGGAGGATGAAATGCCCAGGCTGTCCTGGGTGAAGCACAGGTTCATATCAAACTGACTTAAAATGCACAGCTTGTTTGATTCTATCAAACAAGATAAACTGCCCTGGTAAATTCAGGTTACAGTTGTGGGACTTCCTCAGTTGAAAAATAAGCATCAATCTTCTGCTAGTTACATCTCCATTCAGACTGAAAGCAGATTCTAAAATAGTGGAAGGCTGTTCAGCAATGGTTCCAGCTTTGAACCAGGTTGTTCATCCTGATTCTTTGGGTAAAACTGCTGTTGAAATCACCAACAAATTTTTACAACTGCTTCTCCAGCTCCCCTTTTAAAACTTTCTTGTAGCACTGTACAGCCACCCACAGCTTATGTGCTCACCATGGGCATTTTTATAACTGTGATGAAAACTACTAATGTATTCTCACTTAAAAGTAATTGCACTACTACTGTAATGCTTTTTAGAAAACTAAGTTTTTATCAATATCAGGTGTTTTGCCAAAAAGAAAAAATATTACATGTTTTATCCTTTTTATGCTCACTGAATTTTGTTTTGGTTTTGTTTGTTGTTTTTTTAACAGTGATTCCAGAATTTATTAGTCAAGTAAATATTGCATTGGAGAGCTTAAGCAAGAGCACAGTGCATCTGTTTGATGAGAACCAGTTTGTGGACATTTCCAAGAAGGTGTATGATACGATTCATGACATCAGGTGCTCAGTCATGATGATACGGGTAAGTTTGTAATTTGTTCTTTTCATGGTCTTATCTGAGATGGGTCAGGATGTCAGGGCATTTTCGGGAGCATTCAGAACTGTGTGTGTGATAAATGCCCCCAAGCTCATGTCCAGGTTGAACTGACCTGGGAAATTTGGGTTACAGTGAAACATGGGTGATTGTAACTCTAGAAGTCTAGAATTGCATTGAGTACCACATCAGAATGTTGCATAAAAATGTCTTTACTTCTTTTAAAATACGTAGTTATGTTTGGTTGGTAAAGATCTTCACTCACTTCGTTAATTACTAACTTGCAGGTACAAGTCCAAATCTTCTTGTAGTTCCTTAGTTTTAACCTGTGTAATGTAGGAATGAGAGTATTTCCAGGTGATTCTGATGATCTCATATTATGAGTTCTTTCTGCCTTACACCAGAAGACTTAACCTGATTTCTTTCAGTCTTACACAATTGCCATCACTGCACTTTCCTTTGTGTTTTCAGAAAGTCAATCAGTAACAGCTTGTTTTTTAATTCAAACCAGAATTTTCTCAGATGCAGAATTTCCCCCAAATATCTTCATAAAAATGGTAAAGAACTGAGCTGCAATATCTGTGTGTTCAGCAGTTTTGTTTTAAAATAAGATTAAACATTTATTGCAATATAGAGAGGTTTTTCAAAGGAAGTTTGTCTTTTGCATTGACTTTCCAGTTGAGAACATGGTAAGAAACAGGTTCCTTTTCTTGTGAACACAAAGCCCTTACAGCCCAGCCTGACCAACAGGCCATGGGAGGTGGGTCTGCTCCTCTACTCTCTTTGGGTGGGACCCCCTGTAGAGCAGCCTCCAGCTCTGGGGTCGCAGCTCAGGAGGGACAGGGAGCTGGTGGCGTGGGTCCAGAGGAGGCACAGAAATGATGAGGGGGTGGAGCAGCTGAGACAGCTGGGGCTGCTCAGGCTGGAGGAGTCTCTGTGGAGGCTGTACTGGAGCCCTTGGGTACTTACAGGGGCTTAGAAATAACATGAGAAGGGCAAAGAGGAATGGTCTCAAACTGAAAGAGGAGAGATTTATCTAGATAAAAGGAAGAGATTTATTACAATATGAGTGGTGAATCACTGGCACAAGTTGCCCAGAGAGGTAGCAGAGGTCCCATCCCTGGAGGCATTCAAGGCCGGGCTGCATGGGGCTCTCAGCAAACTGATCAGCAAACATTGCAGGGGAGTTGGACTAGGTGGCTTTTAAAGGTCTCTTCCAACCAAAACCACTCTAGTGGGAAAGATATTAGTCTTAACATACTGTAGTGTGTAAGTTAAAGTAGGAATTCAAATGTGGAAAATTATTAAAATATCCTTATCGCAGTTGTCAATTAGGAAACTGTATACTGAAGAGAGACCCTGAAACATCCAACACGTATCCCATAGCAGAAAGAGTTTGTGAGCTGCATGTAGGTCCAAAGCAAACAAACAAGATTTTGGGTGATGCTCTGTTAGGTCTTCTGATCAGCTCCTGTGTCAGTGACCACAGGCCAAGAGGTTTTCATCAGGACATCTTGTTTTTGTCTAGATAAGCTTCATTTAATGTCTGTGTTGCTCATCCCTCCCTTCCCTTAGTGACCTGGGGGCTTTTGGGTCTTCTAAGATTACAAAGTTGCTTCTGTTCCTCTGTGAGATCTGAGTCTTCTCTGTGTCCAGTCCTCTTAGGCTTGAATTCCATGATCATGACTGAGCATTTCTTTTTGGAGTTTTGCGTTTTTGGGGAATTTGGAAGTGCACTGAGGAGTGCAACAAGGCTTCAGTCAGTTTCTGTGAAGAGGCAGACACAACTCTGTAGGAAACTATTTTCCTAGAGTCCTCTGGGGTGGGTGTATGTATGAGTACAGTCACTGAGAAAGGGATTATGAGGGGAGAATGCTCAGATGTGAAGAGACTGTAATAGGCCTGAGGCCCAGGAAGTGCCCAGTGTGCAGAATGTGCATTGTGCACCCATAAAATCGTGAGTCACTGCACAACACCTGAGTGGACAACAGTAATACAATGGGCTCTGGCAGGGCCATCTTCCACTGATGCTTTGCAAGTCCTGGCGAGAGCTCAGGAAACGAAAAAATTGTTAGAAAGGACGTGAGCTCTCTACTTAATGAATACCATTGTTCAGCCACAGCCATGGAAAGGTTTAAGATCTGGTGAAATGTTAATCAGCTACTGCAGCATCCCTTAGAGATAGTGACTGCGAGCACAGAGACTGCTGAGGAAACCCTGGAATTAATTTTCTGAGTCAGGGTGTATTTGCATTCCTAGTTAGATACGTTCCAGACAATGCCAGTTTCCTGGAAGAATCTGTAGTAAGTCTGGTGGTTATTCAGACGTACACTGTTAGTGTAGCAGCCAAGGTGAGGAAATGAAATGTTCTGTGGCCAACATGCTGATAGTGCCAGAGAACAGTGTCTTGCTGATTACAGGGGATTGATTGCAAAGCTGAACCATGGTGAGAACTCGTTGATCAAAAAATAATTGAGAAATGTAAATGAACAAGGCCACTCATTCACAGGGGGCAATTTTTCAACATGGCAGTAAAAGCAGAAATTCTGCATTGAAGAGATTGAAGTAACGGCTAACAATATCCCATTAGGGTATAAACTCAGTGGAAAGGAATTACTTCAAAAGAATAATGACTGCTGGTAGCTGAAGTACTAATAGTCATCCTAACAATTATACCAAGATCAGTGGAAACAAAGTCACCAAGTCAAACGTTTCACAGAAGTCTTTGTCCTTTTTGGAGGATAAAAAAGTGAGCAGCTGTTCAGGTTTTACAGAGACAAGGAAGAGGGCAAAAGGTTCATGTACTCTATGCAAAATAATGCTTTTACTATTCTTATGTTCGTGGAAGCAGTGATTGAGGAACCCATGTTCTCTAATTTTGTGTGAAGTGGAGAATGTGTTTTAAAATTGCTGTTCTTAACACTATAAAGCATTTATTAAAAATCCTTTCTACTGAAGGGGTATTATTCTCTGTACTATTTCTCTCAGGATTCTGGCATGGAGACCATAGATTCCCTCAAGAGTTTATGGTTTAGACTTTTTGAGTTTGTTTTGCACATTGTTCCTTGATTTTCCTGCACTGTGAGGTACAGGATATCCATCCCCCAGTCCACCTTGAAAACTGAAGCAAAGCATTCGTTTTTCTTTTCTGTCTTACCCAGATAACTTTTATTTCAACTAGATCCTCCCTGCATCTCCAATCAATTCCTAAAATTCCTGCTTCTTTAGTTAACAGTCTTTTACTGTGTGTTTTAATTTCCTTTGGAAAGTCAAACTCTGTTTAGCTACACAATCAGGAGTCTACAGCATAAATGCTTTTTCCTATATTTTGGCTTTCTCACAATACCCTTGGGATGAGTTCCCTTTTTTACTTCTGTTGGTTGCAAATCTGGTGTGGTTTTTCATTTTGTTTTAAAGAAATGTTAGAATTCATCCTTAACAGAGCTTGTGAGTTCTTCAGCACACTTGATTTCTCCCAGTAAGAGACACCACAGCAGAATTCATTGTCTTACACCCAGCAGAGTTATAGGAATTTTTAGATCATGGACCTCTAGGACAGGAAGGTGGCAAGTGGTGAAAACCTTTCAGCCAGTTAATCAGTTTCTAGTTTAAATTCTACCATGGCTTTTACTAATGACAGAATTATCCTATATATGCAGGGTTTTCGGCTTGGTTTTACTTCTGTAGTCCAGGTGAGTTAGATCCTGTCCAATGCAGGCAGTAACAGGCATGAGTTGGACCTCTGTTTAAAAGCTAGAGAAAACAAAGCAAAGCAAGAAAGGCAGATGTTTACTGCAGTCCTATTGTTTGGTTTTCCAAGACGGCCTTGAGACTTCATGGAACAGACAGACAAGGAATAGTTCATACAGCCTTGTTAAACTTCATTGTTGGTATGAAATACAGGAGTGATGCTAATCCATTACAAACTCATATTGAGAAGTTTGATAAAAACATTTTTCTTATTCTTTTTCTGTCCTACACCTGCTGCACAAGAGGCAGAACCTTTGCAGCAGTAGTTAGCCACTTGGTCCTGCCCCTCTCAGCACTTTCTGGTTGTTTCTGGCCTGAGTAGGTCAGGACCCTTCCTTCCTCAGCTCCTTGCCAGCTTGAGTCCTGTCACCCAAAGATTGATAGTCTGGATGCAGTGTGACTGCAAAAGAATATATTTATGTGGTGTCTTTAAGAAAGAGTGCAGAGGAAATACCTGTTGGCTTTTAAGGATAGTGGGACACCTCTTCCTTTTTCAGATTTTTATCCTGAGTCACATAAAAGGAGAATGTTAGTTTGTGCTGCAGAACCCAAATAAAAGGTGAGTTAAAGGGTTTAATGCCACCATCAGCTGTGCATACCTTCAAGTAAAAGCTTCTGACAGCTGCTTGTCCCTGCCACATTACTTGGCTTTTAACATCTCAAGTCACGATCACCAGCCTTGAAAGTACTATGATGAGAAAACTTAAAGCACTGTCCCACATAGGTTACGTTTCATATCTTTCACATACATACCTATTTTCTAAAGATGTCTGTGTTCTTTGCAGGATACCTGGGAAGCCTTCTGGTAATGTACAAATACCTGTTATAATTTTTATCAGTATTAGCATCATAGAGTCAGTCATTATTATTATGACTCTGCCTTGCGGATATCTTATCAAAATGCTCTGTACTGAACAATTTTGGGACACACTCAGCATACATTTCAATTTAATATGCAGACATTTTTAGAAATGCTAATCTCCATTTAGTATCAGGGGAATTTCTTCCCAAATAAATAAAGCAAATCCCTCTTTTCTGGCAAACAGCTACACATATCAATTTGTTTCTATTTCATGTTTATGTACCATGTAGCAAACTCTCAAAGGTCTCTGTTTCATTAATTTAGGACCTTTAATATCTTCAACAAATCAGATGACTGCTCGTTCTCAGTGTGATAGTGTTGCTGACTTTGTTGCTTTACAGAGTAAAAAGCTGCTCAGTAGTGTATCTGTAAATAATACCACCTCTTGTTTTTTCCTTGAAAGTTGCATCCATTTGTCTTAACATGTAGGCAGGACATTACCCTAAGAAATAGCTTTAGTTTGGGATTGCCCCAATTGCTGTAACAAGCAACTGTTCTTAAAAGCTGAGGTGTTTCCACAAGGGAAAAACATGGTTAGTAAAAATACAGATACTTTATGGATTTTAAAAACAGCTAGTATAGTCACATCTGAGGTAGAGGGGAGAGAGACTGAAGAGGAAAAAAACACATGCTTACCCTTCCCATCTTGGACACAGGAGTGGAAGCCAGAGCACAGATAAAACATTTCATTCAAGGGTGGGAGGCCCCCCCTCCTACCCCTTCTTCAGGTCTCCTTTGCTTAACCATTGGAGCAGAGTCCATCCACAGGGTGGGTAGTTGGGAAATGGTGGATTTTTTTTTGTTAACAAAAGACAAGAGAAATTAGCCTTTTGTGTGCTTCTGCATTTCTGCACTTTGAGATAAACTTTTTTTTTTTAAGGTTTTAACTTTTTGGTTCTTTGTACATCTTTGGCTGCTGCCCCATTCCCATGCTCCATGCACTTGCTCACGGTTTACAGGGAGATTANGAAATTAGCCTTTTGTGTGCTTCTGCATTTCTGCACTTTGAGATAAACTTTTTTTTTTAAGGTTTTAACTTTTTGGTTCTTTGTACATCTTTGGCTGCTGCCCCATTCCCATGCTCCATGCACTTGCTCAGGCTTTACAGGGAGATTCCTGATTTTAGCTTGTGGGTTCTTCTTTACATACAAAATGAACAGTGACTAGAAAACTAAGTGCCCCCTTTATCCTCCAATGTACCATTCGAAAATGATCCTTTCATGTCGGTGTGTTGTTATTTCTGTACAGAGAAATCATCCAGGGGTAGAGGAATGTCAAAGGCAGCTTCCCCCCTTCTGAGGACCAGTGCATAGACCTCTTGTGTTGTTTTATGTATGTGCTGGAGGAGCAGACTCTCTAACTGCAGCTATAATAAGCTTGTGAGAAAGCACTTGCTGTTGTCAGGCCAGCCCTGTGGTCTGAAGGGAAGACTTTTTCCTCTGCAAAGCAGCAGCTCACATGCACCACCCTGGTAACTCTCAAGATGAGTACATGAAGTGGGTATTTAGAGTCGTATCTGGAAGTCACCCCTTGGATAGTGCCATGTTCAAACCTGTACTTTCTGTGTGTTAACACAGATTAGTTTTTTTCCCCCATTCCTTTAAATTCTGTTCATACTACTCGGTTGTTGTTCATTTTTATCAAAATATTATGGGTAACGGAGCCTTCTTTTTACGGCAGAAATACTGCTGTATCTTTTGAACCCCTTCTTATTTTTCACTGTCACACATTTCACTTGTCTCACCCACTTCTCAGCGAGGGAAAAGAGGAGAGAACTGTGCACAGAGGCTCACAGAAGGAAAGGACCTCAGGAGATCAGCTGGTCCAACCTGCTGTTGAAAGCAGGGTGTTATCCAGGGCCCCTGTCAAGGCACGTCTGACTGCACTGTTTGCTTTTTTATTTTATCTGTTAGAGTTAGAACAATAGTGGGGAATTGATGGGTCAGGCAAAGCAATAATGTGTGTTAAACTTGTTCATAAAAGGAAGCTGCTTGCTACACTGCATGCTGCTGCTAGTCTATAATACTTTCACTATTGTTGGCCGTGTTTATGCCTCATTGTCTGCATTCAGCACAGGAATGTATGACCCATCTTTTCCAGTTAGAAATGACATTTTCTTTAGCCTACATTAGGTTTGCAGTTTAAGTGTCAGCTAATGGAAAGGATGTTGTGTTTTGTTTAAGAAAAGAAAGAAAAATGGAAAAACTTTATGGGTACATACAGACAAGAGTAATAAATTATTTCAGAAATGCTGATACAGAGATGGTGGTGGTGGTGTCAGCTGCATACTGCATCCATTGTAAGATCCATGTGCACTTGTCCATCCTGGCAAATCTGTGTTGTCTTGTGCCCAAACGACACAGCTGAAGGCATCATGCAGGGCGGTGAAATATGAGCTCCTCAGCAGCAAATTGCTACATGGCTTTCCGTGGAAATCTCCTAGTGCTGGGATTACTGGGTCACACACGGGAGTCAATATGCTTATGGATGGCATAAACAGTTTTGACTTACATAGTACTTCAAATGTCAGTCTTCCCAGTCTAGGGATTAAATTACATTGCAAGTGTCACACATGATTATGCTTTTAATTGTTCACAAAATTACACTTCTCTTTCAGAAAGACAGAACCTTCCAGAATTATTTGATAGCTCTGGTTTACAGGCTCGTTGGAAACTTAAGCACATAACAGTATTTCTTCTGGAACATTAAAATCTTTGCTGAGTTTTTTTTTTTTTTTTTTTAAGAGCAAGGAAAAGTGATGTGTATTCCTTCATTGCCATTTGGTGCTTACTGTCTAATATAAATTATATTCCCAGAGAAATGGAATTAATATTATGCTGTTAAAAGGGAAGGACTGAATTACCGGAACCAAAACTGGAAAGCATAGTAAAAGTGTTACAAATCACAGATACTCTATTAAAATATGCCTCCTGCCACATGGCTCGCTGGAGTATGAGCAAGGCAAGCCTGGGGATGAAGACTGCAGCTCCCAGCAGCACCAGGAGCTCAGGCTCGAGTTGTGATGGTGCAGTGAGCCCTGCCAGTGCTGGTGCAGCTGTGCTTAGAGAGCTGCATTGCTCGGGCTAGCTCTGGCTGTAGTTCCCTTCAGAGCCATCTGTAGGGTCCATGGCTTCCTTGAAATTTCGCAGTTGCCACTGTCACTGTGGAACCTTTTATCTGGTAGGATGGATCTTTTTAGTGGGGCGCAGAAAAGCAATGAGGTACATTACAAATGTGTTCAGAATGTCCCTGGACTTCAGAAGCTAATGATAATGAGATGTGTTAGATTGTGATCTGAGTTCTTCTGGCACAAGAGTAAGGTAGCAGTGCTGGGGTCTTTGTCAGTGTGCTTTGATGTTGGTGCAACAGTGGCAGATTGGGGTCTCTTGTCATGCACATCCTGGCTGTAAAAGCAGTGTGACAGTGGAAAAGGTTTGGGATTAACTGGTTCTTTATTGCTTCCCTGAGTTCTTTTGGTTTCTGTTTTCAGAATTCCTTTGTATTCCATGGGTATATTTGAGTTCACATTCTGCTTGTAATGACAGCTTTCTTCCTTTTGGTTTGTGTTTTTTTAAATTAACATTGCTTGCCAACTTGAATCATACCAGGTTGTTTCCTTGAAAGTGTTTAGGGTTGAAATGCAGTTGGTGAAGGGAGGTGGACATAAGGAGACAGTGGTAACAGGGAAACTGACCCACAAAAAAAGAAACCTTGGAAAAAAATTCTGTGGAGAATTGAAAGAAAAAAATATTTTAAAAATACCCTCCACTGAGCCTGACAAGTGAAAGATGGTATTTGTGAGTCCTTTTTACCTGAAAAGATTCTGTAGAGGTTGACAAAACTGATGCTACCTAATTTCCTGAGAAACTCTGGGACTTACAGCCTATTCTTAAAATAGAGACATAGGAGTTCCATTCATTATACTATCAACAGAAAATCAGTGTATCTGAGTACTGAAGGGATGTGTACTGCAGCAGGAGTGTGCTGTGTATCCTCTAGCACAAGGACTGGGTTGAAATTGCTGTTTTACTGCACCATTCCTCCAGTGTAGCCTAGCAAACAGCAACAGGGCCTCCAAGGTAATTGCTATACAAGGTACTTCAAGTATTAGGAAATTGGAGCAGTAATATTAATTTAAAATTAGTTTGTTACTCCGAGTGCTTTGTGATCCTGGTCTTCATGAAGTAGTCTGCATAGAATGATAGAAAATAGAAGAAATTTAGCAAATTGAACATAATTCTTTTGGAAAGTAGAACTTTCCTTTTTGCTAAACATGGTCCATCATGAAATAGCACAGAGAAATGATCACATGAACCAGTGTGATTAGCCTTTGAAATCTCCTGGAATCCGCTGCATGTGTGCAGTGTTAAATCCACCCATGGAAGGAGTCATGATTCCGTGTGAGGATGCGCAGGGCATGTCCGTGTGAGGGATACAGAGCTGCTGGAAAGTGTCAGAGTGGGGTCGTGGCAGCCTGGGGTGCACACAGGTACAGCTGTGTGTCCCTGGGAAGGGCTTTGTCCCCTGAGCAGCTGCGGGCCTGGCCAGCAGCCTCATCCCCTCATCCCTTACTGCGGCTCTGGGGCTGCTCTGTGGGGTCATGGCCAGCACACTGCAGGGATCCTCATTGTTGCACGGACACTGGAACTCCCTGGCTGACTGTGTGGTCTTGCAGGGCAGGCACAGGCTTGGCCACCACATTAATTTGTGTCAGAGCTGCCTGGGGGCTGGCATCCTTATTTCTTCTGCCTATGTATATTGTATTAATCACACCTCTGCCTGTCTTTTGCTTGCTTTATGATCAGCGTGTGGTTTGTGCATGCAGGATATCTGATGATCAGATGTCAGCTGTATGTTTGTTGCTGATGTGTTCTCAGAATGGGGTTGGACCCTTCTGCCCTAGTGAGAAACCAGTCTGGCATCCCAGCTGAGCAGGGCATGCCATGGCTGGGAGCTTGGCTGGCCCCACACAGGCCATGTCAGATACACTCTGAAATGCTTGTGGGCTTGGGAAAGCTGCATTCCAAATGCGTAAAGAAACAAGCGTGAGACTTAATTACCATTCAGCAAACGAAGAACAGACATGAATAATGGTTTGCTGTTTTAGTGAGAGATTGCTAAACACAGCAAGCAAAGGTAAAGCCATCGTAGTACCTGGTTATGTGCTTGAAGTGATGCGAGGTCCCACCAGTGCCCTGGATGTGTGGGAGTGTGGAGCTCAGTCTGGCTGCTCAAAGGGCAGCCAATAAAACATCAGCTTGTCACCTTGGTAAGTGGAGCCAGAAGCAGATCTTACCCAGATTTTAAGCACAACAACATCAGTGGAAATTGTGAATTAGTTTACCAGTGCTGAGGTTTGAAGTTAATCACTTACTGCTGAAATGGAGCCAGTCCCCAAGAGAGATGAAGCCTGAAATTGTGTCTGCCTAAACTTAGGCTTTTCTTTCCACTTGGTGGTTCCATTCCATTAATACAGCCTTAAACCTTGCATCTTCCAGCTTCCTCCATCTTGGGCTGCTTGATTTGCTCGTGCAGTTAGTTACAGGAAACTCACAGGTCAGAAAGCAAGTGACTCACCCTGATTGTCCTTTAACTGCAGAAAGGGAGTTAGTTTTTCCTGAATGAAAAGATCATCCTATCTGATAGTGTTGCTGCTGTATTTTTGGTCTTGTTTTCATGTTTGAGTTGTGAAATAACATACTAAATTGCACCATGCATTTGTAGAACATACTGAGTTTATAATTCACAGGACTGATTTCTCCCTCTAAAATTCTCACGTTTCTCACCTCGTAGAGTAAAATGGAGATGAAGTTTTATGTTGTGTTTAGTTAATCAGTAAAAAAGCTTCTTTTTCTCCCAATATTTTTCTGCCAGGAAGCTCAGCAGCAAGTATTAGCTGCAGCCTGGCTCTTTAGAGATGGAATGATTCAGTCCTACTCAGCCTATGGGACTGCCAGATAGCTCAGGGCTTTGGCAGGCGGCTTCTTCCTGGCAGAGTTTAGGTTTGGGCTGTGATACATTTCCGCTCCTTTTTGTTTATTCTTGGGTATGTTGATGAGCTCTGAGATTTATCTACTGCCTGGGGAAGAAAAAAAGGTTGAGCAGTATTAATTGCCAAAAATACCATCCTCCACAGAGAGAAGGTGAGAGGAACAATTGAAATTCCTGTCAGGGACCATTCAGCAACCCACACGAATAGCTTACCACAAAGATGTAGCATAGTATTCTTTGAGGACTCATGGTGCTGCATCACAGGCATAGCTATGCATTGTCCTGCCTCACACAATGCTGTTTTCTTTGTATCCTCTTCATTTCTTTTCCTTCCCCTCCTTTTTTAATTTCCTTTCTGTTTACTCTCCTCTTACCTAACAGTTTGTCTTGTGTATATGCAGATTCTCTTCTCATGCTTCATACTAAGGTATTGTAAGAATTATCTTTTGTAAAGCCTGGAAACCAGCCTCCTCCCAGAGTGCCAGTCTCTTTGGAAAAGGGTACCTAATATATCAATTCTGATTTTTGTCTGACCTAAGCTAACTGCAGCAATCAAATACATACTCCAAAGATACTGAACTAACTCTATCAATACTGTCTCCTGTGCAGATCAGGATTAACTTCAAATAATTCCCAGTGCTCATTTGTCTGACCTGTTCTTAGCAACATCCACAGCTGGCAATTGGAGGGTGCCCTCAAGCAGTCAATCCCACTCCACTCCCTTTACAAAGTTCTTCCTTAAACCCACTCCACATATCTCCTTATAGCATCTTAAAGCACTTCATGTCCATCAAAGCTGGATGATCTCCTTCTGCTTGTTTCCTCTATACTTGAAGTTTGGGGTTGTTTTGTTTTTTTTTTTTCACATCATGCTGTGATCCTGCTCTCCAGCTGTGTTCTTCCTTTGGGAAGTGCAGTGCCCAGCACTTGATGCAGTACTTGCAGTGGAGGCTCAGCTCTAAGTGGAAGGGAGGGCATATTTCATAAGGTTTGCTGTCAGCAGATACTTACAACAGTCTGGTTGCCTTCATTTTCAGGAATATGATGCTGCTGCATCCTCTTTAGCCTGTCCTCCCCTGTAATTCCTAGTGCTTTTTTAGCAAGTATTTATCATGTTTTTCTTTTTGCATTAAAAGTAAAGGTTCCCATATTCTGTTCTGTTGTAGTTAGAAAGACTTTTTAAAATCTATTGCCATGGGATAAAAATATTTCTATCAGTGCCATGTACTGATTAAATTTAGGCTGCTTATGATTAATTTTTGTTTAGACTCTTTAGTTCTTGCTGTTCACTTACTGTTCAAGTCAGATAATACTGGAGATGTCTGAAAGACCAATTTCAGCCCATTCAACCAAGCAAGGTTTTACTGAATTACAGTTGGTTGCAGTTATTCACCTTTGTAGGTACCCTAGTTAAAAATAAGAGAAATGGGGGTTTATGTGCCAAAATGAGCAGTGAGAACGTCCAAAATTCCCTAGTTGTTTAAGCACGCACACTCTGATTTATTGTAGCAGAATAATCAGATCATTAGAAAATATGACCTATGAGAAAAACACCAAATGTGTTAGTCCTAATTAGCTCAGGGAACAGAGAACCAAAGGGGGGAGAGAAGGGAAAGATGGGATAGCTGCTTTCATTGTTGTAAAATGTTGTTGCACAAGAATGCAGAAAATCTGTATTACATATTCATAACAGATTACAAAGAGGATAAACTCTGAGTACAAGGGGAAGATACAGTTTGGATATCAAAAAAAGATTTCCCACATAATATATATGTGAAAATTGACCAAAATCTTAAGGCTCTCATTTTTTATTTTGTGCCAGTTTTGTCTGTATCAGTCTGCTAGCAGTTGACAGAGTTGTGCTGAGTCTCTGCTGTTTCACTGGGCAGAAGAGGCTGTCAAAGCTACATATTGTGAAAAAATGTGCAAAGTACTGATTGGAATAACTTTCTCATTTGATGTCTTAGAGGGGAATATTCTGTACTGCCTCTCACAGAACTTGGTCATGAAACCTTCCCAGATGGAAGAATTTATTTCACATCCAAACAGGGATTTCAGCATCTACAAAAATTCTAAGAAAATAATGTAATAAATAATTTGTTCACAAGCTAGACCCAAGCTAGTGTTCTTTGAGGGGTAGTTGTGGGGGGGTTGTGTGTGTTCAATTCTGCTCTGCTTGGAGAGCCTACTTGGTAGTGAAGGCTCTCAGCCTCGCAAAGCAGAATGAAATTAGTGATTTGGGACATGAAGGCTGGTTTGCACAGTCATGGCCTTAATGGGTTCCTTAGTTCCACGTCAGCTGGCACTGATCAGTCACTTGAGCATTGTTGGTCACTGCAGGACTGAGGGTGGGTGGATGCCTCTTCTGGGCAACTGAAGCCTCTTGGTAATTAAAGGCAGGAATGAAAGTGATGGATCCAGCATTCATGGCTAGGGTGCTTTTATTTCCATTGTCTGAGCATCTGGGAGGATTAGCTGCTATACCAGAAATTTGTGCTTAACAATTGTCAAGTCCTGGGTAGGAATGTGTGGGAAGAATGACGGCAGTGGTACCTATACTTTGAGAAGCAGACTGTGCATTACGGTGTGCATTTTTCAGTGAGGCATGAGTTTGTGATGGACAGCTTACTCTGTGTATCTTTTGTAAAGGTTATCTGTTTTACTTGCAGCTCAGATGGTACAGAGGGTTGGTTGAGATGGAGGACGCTTGATGAGCAGATGTTGAGGTTGTAGTTAATAATTTTGTCTACTCTAGTTTGAGAAATGCACTTATCATTTGCAACCTTTTGCTGAGGAATATATTAATCTATTCAAGGGAATTTTTTTAGTGTGATCATTTAGCATAATTACTGTAACAGAAACAGATTGATTTGGCATGTTATAGATCTTTGCTGAGGGGCCCACCATTGCTCAGGCTTTATTCATCTAATAAACCTACATTTCTTGTGGAATTCTGAATTGTCTCTTTTTGTCTCTTGTCCTTTCTGAGCCCTGAAATGTTTTTAACACAGTCAGACTGAGATATTCATAGCACCTTTTTTACCTTTAATATATTGATGTATTCTAAAGCAGTTTCTTTCCTGCATTTCATCTGCCTGGAAACAATGGTTTTGTTTTGCCTTTGGGATATAAACTCCTCCACAGAAAAATGGAGGCTTCTGGAGAGGAAAGGGAGATTCTGCAGGAAGGCAGACTCTATGATGTGGTTTTAAAGTATGGTTTCAACTCTCTGGATCTCAGAAGTGGATTTATCTTGCCACACCTCACTCCATCCCAGGATGCCGTGTGTTGCTTCCAAGGAACACTGTTGGCTCCTGCCCAGTGTTCTTGGTGCCAAGAGCCCGAGGTCCTTTTCAGCTGGTCTGCTCCGAAGTCAGGCAGCTCCAGCTTGTTTTGTTTGTAGCTTCTGCCTTCCTAGGTGTCAGTATTTGCATTTTCCCTCGGTGAGTTTTAGAAGATTCCTGTCAGCCCGATCCTGCAGGGTGCATCAGTCCATCTGGATGGCAGCCCTGCCGCTGAGCCACTGCAGTTCCCCCGCCTGATGTCACGGGAAAACCCGCGGAGTGCGCGCTCCAGCAGCTCCCAGGCCCGGGCGGGGCCGGCCCGGCGGCCTCGGGCGGGGCCGGCCCGGGGGCCTCGAGCGGGGCCGGCGTGGGGCCCCTCAGAGTCACAGTTGTGGTGCTCCTCCTGCTCACATGTCGGCAGAGCCCGGCAGCCAAAGGGCGATGCTCGGTTACAGCACCTGGGAGATTGTGGGAAGAGCCTTTCTCGGTGACAGTCAGGCCATTCCACTCCAGAGGCAGCAGCCTGTACTTGGCCGGTTTGTTCCTCGGGCCTTTATTAAACATGGGAACCATTAGGAATTTTCACAGAGGCAAAATGCAGAGCACCTCTCTGGTTGCCTTTGAGGTTAGCCAGGCTGACAGTAATTTTAGTCTACCTTTAATACATGCAGTTGAGAGAGAAAAAACAAGGTCTAATCTCATTTTAGAATATTGAGGTGATGTTCAGAAATCTGTTTCAAACACAACTGTAAACTGCTCATATATAAGGCCATATATAATTTGTTTTATGAAGATTACTAGTGAAAGAACAATGGCTTAATTAGTTTTTCACAATCCATTTTTAAACAGCTTAACAAGTATTTCCATTACAAATGAAATGTCTGAATTAGCTTTCCACTAGATGGAGCAAATGTATGTCAACCCAGCAGAGGAAACATGGATTACATTTTAGATAGCTGAAGAACAAATCACTTATATTAAAACCTACTGTTCTATTCTTGTTAATTATTAATTTTTTGAGTTTAAAATGGAAGCTTCTAAGCCATATGGCAATTTTTCCTACTTAATAAACATAAGCAAAGGCTGTGCATGAAGCTGTGTATCTCTTGTCATGGTTCTCATGGAATTAAAGCAGAGGCTTGGTTTACAGCAGAGTTGTGTGATTGTAATGCCTGTGTTTGATCATATTTTGTTCTCAGGGATTTAAAATTATTTTTAAAAATGTTATACTCAAGTGCTTGAAATAAAATAACTGGAAAAAAAGAAAGAGGCTTCCAGGTTCCTAAGTGAGTCCTCAGGTTAGCCGGTGAAAGTTGCCGCCCTGAAATCTTTGTGGCTTTTCTGGTCATGCTGTTGGTTTTGTAAAACTGTTACCTTATTTGTAAATCTTACCCTGCTCATACCTTTCGACCCTTTTGGCTACAATGCTATTACTAGATGGGATTTTCAGGCAACTGTCAAGTTTCCTCCAACTTTTTAGACTTAAAGATGTGTTCAGAGCTTTTGTGCATCATAACTAGGTCAGTATTTCCAGGAGTAAAATCTCCCTTTGAATTGCTGTAGGCATTATATGAGAGTGGCATACATACAAAGTACTGTCAGGGAAAGGAAAGAGGAAGCAAAGAAAACAGGGTTGAAATGCATGTTCCCAGCACAAAAAATGTAGCTTAGGATAGAAAACAGGTGCTAAAACTCTCTGTGCCAATTTACTTAAGTTGTGCCAACTTCACAGCTTTTCTTTAAAAGGATTTTCAGAGGGCAGTACTCAGAATTTTCACTGGAAGCTTCTCAGGCTCCTCAGCTCAGATTTTCCCTGTCCCCTGGCTGGTTGTTGAGCAGAGTGTTATCCTAATGTATGCCCAGTGAGACCTGGAAGCACAGGAATTGTCACATGGAGTCAGGCTACTGATCTGCCTTGCTGTCTCTAATGGTGATTAACTTTCTTGGTCTTAATCTGGAGCAGAATGTTGTAAGATGGCTTGTGAAATGAGCAAACAAAACCTCCAAGCATCCAGTAACAAGAAGGCAACTTTTGACCCATACTGTGGGTTCACAGCATTTCTTACTTTTAAAACCTCTACTCTTTATCCTATAACATCTTTCATTGTTGAAAACAGTTTCATCTTTTAGTGTCAAAGGTCACCACTTATTCTCATAACTGAATTCTTTGTTTTTCACCAAAGTTTATATTTTTACTGGTCTTAATGGGATTAACAAGTTTAATATCTCAAAAAGTATTTTGCAGAATTTTCTCTGTTAGTAACAAGAAATGTTTACATTTGAAAATGAAAATGTGTATGGACTGTGGCAGGATAGTGATTTTACTATTGCTTGATGATAAATTCCTTGCCAGTGCTTGGTGACAATATCGCTATCAAAGACAGAATTCTGCTCTGATTTAATCAATCGTGTGTTGGTTTTTTGTTAATATCCCCAATAACATGGTATGCTAAAGATACTATTTTAAGGGGACTGCCAAGAATAGATTTCAAGAATAGACACGTGATCATCTTTAACAGAAGGGATGGTATTTACCATAGCATTGAGATGTCACAATATTGACAGGTTAAGAACGTAATGTTTTAATTTTGCTTTTATGATGTGGGGTTTATTGTTCTCAACACATTAAGTACTTTAAATGACTAGATAGCAACAATTATGTGAGACGACTCCTCAGTTAGTCAGAAAAGATAAACAATGCCTGCAGTTTCTTGTTCTCTTTCTAGTGCATCAAAACTCTTGCTTCTGGCAGTGTACCATCTGGCAGAATTAAGTGTGAGATAACGGTGGTGTTGTGACTAATACACAGAAATATCACTCAGTAGCTAAGTGTTCGCAGAGCATATTTTTGCATTTGTGACCCAGGTACTGTGGTTTGTTACACTGAGTGACGTGCAGCCTGACAGGATGAAATGTTTAAAATCTGGGCGTTAGGCAAATGTCCACAGTAGACTGGATAATCTCTGTAAACCCCCACTGTGTGCTCACTAAAGGACATAATAGACAAACTCTGATCCTCCTGGAGTGCACACAAGCATTTCTGCTGCTGCTCTGGGATTTGCATAGCACAAATAACTGCATTTGCAGTAGTGAAATAAAGACATCACTCCTCAGCTTAGCTCCTGTTAAGGTGTTGGTCTGCTCTGCATTTTAGTATTGATCTGTGAAAAAGAACGACTGATGAGGCTGTAGAAACCAAGATAAGATAAAGCATAAGAGCATATAATGACAGTGTGAAGATCAGCGTTTTATTGAATGTTAGATAAGAGGAGATAGCTTCCTTTCACACAATGATACCTGTTGGTCCATTTACATTGTGTATTTTGAGATTTTAGACCTGGGTCTGTATTATGTTCTAGCAGCTGAGACCTTTTATTGGCAGGATTGATGGTTCCATGAGTTGTATGTGACCTTTACAAGGAAATGATACAGATAAAGTTCTTTGGATAATCACTTCTGAGGAGGGTTTTCGTAAAAAACTTCCTGTTGGAAAAGATGCTATGAAACTCAGTCAAATAGTTCTACAAAGTTTGGATTAAAAACCAGATAAACCAAAAAGTCCATTTTCAACCAGTTTAGAAAAACTGGCAGAGACTAGGGCCAGACCTTAGTTTTATTAATTTTTTTTTTTTTAATCCTTATAAAAAAGCAAATGTTGTTTGTCATCAGAGAGTGGTTTTCATTTCATAGATGAAAAGGTAATTCATATACTGAAATCACCTGAGTGCAGTAGTAATGACTTGCTATTGTGGCTTGGAGTTCAGTACTAGCAAGGTGTCAAATTCATCAATATTAGACTTCGCTATAAATACGACTTTAAGTCCTCAGCCTGAGTCTTCAGTAGCAAACCCACTGAGAATGCAGATTTATTACAATCATTGGAATGTGAAAGGGAGTACATGCTACTTGTGTAGCTTGTCAGCTTCAGTAATGGAATTGGAGCCTGGAATGGATGTGTAGGAGTACACTTGAATGCGTTTTTGGCAGGATCAGCAGAGGCTTTTCACACTGGACCGGCACCTCTGGCAGCGCCGGGCTGGGGGCTGGGGCCGGCGTCCTGGGCGCCCTCGTGCCTCGCTCTCACTGCCAGCTGCTCCGTCTCTTGCTTGGAGTGTAGGCTGCTCAGGCTTCATCTTGGAATGAATTTCTCCCTCCTCCAGCACCTCTAGGGGAGACTACTCGAGAGTTCTGCTCCTGTGGCCGCTGGAAATCTAATTTGTTTCTAAACTCCATTTACCGCTGTGTTACACGAGAGTCTGTAGGTTGTTACTGACTGGAGTCTTGTGCTTCATTTTAGCCCCCAGCATTCTTCCTTACATTTACTGGAAATTCCATACTTTGTACATCTCACAGTGAATTTGCAATTTATGTGTTGTATTCATTATTTCACTGACTACAGTACTCAAATCTCTCCCTCTTCGGTCACTTGCAGTTAATAAGACACCTGTTAGGAGCCTTAAACAATACTTTCAGCTTCCTTTCATGCTTCTCACTCCAGTCCTCCAACTGTGCTGTTGTTCTCCCTGTGCACAATTTCTCTTTATTGTTGCTAGCACACTATTTTGTGTTGCAAGCCCTCATGTACATACCTATTAAACCACAGAGTTGTCAGACATTCCTTTTGAATAGCCCTGTGTTGGCACATGGAATGTTCATATAAGCAGATACAGATGTGTCTCAGGTATTTAATAAATAGTGGATCATGAGAGCAACATGGAAAAAAAAAATTGATTTTGCTTTAAATTACATAAAAGTGCTTCCAAGGAGAGAAAACAATTGAGTAAATACTTCTGTTGTTCTCATTGTTACAGTGGAGAGTTTTTTCCATTTTTGTTGTGTCTTAAAAATGACAGTAGTTTATGGTTTGTGATTAAAGGTGTGATAAATCAACAGCTTCCCACTCCTTGAAATGTCCTTAGTCTTTCATAACTAGATAGATTTGTTTTGTTTTTCTGAATTCTGTGGTACCAGCCATTCAAAACGTGGCAAAAGTGAGCTTTGGAGAGAATGATTTGGGAGGAGCTCGTTGGGAGTGCAGTCCTCTGGCTGGGACAGTGAGTTTTCTGCAGGACACTTCTCATCCCAGCCACATGCAGAATTTACTGTCATGGACAGGGTGTAGGCAGTTGGAAACCAGGGAGGGTTGTGAGAGCATTTAGCCCATGAGGGGTTTGGGTGAGCAGCACTTGGACCCTGAGCCAATGTTCTGCGTGTGATAAAGAATCAGAGAGGGAATCCCTGTGCCAGTGCAGCTGGGAGGAGATCCCTGCTCTACCATTCGCAGTTTGTAAAGTGCCAGATCACATCAATACAATGATGATTTCATGTCTGGAAAGCCTGAGACTGCCATTGGGGGTGTCTTATCTTACTGTCCTTTAGCTGACCTCTTTGCTAATGTTTCCAAGTTGAGGCTGGTAATATTTACATAGCTTGACTTCACAGAAAAACTGTATCAGTGGAATTCTACAAAATTCTCTTGATGGCCCTAAAATAACCATTTTGTTAATATATACAGTTTGTTGTGGGGTGATAATGGTATAAAGCTCTAAAACTCATTACCTAAAATTTACCTGTGTATAATGTGATGGTCTTAAAAGTTTTTAACCATTCTGTCCTGTCACAACATCATGAATTCCATGTTTTAGAGAAGAAAGAAACCCTATATTGGAAGTGTGATATTCTTAAGTACCTGTTCACCCAGGAAGAAATGGTGCTGTGTTGCCATGAATCCAGCTTTATGATCATTGGGGGAAAAAAATTCCAAACTAATTTTATCGAAACCCAAGAATTGCAGTGTGGTTTTTAAAATTGGGTTAATAACCAAAGTATAGTCAAACTTTAAAAGGAAAATTATTTCTTTTTTCTGTAAACTTAATCAAGGCTCTTACCTGCCTGAGGTAAGCGTAATCCTGAGAATCTGAAGTTACTCTGTTTTAATATCCTTTACATTACTGATCCTCTAATAAGTGTCCCTAAATGTTTCAATTAAAGTGAGTTTGTCATAGTTTTTTTAATTGGAGGGATATCCACCACTGCCAGAATTTTTATTGTAGGGGTATCCAACACCTGCAATATTTCATTTTGCTTTCATACTTTGGCTTTTTCCAACAACATTTGTATGGTAACAGCCTTTGGCTACTTTGGAATTCTTACTAGGTCTAATTCCAGTATTAAAATGGAGACTTCATCACAATGTTAGTCTTTGCTTGAAAAGAAGATGTTCCTTTCCTCTACTTGGGCAGTGTAGTGTTATGCTTATTTTTGTCCCAAAAATTGATTGTCTGTTTTCCTGAGGAAGTTCAGGTGTATTATCACCCCCAGCATTCTATTTCTGCCAACTCGTGCACCAACACTGAGTTATTTCTTGCAGTGTTATCTCATAGAAGTGATGATTTTCTTCAGTGAGTGAAATTGTCTTGTGTGCTGCTGAAGCATTGGAGTGCTATTTGAGCCTTGTTTCAAGGCCGCTGTTGAACTCTGTGGTTTATGTACCACCCTCTGACCACAGAGGTTCTTTCCCAAAGGAGGCAAATGCATGCAGGTGGATTTATTCAGGTCAATGCAGTGCCATTACTGTGCTAAGGACCCAGAAATAAAATGACAGAACCCTGCAATGTCCCTCTAAACAGGTCTGCTTTGTATATGCCTTGGCAGTAAAAAAATGAAGGTGAGAGTACACAGCAATTCTGGATTAGAAACATTGTATTTGACTTGATTGAAAATTGGGTAAAAGTAATGGCTGGGTTTCTTTCTGCCTGTCTCCTGCTAAGGTTATCTGGTCTTGCCATGTTTCTCTTGAAATGTCAGGCTTTTGGGAGACTGAAAACATCAGGATTTCCCTCTAATTGGAACTCTAGATGCCAAGGTGGTAGGAGATCTGTCACAAGCTTTGTAGAGCTTGGTTCTATTTATTTTTGCTTCTTAAAAATGTGCATTTCCTTGATAAAGGAAAATTTCTTGAGTGCCCTATTGCATTGGCAGAACCAATATTATTTTTTAAGTGGTTTGTAATCCCCAAAACCTTGTGTGCTATAACACTGCTTGTGCAGTGTTTTCCTTTTAATGTTTTATTTAGTGTCCCTTATAAAATCATGTTCATTGTGGGGCTTTTGCTGTGTTATTTATGGTAAAATTCAGAACTTCTGCATGAAACCCTTTTCTTTTAATATTTTGGTACAAGAGAAGCCGTAAATAAATCTGAAGACCTGGATTGTATAAAAAATGTCTTGTAAATGGAACAGAATTGCGGAATCAATTGGCAGTTGATGTGACTAGACAGAACAGACAGTGGCATATGAAATAATTCCCTGTATAAAAATAGCAAATTGAGGACACTTATTTTTTCTGGTAGTGCAGGAACTTGTGCTGCTTAATAGAACTGGTAAGTGACACATTCACAATCCCTTCTTGTCATGTAAAGGTTTCTTGTTAGACACCTTTGCTAGCAGCAGCAATTTACACACAGAGTTTAGGGGCGATGGGTGTGTGTCAGGCCTTCCTTTAGACCAGATACAGTCTGTGTGCCATGAACAGCCAGGTTCCCCAGTGTGACAGAGTAACCGTTTGCTTGCTGCCTTCCCGCAGACGCCGCAGGAGCTGCAGGAGCTGTCTGACCTGGAGGATGAGCAGGACGCGCGCAGCCGCACCAGTGTGCAGACTGATGGCAAGACTGACCGGGTACGTGTGCCGGGGGCTGGGGAGCCTGGGAGGGGGAATGCTGCTCAGCTGTTCTCCTGTGCACTTGCTTCCCACTGAAGTGCTCTCACTGGCAAAACACACAGTGTAATAACAAAAGATCCACTAAAACTTTCAAAGATCACATTTTCATGCATATTCTTCTCCTTCTCAGCTAAACCAGAGTCCTTCTTTAAAGGGAATGATTTTCTTTGAAAAGAGATCCATAAATAACCCATACTTGACAGGGCACAAAGCAAGAAGTAGATGCTGAAGGCAGTGGCAGGTAGGGAGCTGGCTGTCAGCAGTCAGAGGCACAGGTTGGTGCTGTGGGGAGAGGTCTCTGCGATGTGCTCTCCTTGTGAGGTAGTAAGGACTGTTACACACAGACTGGTTAGTACAGGTAAAACTCCCAGTACTTTAACATTATAGTATGGACATTTCTATTTTATCCCCATTTCTCCCTAAAATCATACAGTTACTGTAAATGTTCCTCTTTCTGGCATCTAGATAGAGGTCATGGCTTAAAGCCGGATTCTGTAGTTTAGAAACAATTTTCCTAGATTTCAGATCCTGCTATTGGGGCCATAAATGGCACATTACCCCCAAAAGCAATAGAAAATTATAGCCTTGACTAAATTATATGTATGCACTCAGCCTAGAGTACCACATTGACAGACAGCTGCACACACCTTTTAAAAAATGTCTTAAATCTATTTGCTGCTGCAGTAGCAAACAAGAACAGTGATTGAAGGCCTCTTTGTTTGGGGTCCTATTTGATATTGATACTTGAAGATTTATACCCAGAAGCTGTTTAGCAATATGAGGAATCTGTGGAGGGAAGATAGCTGATAGGGTTTAGGCAGTTGTGTGGTGCAGCAGCTTTGCAGCCTGTTGGGAGGCTGTTGTGTGCAGTGCTGGCACCAGGTGTGACTGTGTTCCAGAAGTGCTTTGGCAGGATTGCAGAGCAGCCTTTTTTCCTTCTTGATTTCTTTCTCTTGGGCATTACAGCTATAATAATTTGGTTTTATTTTTACATATCTGGCTCCATAGTCATTCTGCATAGGAGCACGCTTGATTCTTCTTGCTTTGTCAAGTGTTGTAATTTCTTCGATATCACATCTCTCACTACTCCAGCGGGGAACTGGTGCCTTTTTTCTTTCTGTTTTCATCACACCTAAAAAACCAGATGTGGTGTGTGTATGCCACTTGTAACAAAGGCTACATCTTCACTAGCAAATTCTGTTTCCCTTATGTATGAAGAAGTCATGTATTATTAATCACACCTTCAGACTCTTATCTCCATAAAGAGAGAGAGTAGAGGTTAGTGGTGAGATAGTAGGACTGAGATTTGACCTCGTATTTATCTTCCTGACTAATCTTGAAAGTGTTACTTCATTGATCTTTTTCCTCAGATAATTTCCTATTTCTGAGATGAATACGATAGTGCCTGTGGCACCATCCCACGCTGGGGGATCCAGGTCAGCTTGGGCAATGTGCTGTAAGATTTCTCGGTATTTAAACTGGATAAAAATACTGATGATTATTTGTAGGGTGACTTCACATCCTTGAAGAAGAGGTCCCATAGGATCAAATGCTTGGCTGCTACAGAAACAGGTACTACTGCAAGGATAATGCAGTTTTGGCCAGCTGGAAGTTAGCTCTCCTCTGGAGGCTGTGTATTATTTGTGCAGTCAGCTCTGGAGGCTTAGCACAGACTGGTGTGTGCCATCCTAATCAGTGTACCTCCATTGGGGGAGGCAGTGCCTTGTTAGCGTGGCATTCGGTGTTGAAGAGAAGGGCGACGGAGATTTTGCCCAGTTCCTTTTCAACTTAGAAGACAATGTACATGTTAATGATCAGGAAAAATTACTTTAGGTGTTTGAAGTTACTAAATAAGTGATGAGAGCAGCTTAGCTTAATTTCAAAGTTGCTGCTGCAGGTTAAGGTGATCATATTGAGGAAGAGGCAAAATGTTTTACCTCACAACTTAATCCATGTAGAGATTGCAAGAGCAGAACTCTTTCAGGCAGCCACACACACACATTTTTTTCCTCAGAGTTCTGCAGACAGTTTTGTGAATGCATGGACAAAAATATCTGCGATTAAGATAATTTTTTATACAGTTTTGTTGCACACTGTGTTTGTGCAACAATTCTGGGCTGATAAAAAGTTGATTCAGTGTGTTCTGTGAATGAGAAAATCTAGGCTAAGTTATTTCATTGTTTTATTTGTATTGCATTTTAAATACAGCAATCAATTATATAGCTGCAAAAAGTCTGCTAAACTCTGAGAGCCTGGATAAAATAGTCAAGACCAAGAAGAATGGTTGATACTTCTGTGAAAAGTACTTAGAAGGGAAGTTAGGTTTGCTATCAGATTAATAAGCAATTTTTATTCAAGTAGCGAATACTGTACATCTAAGTTCCTATATTAAATGAAATGCTGACATGTTAACAGGAAGCATGTGCTATTTTGTTAATAAAAAAGCCAATTTTAGAATATTTCTTTAGTTTAATTTTTTAATCAAAGCCCTACACAAGCATGAAATACTGGTAGGAATTCAAGCATAATGAAAATAACTACTGTAATTTTGAGTAGATTCTATGAATAGTAATTTTGACACTTGATATGTAGCAAAAGATTCCCTGTCAGGAGTCATGATCTGTCAAAAGCATTTAATTTTCTTGCCAATTTTTAACCCAATTTCTGTAAAGGGAAGAGATTAAGTTACTGAAATACTCAAGGTTGTAGCACTATTTATGTACTTCTACAAAGTAGAGCTGGAAAGAACCTCAAGAACTTGGCTAGTCCAGCCATTTGGCCCAGGGTATAATAAATCTACTTCTCCTTGACACACACATATATATGAACAATTCCATTGCTCTTTACTTAGCTTATTACTGGAATGGATGTTTTATTGGAAAATTTTTGTCCTTATACCTCATATGTTGCATTTAACATATTAGCACTCATTTGCAGTGGACATGAAGAATGTGAGGCTCCTTTCTGAATGTATTTTTTTTACATACTTGTACATCCTTTTTTTATGGCCTGTCTCTCTTGGAGGCTCCAGGTTGAGTAACTCCAGTAACCTTGATTTGCTCTTCAAGGTAGCGTTTCCTGTATGTCCTTTCAGTTTCTCTCTCCTCTGAGTGCTCTGCAGCTGATTACTGAATTCTTGGATTTTGTGTCCAGACTATTTATATTGCAGAATGTGTGAAGCCACCTGTGATGTCAACAGCACCAGTGTGAGGTTTACACTATTTCCTGTTGTGTGCATAGTTCAGAAGGAGTTTTGTGTGAGCTTTGCCTTTCTGCCAAGAGCACAAATCAACCACAAATGCCCATCCACACAACTGCCCATGGTTGCCTGTCTCAGTTCTGGGTGTGTGCTGGTGATTTTCCTTAGGGGTAGACCCTGTCCTTGTCTCAGCTGCAGTACACCCTGTGATGTTTCCAGCTCAGTTCTAAAGTACCCTTTGAGTTGTAAAGCAGGCCTCTGCTACTGCAAATGTACAGTGTGTACTCTTGGTTCTGTGGAAACCCTGACTCGTGCCAGCATCCTGGGAAGGGAGCTCCCTTCACAGCTTTTCCTGGTGGGTCCCTCAGCTTGCTGTGTCTTCTTGACAAGTGCTCTGCAAGCACTTTCTAACCAATATTGCATCCACCCACTGGAGATTACATTTAGACCTTATTTCTCCAGATTATTTGTCAGAATGACATGAGAGCCACAGGCAAAACTCTCATGAAGCCCAGACAGGACATGATGCTTTTTTATCTGTAGGTCTATGGCCCCAGGACAAAGAGGAATTACATTTAATGTGCCATAGCTGCATCATCTAAGCCAACCTTCTTAGTGAAGGCTGAAGCAAAAATGGCATTAAACAGTTTGTTTACTATCTCCCAATAGTTTTACCTCTTTATCCAGTTTATCCAGTTTTATTAAAATATATAATATTTTAATATATAATATCTATATAATAGTATAAAAGTACCATGGAGCTGTCACGGCAGAACAGATGAGGCACTCTCTGGACTTGTTTAAGTAGTGCTGCACTTCCGCAGGCTTCCTGCAATCCCTGAAACTGGGAGAAGGCAGCTGGTGGCTGCAGTAGTAAAGTATCAAAAACGCAGCTTCTCCCCACTGTCAGCACCACACAGCCCATCTCTGGGGGCATGTACTCACCAACTGTGAATGCTGAATATCCAGCCTCTTTATCCAAACTCACAAAGTTATTCCCTCAGTAGGAAAAGTAGCAGGAAAAGGTAGAGGACACATCTTACTCATTTTAGCAGAATCCCTTTTGACTCAAGTGGCATCTCCGTGAATTTGCTTACGAACATACTGGCACTCAAACAGAATCAGGTTCAGGAAATTATTTGTCTTGGAAGGGACCTCTAGATTATCTAGTTCTGCAGCAGGGATGCCACTGGCTAGCTCAGGCTGCTCAGGGCTCAGCTCACAGGTGTATCTTATGACAGTGGTCTGCAAAGTTTGTTCGAGAAAAAAACAGGTAAAGGTCATGATTGGAACTGTTGTGAAAGAGCATGAGTGAAATATGTTGCTGTACTTTGAGTGATTTGCAGGGATCCTGCTCTTTTTCACCACATGTTAACTGACTGCAGCAGGAGAGCAGGAACAGACCAGAGGGCTTCTGGTGGCTGCTGAGGCTCTCGTGGAATGGAAACCTCAGCTCTCCAGACAAAGTAGGGACACGAATCCATCCTTCTGGGATCTCTGCCGTTATCTTACAACCACAGTATGTGAAGAGCAGATTATTTTGTTTTCTTGCTTGTAGAAGCTCTGAGAAGTTTTTCATGTGCTCATTTGGGAAACTGGGGTTTGTAACCTAAAAAATAGCAGAAAAACTGTTTTCCACTTTTCTTCTCTGTAGTTACATGACATATTGCGGCCTATGGAGCTGGAAGTGTTAAATAATTTTCAAGGGCAATTGTTTGATTTTGCTTGAATGTACTGTGCTGCTGTTTTCTTTCTTTTCTTCCTGGTCCCTGTAAGTGGTAAGAATGGTGCTGGTGTGGATCTGCCCAGTCATTTAGTTTTAGGGGTCAGGAAAGAAGTTTATGTGAAAGTCAAATCCTTGGAGAGCAGCCAGAGACAAAGGTAGACAAAAGACCAGTTCTTAGGGTTGGGATGTTATTCGCCAGCAGTGTACCAGGGAGAGAAGAGTCAGAATCTTCACCACTTTGTTACCCTTCATGTGTCGTTACGTGGCCTTAAAAGTTCAGTTTCTTTGATGGAGAACTGACTGAAACATAGGAAGGTAACCAAAGAAAACACCAGTCTCACAGGGCAAGTCAGGTTGCAAATGGGACAATTCAAATAACACAAACTCCAGTGTTGGAGACTCCAGCTACCAGGGACAAACAGCTTTCAGAAAAGTTGTCAGGGAAATTCAAGAAAAAAAATCTGTACTTTTTTTTTAATAGATGGAAGGAAATATCACAGATTTAACTTCTCTCACCCAGTCCTAACTCTGTTATCTGCTACTACAATAGTAATATTTTGTCTTAGAAGTAGTGAAAAAAATAATTTTCTCCTACTGGACAAAAGAAACCTGCTCTCATGTAATAGTCATTCAAATTAGATCTTTATTTCACAATTACCATTATGTTGCCTATTTCCATACAAAGTGAAATCTGTGCTTAAAAGGCTCCATATACAATTGCTTTGTTTTGTTGGACATGGTTTAAAAGCAGTATGAGGGAAGGGAGAGAAAAGACAAGGTCAGAATTATAATTTCCTTTGCCCTTTGTTCCAGTGGATAAAGTGTCTCATTCCACCTGAAGCTCATTATTGTTGGCAGCAGGATGCTGTATGTCACAGTTCCCTCATTAAAATGTCATCTTTCTTGTGGTTTCAACATCCAGGCCTGTGATCTTGAAAAAACAGTGTTGAATCTGAGGGCTAGGAAATACCACTGACATCCACCTGTCAGCAGACATGTACGAGATCATAAAAGTTCTCTTCCCTCTGTAGCCTGTGTCGGGGCTTTTTAACAACATGGGAGAAGTAGCCTCAAAATAGTTGTGCTTTCTAATTCCGTGACTGGAGGGTAATTCTGGCCACTATCAGACTGTTCCTTCCATTCCACCCTTCACCATTCTGAGATTCTGTGTGATTTTGTGACTGCAGTTCCAGGTACGTGCTGGGAAACCTGTAATTTTCAGTAATTTGTGTAAGTGAGAAGGCTAACCCTGTGACTGGGGTTCTAGCGTAAATAAAATCTCTGAAAAGGCATGGCTTGAAAAACATACACATTATGTATGGAACTGATTACCCATTTTATTAATTATAAACAATTCAGCCATGGCCTTAAATCGACATTTTATTGATAATGTTTTCTAAACAAAAATAAATTATAAAATATTTCTTGTGGAATTCTAGAGTAAAGGCAGCGTGTTAATAATTGCTGTGTGTAGTTGTCAGTTCCTGGTGGCCTGAAGGGAAGGTGTGAGATAGAACCAGCATGGCAGCAGGGCCATCAGGACCAACATGTCTTTTCTCTCTGGCGTAGGAGGAATGGTAAAGGGCCAGGACCTCCACGTGGCCATGTAATATCCTAGCCCCTAGCTGCTTCCCTGACCCATGACTGCTGCGGGCTGGTTGCTTGCTCATGAAGAAAAGTAAGCAAGAACATTTCTCTCACCATGCTACATTTTCAGGAGCTTTTGGTAGTTTACTCACATCCTGATTTCCAACACGTTCGCCTGTTTGTCTTCTGCAAAGACAGAAGTTACGTGTTTGAATAATTGAATCTTTTTCAGCTCCTAGAATGATAATTTAGAGCCTTCTCAGAAGAGAGAAGCAGCATACCTGAGTGTTTCAGGACTATTAACCCTTTTCATTGATCATTTAATTTTGTAACTTTTACATGTATCATACTTAAAACTACTTAGGCTCTTTAGCCCTAAGAAAAAGGAAAATTTATCACTTAAATTTCATAAAGGCTCTTTGGAAGAGTTTAATCTTCTTTCCCTCAATATGTTAAAATTAATGGTTTCAGGAACACCACTATCCTGATTACACAGAGATTATTTGGCCCAACCCAGTGACAACATACAAATTTTGAAATTTAGAAGTGCTCAGACTCGAACAGTTGGCTCAGGCCATAGTGTGTTTAAACTATGTATTTATTAATGTGCAGTGGTTTTGTTTAAAAAAAAGAAAATACTCTGATATAGATGTTTTACAGATCAAATTATTCTGTTTTAGGCCAAGATGACTCAACTGCCAGAAGCTGAAAAGGAGAAGATAGCTGAGCAAGTGGCTGACTTCAAAAAAGTCAAGAGTAAGCTTGATGCAGAAATTGCAATCTGGGATGATACCAGCAATGACATAATTGTTCTGGCCAAGAGGATGTGTGTGATCATGATGGAGATGACTGACTTCACAAGGTAATTAGATAAAAAAAGGTTCTTGGATACTTAGAAATGCTGGAGGCCATTGTCACAATGTTACAGCAGCAAATACAGTTTTTAATGTCAGCTCACAGCATCTCTGCAAAATTGAGTGGCTCAGCCAATGCATCACATCAGGTACGAGCACTGAGATGTTGGGGGATTTAATGTTTTGAACTATGCTTATTCCAAGTTTTTTGCCTTTGTTCTCTTATTAATTTGTTGGTAGGGTTTTTGCACGTGTTTTAGCACTCTATTTCTGCTCTCAGTTGAAAGGGAAAAAGTAACAAAATAATCTCAATTTTAAGCTGTAGATTTGTCTCATCCATTGTTCTGTCTACTTGTATCAGAGCATGCTGTCAAGCATAAAACATGCTGTACAGAGCCCACATGTGACAGTACACATTCAGACTCATACATATTTTATATCCCATCATTGCTGTTGCTTTCATCAGAACTCTTGTGCTGCTCCATGTAGTTTAAAGAATGAGGAGTACCAGAGCAGATAGTTCTCAAAGCTGGTATTTCTTTCTTCTGCCAGTATGTGTTTGATGATGCTCTTACAACTGGAAGCAGTTTTAAGTGCCATGCTCCGAATTAAATGTTATGTTGATCTCAGCAAATTGATTATAACAAAAGAAGATCTTGGTGGTGGTGCCTGCCCTTCCTGGTCTAGTTAGCGGTAAAATAGTTGCTGACAGGTGAAGCCTTAACACACAGCCACTCTTGCAGGACACTTGCTGCCTCATAAAATCAGTCCTTTGGTGAAAGATACAAAGAACAAACTCTTTGTGTCCTTGTGGGTGTCAGTGAGCAGGGTTGCATGGAGCTGACCCAGCTTGGACAGAGCTGGGCTCTGGTGCAGGTTCTTTCTGGGGAAGGCAGCTGTTGCATTTTATCACACTGGCACTTTCCAAATCCACCTGCAGGTGAGAGGAGGGTAAAAACCTGCATGGAGAGGTCTGCGATCCATTATAAAGCTGGTTTTGAATATCTCCTTCAGTAAGAAGTTTTTTTCTTCTTTAATGATGCCAAATGAGGTGTGGTCAAAGGAAAATTTGTCTGTCTGAGTACTAGGTGAACTCTTGTGGCTCTTCCTCTTATTGTTGCTTGTCAAAGGTGGCAGTTGTATGTGCTTGGAAGCACAGCTGGCTCTTCACTACTGCTCTGTGGAAATCTGGGAACTGATCATAGAATTGTTCAGATTGGAAAAGATCCTTAAGGTCATTGAGTCCATCCATTAACCCAGCACACCATGTTCATTGCTAAACCATGTCCCAAAGTGCCACATCCACATGTTTTTGAACACTTCCAGGGATGGTAATTCCATCACTTCCCTGGACAGCCTGTTCCAGTGCTGGACCACCCTTTCAGTTGAGAAATTTTCCTTGATGTCTGACACAAACCTCCCTTTGGTGCAGCTTGAAGCCATTCCCTCATCCCGTCACTTGTCCCCCAGGAGCAGAGCCCGACCCCCCTGGCAGTCCCCTCCTGTCAGGGAGTTGTGCAGAGCAAGAAGAGCCCCCCTGAGCCTCCTTTGCTCCAGGCTGAGCCCCATCTCAGCTCCCTGAGCTGCTCCAGACCCTTCCCAGCTCCTCTGCCCTTCTCTGGACACCCAAGGCATGAATATTGCAGAACGCAAAGCCAGCACCAGCTCGTCTTAGGCTCTGAGCTCACCACTCTGTAACTCCCAAGTTCTTGAATGTGGAAGAAATAAAATACCTTGATATTTTTTATTTGTTACATCAGAAGCTACTCAGACAAATAGTAAATTTCTGTATTTGAGTCGCTCGTTATGTAAGCTGATTGCTGTTGTTTTTGATATGAGATTACCTTGTGTTCATTGTTATTTAATCTCAGTGTGTGGTTTTCAAAGTTTTGGGTTTTTTGCTCTGTCTTCTGTAGAAGTAAATAGCAAGAAATCGCCTGCCTTGGTATGACAGTTGTAATAATATTTTAGTGGAAATATTCTAATTTCTCTCCTGATTGGCTAAAAATATACAAGAAAAATCCCAGGGTTGCGTTTGGTTTGTTCTGTTTTTCTCTAAGCTTTATGTGTAAATGGGAGCAGGATTTTTGTTTTCCATTGCCAACGCAGGTCTACAATTAAAAATACATTTGCCAGTAAACATACCAAGTCCATTTTGCTCATATAAGGGAATGTGTATCTAATTCAAGCAGTGCTTTGGGTCACAACACTGGAACTTGTAACTCCTGTTGAGAAAGGAGCAAGGAGAGGCCAATGATTTAAACATAAAGGGAGCTCTGCTATGAAGTTTTTGTGAATGGTTTTGCTGTTTGAGCCCTGTGTACCAGGAAAAGTTCCTTCAAACAGAGAACTGCAGGATATCTCTGTGCAGGATTTTTACAGCACTTTGATGATAGGAAAGGTATCGCCAGGGCTCAGGTAAGATTGGGACACCAGGCAGAGCTTGCTGCTGTGTCAGAGGTGATTTTGTAGATGCATCAGAGAGATCCCAGTGCTGGTACTTGACCTGGCTGGGCTGTTTCTCAGCCTGTCCTGACATCTTGCAGCCCATGGATTCAGGATTCAAGTGCCTGTTGAAGGCTCTGGGTCAATCCCTCTCACTTTTCTGTGGAGTAGACAGTAAATGAGATTTGCTGGGCTTTTAGCCATTACCCATTCTGTAGCCTGTTAGATTACAAATGGGGCCATATGAACACTTTCTTTAAACAAAAGAGTGCAGCTCTCAGTAAACTGTTCAGAAAGTGTCTCATATTTGTTCTTGCTACTTGACATTTGTTTCTAAAATGGCATCAATATTGGAGTTAAAATGAGAAATGCAGTGAAAATAGCAAAACAAATTAACAGGACTAGAAAAAAGAAATCTAGCAAAGTCATCCTCCAAAAGCTGTCCCCCTTTATCCTTGTAGTAAGACTAAATGTAATTCTCTAGTACTTCAAGGATTGCAGCTTGGCTAAACTTTCCACTCTGTAGAACTCCTGGTTACCACCAAGTGCAGCTGCCTTGTCAAACAGGTTCCTCATCTGGTAGCCACAGTAGCCACAGTCCTCAGCCTTACTTCTTCTGGGCTTCTCGTCTCTGCTTGGGAAAGCAAATTCAAGATGGCAGTTCTGTGGCTACTGGACTCGAAGAGACTGTGAGACACACAGATGGCAAAGAAAGAGGACAGAAGAGGGTTCTATTCCTAGTCAAACTCATCCATGAAATTCTTCACCATAACTCACTACTGGATTTACTTTTCCTGGTGCCCCTTCCCCCTTCAGAGTTACCCGTGATCCTCCTATTTCCCAGCCAGCAGCCAGCAGATGCTTTTGAAATTCCGTGCAGCTTTTTTGTTGCACCCTAAAATCTACCACCTTCCATGCCTTTTTCTGGCCCTTCTAGCCCTCAGATTTGTATCAGCTCCATCTAGCTCCTCTCCCCCATGTGGAAATCCCATGACCCAGCTCTCGTGCTCAGTCTTGTCCCCATCACCAACCTGGTTTGTCAGTGCCACCAGAGGTAATAGTACCTTTATTACGAACCCTCTGAACTAAGTGGCATTGCAGTCGCAGTTCAGCTTGAGATATGTGTAGGAATTTGCCCTTCCCTCCCCTCCGTGCTCATCTCAGGGCATTCACTGCTCAGCACTGTTTCATTAAGCAGTCTGGGATGCTTTTGAGAGTCCCTAGCTACTCAGGGTTTGCATCATAAGCTGTATATAAGAAAAAACAACTTGCGCTTTTAAATTATTTCATCAAAAATCACTTCAAGATTGAAGGTTGTAAAAGTTTTGTCAACAAAAGTGCTTTCCAGCTGACTTATCAGAAAAGAGAGTTATTTTGGAGACAAGGACTTGGAGCAAAGAAGGTGAAGCTCTCCTTTGAGTTCTGTGTTAAAAGCAGCTTCTACTGTTTTACTTAGGTAAAGATGTTCTTTAAGGTAAATTTGTTCCTGAGCAAGATTAGTTCAGTTGTGTGTGCATACTCGCATGTGTTTTATCACCAATGCCCTGTCAAGCAGAACAGCAGGATTTCCTTGTTGTAGCACTGTGGCTTAAGCAGGTGGGTTTTGCAGTTCAAAGGAGCAGCAGAATTGCATGAGCTGCAGTGGTGCCAGTGCTGTTAAAGGGTTTGCAGTGCTGGAGGATCCCGACTGTCCTGCCAGCGCTGTGTGCAGTGGCCTTGGGCAGTTCTTGCTCTCAGATAAACACGGGCTCTCTTTGTGATGGGTCCTCCAGGGGTGTCAAGTTAAACCATGGAGCACAATCAGCTGGTACTGCTCCCTCTTCCTGAATGCCACAGAGCTTCTAATATTTATACAAGTAAGCCAGGATTTTGAAGGCAGAAATCCAGTATCTGTGTCTTCCTGCCCATCCCAAAAGCTTGTGACTGAGTCTGAATTTTCTTTACACTACTATTGTGTCTTTATTAATGATACTTGAATAGAATGTGATATTTCATATGATAATTTTGTGGATACTTCTGCCGCTTTTATAGTAGAAGTAATTTCAGGTGATTCTTAAATACATAAACCAGCAAGTATTTATCTGATTTGGCAGTTGCTACTCAATATAGTTCTAATATTAAGTGCTAAATATTCATTCTTCAGTAGTAAAATTTCTAAAAAAAAATATTAAATCCAGATATATTACTTAATTTATACAACCCTTATTCCAAAAGGAAAATCACCTGGTGGATTGAAGTCTTAGAACCAAAAGAGAAACATCTAAAGAAACAAAAATAATTTAACAGTTTGGCTCTGTGACAGCGTTACTCCAAGTATTTCTATATACAATTTGCCTGCAAGCTAAGTGGATTTATTATCCTGTAGTAGGCACTATTACCATCAGTAGTAGTATTATTAAACAAGCACAGTAGATGATGAATGCACAGTCTGATCCTCCTGACAGGGATTAAACACTCAGGATTCCCTCAGTGCCCCAGGCTGTGGTGGTGGCCATGTGCAGCTGCAGGGGATGGGGGGATCAGAGGCACGCCCTCCCTTCACATGGGTGGTCTTGCAGGTTAAGGAGGTGCAGTAAATACTCATAAACCAAAGGAGTGAACAGCTAGTGGCCAAAACAAGGAGCACAGCGTGTCTGCCTTTCCTCTGCAGCGTTTCTGTGCTGAAGTATGGCTGCAGTCAGGAAACAGGGTTTGCTGTTACTCCTGACTGGAGTGGAAATACTAAAGGGAAAGAATAAACGGGAGCTGCCTGTCAGCATCACAGTAGGAAGAGGTCAAGTACACACACAGGCCTATGTGCATCAGCTTTGTTCTTGCAGTCTTCTGTTCTTTTGTGTCACCTGTTGTTCCTTAACCACAACCATTTTAGGCACTTCTGTGCTCTACCTTTGCTGTCAAAGCCAAAGCACACATTTTCTCTAATCTCCAAGTTCTGCTGCTGACTGCACAAAGCACATAACATTCAGGATGCTCTGATACAGGTAGGAGGGACTTCTAAGTCCCTGAAATTGTTCTTGGAATTTCTGGGAAAATAAAAGCTCTTTAGCAAATGTCAGGACAGAAAGATGTTCTGTTATTATTTCTTCCTTCTCTCACTGATGTAATTATATCATGGATATCTTTCTATACGATAAGCATGTGTAATTATTTCAGTTTATCTATTGTCTCTTTCCTTGGAAGGGTGAGGCATTCACAGTTTGTTCTTTCATTTAAAAACTTCTTTAAAAAGGTACTTTATTTGTGCAATTTCCATTTCCTTGGAACAGAAGTGAAAAATACTGTTGTTTTACTGAGCCTAACAGTTACAGTCAGACTTCTGATAGAAAGACAACAAAAAATAATTTTAGCTTGACATTTGACCTTTTTTAGTTTCAACTTCTTTTATTGTCAATGCTTGCAAACCATTTTTAAAAATTCTTATTTTCCTGCTAGAAAAACAGATATTGATACAAGTAGTAGGGCTCAGAAATTGAACCTTTGTTACAAATTGAGCCTTTCTGGTGTGAACATGAAAGTTAATTTAAGGTAATGTTTTAATTGATTTTAAACAAAAAGTCATTTGCAACTAGAATGGGAAATGACTCCTAAATTTCCTGTATACAGGTAGAAATCCAGACACATTCTCACAAAACGAATTGTCCCAGTCATCTGGTTAAATGTCTTGTATAAAACTCTTCAGCTTAAAAATTCTGGTAGTGGTTTACTTGTGTGATGTGTTTAGTTGACTTACTGTTGGACTTGTGAAGCCACTTCTGAATCATTTCTCGCTTGCTGTAGGATGCGTTGTAGTCATGGAAGCTGTGAAGATTAATTCCTCTGATTAGAGCAATTACATGCTCTGCATCCTAAAAGAATTTTATAAATTGAAGTCCAAGAAAATACGTTCCATTTTAAACAGTAAGGCTCCTAATTGTGCTGTTTGTGTCAAAATCATTGGTTTGTGCTGATATCTTAGTTGTACCTCACGTGGGTAAGCACAGGGCAAAGCAATACTGACACAGCCTCTCTGTCTCTGTGTCCAAGTGTGACTGGTATTTACTTGAAGACAGGGGATCTTCAAAATAATCAGAGGGAATAGCTGTTGCTTGATTTTTATTTTTCCTATAGTCCTGTGTAAGATTTCAGTGAATTCCTTGCATTATTAGCAATATTACAATTAGTATAAGAGTTACTTCAGAGTATCTAGTACTACAACCCTTAGCATAAAAGCTGAGAGAAAAAAGTGAAGAGATTGAGATGTTTGTTGGTTGCACAAAGAGAATCATGAGGACCTATTGTCCGTGCCTCGCATGTATAGTCAAAACCAAATTAATAAAATGGAGTCATAGTCAAATTCAGCAAAATGATAAATGAGGCAGACAAACAGATCTTTGTAGCCTCTGGCAGAAATCCTTCCAGGACCAGAAGCAAATCAACTGCAAGTCACAGTGTACATTACAGCAAATGCAATCCTATTTTAGTGACTAGGTGTATGTCTAGCGCCAGAAAGAGCCATCTTCTGCCTTTCATCTTTAGGCTCTGCTATAGTCAGAGGACAAAGGGATTTCTGAACTCTCAAGTATCAGCTCCTGTTGGCAGAGGCATCAGGAGAGTAAAGAGGACTTCAGGCAGTAATTTGACAGCTTCCAGGCCAGATTTCCTGGGCATCTGGAGGGGGCTCTGGTGGGACACCTCCTGTGGGCACAGCAGAGCAAGTCTGAACAGTGCCTGCCTGAGCGGCCCCGGGCCCAGCCTGGAGCCTTGCAGCAGTTCAGGGTGTGCTCAGCATTTCGAAGGGATGGGCGGGGGCAGGCTCAGCCCCTGAGCAGGGGCAGCAGGAACCTTGGAGCTCTGGGCTGCTGCAGGGCACTCTCACTGCCTGGGGCTGACCCACTGCCAGCCCTCAGCACCCTCCTCCCTGTCCCGGGGCGGCAGGAGCGAGGTGCCGAGATGGTGAGGACGTAGCCAGCTGCTCGCTGAGGGAGGTGAGCCGGGGCCAAGTAATCCCAGTGCACACATAGCTGGCACTGAGCTCCGCCGCCTCCAGCGGCAGCGCTGCCTTGAGCAGCCCAGTGCTGAGAACCACGGGCAGTGCCGGCCAGGGCGAGCAGGCAGCAGCTCCATGGCCCGTGAGGGGCACAAAGCCTGGCTGTGGCACGTCCCTGAGCCTGGCCAGGACAGAAGCTGCGGCAGGGCAGGACCAACCCCCGGCCAGGGGACAGGGCTGGGGCACCTGTGCCTGGGAGCCGGGGCTGGGCTGCGGGGCAGAGCTGAACTCGGGCTCGGGGGCTGTGGGAGCGAGCCTGGGCAGCACCACTGAGGGTCATTGGTGCCTGGGACTGTGGCACAGGCACAGCAGAGCCGGGGCTCAGGCCCAGAACGGGAAGCCAAGATCACGGGGGATACTGGACACGAGGTGGTGATCAGAGATGAGGTGGAATTCTGGCGTCATGGCAGTGTTCAGGGAAGTCATCACAGTGACAGTTTTGTGGCATTCTCCAAAGGCACGGCATGGAACCTGCCTTTGGAGCTTCAGTGTCTTGATGCAACTCTTGTTTTAATGTTTGTTTTGCTCAAGCTATTGTTTGGTGAGAGCACCCAGCAATGTCTCCTAGGAAGATAAAGAAGCAGCCATTAAAAAGGCAAAGCACCTCTCCCAGCTTTTTACCCTTTAAAATATAGGCCTATTTTTATGGGATTTATTTGCTATATTTTGTATATGCTATATATTTTTGGCTATAACACCATATGTTCAGGTTCCTCCTGAATTAATTAGCAGAAGTTAGAAGCTTAAACCTTTGGAGGGCTTCCAAGAAATAAGACTGGAAACTTTTGCAGTTATCAGCCCCTTCATTGGAAGGGTAGGCACAGCAGTGAATTAATTATGACCAGAAATGTGACATAAAATATTACTTACTTTTTTCCCTGTGAATTTAATGCTGATTCAAATGAAAGTTTTGCTTACAAGAGATCAGTCATTTTCAGAGTATGATGTACACCCACATTTCTCTTGACAATTTATTGTCTAAGAATGGATGTATGCCAGTTACTGCACTGTTGACCTGGCGGGTGAAACAGAAATCTGGAGTTGTCACTGCAGAGTTTGTGAACTTGATAACACCAATAGCACCTAATGGGGGTACATAAAAATGAGTAGTAGTTGCAGATAGTGAAATAGAAAGGAAAGAGATCAGTGGGAATTGCTTTTGAGGCTGAATAGGCTTTGCAGAGCTGGTGACGACAATTTGCTTCTATCGTTGGGGGTTGCTTATGGCTACCAGGAGGAAATGACTGCAGTAAAGGGGTGGTTTTGTCTCAACTGGCACTCTGATCTCGATAGGGAGGCAAGTGGGCAGCTCAGAGAAGGGAATGAGGGACAGGCACTTCCCTGCCATCTTGCCCCTGCTTCTTTTCCCTTAGGAGTGCTATCAACTTTGTGTATTAATGTTTCTCTATCAGAATATAAAACAGGGGACAAAATAGAGGCCTTAAGCCATGTTTTCCAAAGCTGAAAGATTTTATAACACAAACTATTTTCTTTTATGTTCACATGTACAATAGGTTCATAAGCATTGGAGGAAAGTCACGTTTTGTCACTTTGTGTTCTGGATGTGTCTGCCGTCGTGTAGGTGAGGTGAAGGCACAGCATATTGTCATGGGTTGCAGTGCAAAATGTAACCAAAACAAGTGTGTATTCCATCACCATCTGTTGGAACTGGGTGGGGAGTGGTGTAATCTTCTGTCAATGGCCCAGCTGATAAGAAACCAGCTGGGGCAGTTTCTTTATCTCCTCCACCACCCATCCTTCCTCCAGGGAGAGATCTTCNCCTTTCTACAGGATCACTGCTCCAACAGAGCCACATCTGCCACTGCAGGAGGGCTGCAGCCACCATTTAATCAGACTGCTACCAATACCCTGACCCACAGGGTGTCAGGTTGTATTCTGACTCTGTCAGTGGATTTGAGGGGGTTTTTTTGTAATACTGCATGCTTGTTTTATTTTAGTTCTCCTAATAAAGAACTGTTATTCCTATTCCCATATCTTTGCCTGAGAGCACCCTTAAATCCAAAATTGTAATAATTTGGAGGGAGAGGGTTTATATCCTTCATTCCAAGGGAGGCTTCTGCCTTCCTTAGCAAACACCTGTCATTCAAACCAAGACATATACCTTGAAAACCAGGTTGATGTGGTACCCAGCTGTATCCAAATCAGTCTCAGGCTCCCCAGATGGTGTGTCTGGGGTTGGTTGTTTGGAATGCCAGAAGTACATTCTAGGCTGGGGAGAAGGAGTATGGTTAGAATTTCCTCTGATGAAGTATAATAATTCAGTCCTTCCTAAATGATTATTTTATTTTTGCTTTCTCTTCCTCCCTTAGACTGCGAACCGCAGCACTTGCTGTAGTTGCCCTTTTCTGTGCAGATGAAGGCATGGTTCTTTCAGAGAGCTAAAGCTTTTGTTTTTCCAAAATCACTTCTCCTGTATTATTTCTCATCCCTCTCTTCACCCTACCAAGTGCCTGACTTGCTTCTCTCTGAGTGATCAACCGACAGGAAATAATTTCCACAGGAAAGAACCTTGGGTTTCTTTATGGCCAAGAGTCAGGCTAGGATGGAGTTGCCATCTAATAAAATACAACTGTTCCCAGAATCTGTAGGGTTGCTAGCTCTCTTACTGTATTTCCTATATAATTAATTTTATTTAATAATGTTTCAGTTTAGTTTTCTTTCTGGAATATGCATATTTCTGAGAAAAACTATGCACAAATGCTCACCTTGGGAGCACAGTGAACAATAGAAACGGTGCTGAACTGCTGTTTTCTGCTGCAATTATAGCTGGAGTCTGTTCCAACCCTTTATAATTAAACCAGGACCTTTCACGGTTTGCATAGCTTGCCAATGGTTTTCACACTTCCTTCTTCCAAGACTATATGGCATTTTTTAACAGACGTTTTCCAATTCAGTACCTTTGGCAGCTGCTGTTTTGGTGCTTCTGGGAATCAAAACTCTGTCTTTCTCCTTAAGGTGGCACTGGCAGTGGCATTCAGCATCTCTTAGTACACCTCAGGCTTAGCTGGAGCGCTGGTGCTCAGAAAGGTTAGCAAATAGTTCTGCATCTTTATCCTCCTGCCTTCTTTCCAGGTTGGGGCACAGGACTGGAGGGCAGGAAGAAGATGCCTCTAGCCCAACCCCTGAGCTGGGGAGAAGATGGCTAAAGGCAGAGGTATAGAGGGATCTGCATGGTAGATTGCAAACATGAGGTGTTCTTTCACAGTGTTTTCTCAAAGCTGTCTCAGTCCTGCACTCTTCAGGTCATCCAATAGCTATTCTAACTGCCAGGAAGTAGTGGAACACATAGCACCACTGCTTGGGGGTACTCCATGGTGGCAGGGGGAAGGAGTGATGCTGTTTAGGGTGTCTGGGCTGGATGAGAGCTAAGAGAAGGAGTCTGAGAGTTCAGTAGGGTCACTCTATCTCATGGTAAACCTAGGGAAAAGCTAGTTTTATGATCCCTGCTGTGGTCACATTTTTACCACAGATCATTGAGATCATCCCTATGCAGGCACCTCTGTTGCTCCCTTAAAATAAGCAGCTGACATTGTCACTGAGGTCTCCCTCAGGCTGATGGAAAGGCCACAGGTCCTCAATATACCAAGAGGGAAAATAAATAAAATACAACCAAAGCTGGAAAGAAGGAGGGGGGAGATGTTGTGAGCACACTTCTTCCTGCAAGCCTGGCCCAGGAATGAGCACTCTCGTGGAGAAAATGTGCTTCTGATCAGTGCATTGTCAGAGAAGGAGGAAAAAGAAATGTGCTTCTTGCTTTTCAACATTCAGATCAGCTTCCCACTTCCACCTGGATGACTTGATCACTAGCTCTGTTACTGTCCTGACAGGAGTCTGTCTCTCCCTAGAGCTGAAGGCAAACTGAGAGTAGACTTGGCCATTTACACTAACAGCTTTGACTTAGTATTAGCATTAAGCGGTGGTTTATTTTCAGTTTTGTTCATTGGTGTAAACATCTTTTTCCTGTTGGCTGAATCATCTGTGCAGAGCAGCATATTCAGTGGGTAATGGCTGAGAAGGATGAGAAGCTTCTGGTACCTATGGGCCTGTGGTAATTGCTATTACATATGGCAGTGCTCTGCTCTTAAGTAACTTTTTTTTTGCTAAATAGTTATAAACAGATCGTAGATCCCAGATAATTTAGTGCTTCAAGATTTCTGTACTGGAATATGCATGATTCTATTTCTCTCTCTGGAATGTCTTCGTTATTGCTGCCTGTTCTCTGTTGATACTGCTTTTCAAGTGGGCCAGTCAGAGGCAGCAGATGAGGATAATATGAATATTCTAGAAGTGATTTCTTTAAAGAGTTCTCAGGAAGGCAGGAGCTGCAGACACCAGATGCTGGACATCTGTTAGCAGGAGCTGCAAGAGCTCAGTGCTGTGTTATACCAAGGCTTTGGCATGGTGTGGGAAACACAGGATATGGCAGGAAGGAGCTGCTGCCAAGGGACTTACTGCTGCTTGGAAGGGGCATTGCAAACATCCAGTCAGTACTGCCTCTCATTTTGCATGTAAGCCTGAAACATGTTGTTTGCATTTCCAAGAATTCAGGGCTGCACGTGGCAGGTCCTGTCCAGATTGATTGTTGCTATTTGCCTGTGTCAGGAATGTTCTGTCTTCTGCACAGGGTCGCAGCTCTCCTATTCACAAGATGTAACTTTGCTTTTGGAACCAGCAGTTCAGTCTGGATTAATGAGAGAGCTAATGAGTTACTTCTCTTCATTTCCTATACCTTTTTAAACTAGCTGTGGGATTTTGTTTTAGTTTTTTGCTCAAAGGGCACTTCCAGCCCTGTCTATCAGTCTCTACAAGAGCAGTTGCTGCCCATGGCATAGCAGGCTGAAGGGCCCAGGATGGAAAAACTCTCCTGTGCTGCCTGGCTGGTGTTTGAGCAGCAGCCCGTGGCTGGCGTTGGGAATGCACATCCCACATCCCAAGGGAGAACCACTCAGATAATGGTCTCTCCCTACCTTCTGACAGTAGGCAAACCAAACAGGAGGAGGGTGGGAGGAGGAATGACAATGGGGATGTTAGAGAGGGAAGTCCTCATTAAGTTCCTTAGGGCCATTCTTCACATCTTTGCTGTCTCAGCAGCAGAAACCCTCAAGATTTTGTCAGGGTTTCCGTGAACAAGCAGCTGTCGTACTGCGTTCCTTGCCAAGGCAGTAACTTATTCCACAAGTTCTCTTCAATTTTAAATCCCGTAGGCTTGAGGAAACAAGCTGCTGCTATAATTTTAGGCCTAAGAAAAAAGTATGGTTTAACACTGATGGAAAAAACAGATGAAGTGGTGTTTTTGTTCAGGACTACCACATTATTTCTTGGGCATGTTTTATTCAACTTAAATAATCCCTTCCCCCTTCCCATCCTAGGAAATTTTACCTACCGTGATACAAGAAAAAAGTTTTATTCGCAGGAGAGCCTGTGCCAAACATATTATCAAATATTTTGTCTTGACACAGCAAAGTGACAGCGACACTGATGCTGATGCCAAGTAACTTGCCTGGCTGAATTGTGTCAGTTGTGTTAATGCAATCTTCTGCAAAAACTGTGTGTCCCTACAGAGAAGTCTCCTGCCTTCTTTGTTGTTAAGAAAACCTCAAAGTACCTATTTAATGTAATCAGGAACGGCTTGTCTTGCTGAGGTTGCACCAGGCAGTCCAGAACAGTAAGGAATGATCTCTGGAAGCCCCAGATTCTGACTGCAGTTTGCAGTCTCTCAACCAGGCCTTTCAGCAGGTGAGTGCTTGCATCACTGTGGGGAAGGAAATTCCTTCCTCACCCCAGTGTTCTGCAGCAGGAATGATGGATGTTCTCACCAGTCTATAGCAAATTCCTTATTCTTAAAATGGTGGAGAGGAAAGCAAAGTGAGATAAGCTTTTAACAGCACTGTAACAGACAGCACTGCCTGCCAAAAGCTTATTCTAGCAAACAGCACCCATGGTAATAATTTTTCTCAAATCTTTGTTCTAGGTGGGGTGGGTTTTTTTTTGTTTTGGTTTTTTTTGTTTGGTTGGTTTTTTTTCCATCAGTAGTAGATTCTAGCCAGTGCCAATTTTCTCCTTCCATATTCCCATTTATCTCTCACCACTGTGTGGCTGCAGGAGAGCTTCCTCACTGCCATTTGATGAGCAGACAGAAATTAAGACCTTACATATTTTAACTGCTTTTTTTTTTAGACTCATTTAATATGTCAGTGCCTCTAATTCAGAACATTATTAAAAATCTTTGTATGTGTATTATTTTGTGTCCTGGTGCTGGAGATATGTTACTGTAGGAGAAACTCACCTACCTCCAGCATTTTTTTAATTAAGTTTCATGGTTGCTGAGCAAATCCTGAAAATAGGACCCCTGAAGGCTTGGAAAAGACAAAGTAAATACAAAGAACTGTAGATGTATTATTTCAATTTTCCTGGTGTTTATTTCTGTTCTGTGGTATTATGGAGCCTGACTCATGGTACTTGAGTGCTTGAGGCTGACAATACAAATTTCACTCTCACAGTCTCTATGTTATTACACTGTGTTTATGTAAGCAGAGCACTGCAGAGAGCCCACCATGAGAAATGGGGGAGATCTGGAAGGATGGGAACATCGTAACCCTTTTCCTTTTGTACTGCAGGCAGTTGATAACTCCAAGTCAGCCACATCAGTGAGAAGTTGTTCACTTACTGTGTTTCCCAAAGTGCGAGCAAGGCACATATCAAATTGATGAAGTACAGAGAAAATGCATTTCAGTCTAAGACTTCTTTGTTATTATGCAAAGTAGATATTTTTATTCTGAAAGTAGTTTCCTCTTTGCATTTGACGGCCAGGTACTTTCTCCTCTGTAGTGAACTTGCAATGAAGTAGACTTTATCTACTTCATGAAGGCTTGGAAATCAGGAGAAGAGTTGGTGAGAGAATATGTCCAGAGTGAGGACAAATGTGCAGTGGGCATCAGTAGCTGAGTGCTGGCATTTTGGAAAAGGATATTATGATCTCTGATTTAGGAAACCGTCATTATTTTTACAGTTTGAGAAATCTTAAAGCAGTGATGCTCAGCTGAAGCCCAGTATTACCATAATTAACTGAATTGTTTAATTGTCTAATAAACTCTCTCCCTAGAAGCCAGTAATTTAGGTAAGGGCATGATCTGTAGTACAGAAGAGGGCAGATTTTCTACTCTGGCAAGAAGAGGGGAGATTTTCTAATCCTGAGAGTTTGACGTTTTTGTTTAAATTGCCATATTAGAGTGTCTAAGTCTTTTATACAACATACTTATTATAAACACATGTTGTAGCTGTTGCACCGTGTTGTTGAAACCAAGCTGCAAGTTAATGGTGCTATTCACAGGCCATAGCAGTAAAGCAGGATTTTTTTGGAAATATTTTGAGAATTGGTTCTGCATATGATCAGAAACTTGTGTGGTATTTGCAAGATGGATTACTGAGCCATTAGCAGTCTAGCAATATGATCTGATATCCATATTAATAAACATCTGTCCCAGTGGCATAGCAGATGTGCTAGGTGCATATATAATATAAAAAGTACATTTTTATGAGTACTTTGTTCTTTTTTTACTACCAAATGTTTTAATTACATTATAGATCATGCCATTAGTTTCAGTTTGCCACACTGAAAGTGTGTTTCTTTAAAAAAAAACAAAAAAACGAGGTGAGGACAGTTTTCTGAGGAATTTCAAAATATGACTCTGCTAGTGGAAAGAACTAATTTTGAAAGGTGAATTTTACTGTCTTCCACTACCAGCTTCGAGCCTATCATTACAGGTTTGGGGCAGCATTTTGGTTCTGATGGTCCTGGTTTGGTTCCTCTCTAGGCTCAGTAGCCCCCTTAATTCCAACTGCTGCTGAGTTTATCATGAATGGTGTGCAGAGGGCTCAGCTTCATGACTCCCCTTGGGAAATGTCCCAGTCTGGCAAAAATTGCCGTTGCTTTCTGAAGATGAAACTTGAAAACTTGATAAATGCAGCTATAGTAGTAGCATAAGATACAGTAGTTTAACTACCAGAAAATTGATTCCCTAACTCCAGAAAATTATTCCATTCCCATGTTATGCATTCTAAACTTCATCCAATTTAAAAAGCATATCATAGTTGCAAAATCTTTTGTAATTGTGGTTTTTTTTCTTTGCAAAATGCAAGATGGGCACTCTGAAAGATGGTTTTGCCATAATGTAATATCCCTTTAGCCAAATACAGCTTTTTGAGCAAAAAAGTTAGCGGTTTACTGGTAGCCCTTTTTATTCAGATTTTGGTATTAACTTGCATTTTTTGGACGTTTTTCTGAGGACTGATTCCTTTGTTGCGACGTTCTGGGTAGTTAAATTATAATTACACCGCTGGGAGGTCCTGTTGTTTCAAGTAGCTTTGAGAAGTTGTTAATGAGCAGCTTGTGGGCACGGGGTTGGGAGGCTGGGCTGACACTGGCCAGTGCTCACATCAGGAGCTGGTGGCCAGGGACACGGGCTGCCCCAGGGCTGGGGGCACAGTGCCCGGGCTGGTGGCAGGGCTGGGCAGACCCTGCAGGCCCAGTCCTGCACACAGGAAGGGCTGTGCCATGCCAGGAGGGTCATAGGCATGTCCTTTGGCCATGCACAGGCTCCCTGGCACAGCGTCAGGGCCTGACACAGATGTGGTCATAGCAGGGCCCCCTTCTAGCCCATCACTCTGCTGCTGTTCAGCAGCTTTGCCACTTCTCCCTGTTTTCTGCCACATGTAGGAATACAAGTTTCTTTTTCCCTAAAATGACTGCTTCTGAAGACCTGCGGCTAGAGGAGCCTCTCAGAGCTCTGCTTCACCTGGGAAGATCCTTTTTGTTGTCAGTTCTTGCAGAGGTGTCCCCAGGGACTGCAGTCTGGCAGTTCAATAACCATGATTGGAAGGTAAAATGGTTTGGGCTTTCGTGATTAGAGATTAAACACCTGGAGACATGACCACTCTGCAGTCTTGAGCCTCCAAAATAGCCCTCTTCTCCCCAAGCAGTCCAAACAGCACGACTTTTTGGACAGTTATGTGGTTTTTGAGATCTGTGTGAGGTTTTTTTTAATTACAGTGGTTGAAGAGATAGTCAAGGGAAATGAGAAAATTTGAGATAAGAAGGGTTCAGGTTTCAAACTGCATTGTTGATACAGCTCTTAGCTTAGTTGTGTTAAAAGTGCTCTCAGCAGCTGTGTTCACACCCCCAGCACTGTGCCTGTGTCAGGTTTCCCAGCTTCCAGTTTGCTTGGCTGGTACTGAAATCTAGGTACAGGATCTTTACTTGCAGGGGGGTCTCCATGCAGAGAGTTGCTCCACAAGGTGTGTTACTCTCTTGCCACAAATCAGGTGTGGTGGGTAATGATGTGAACTGTGGCATCTGAGAGCAAACTGAAAAGAATCAATCTGTTTCATTTGCAGTTTCTCCTGTCAGATGATCAGTGGGATCGTGATCAGTTGGATTAGGGGAAAAAGCAGAACAAAAGTGTAAACTGCAAAAAGACAGCTTGGTCATAGAGCACAGTTACAGCTTTCTTGGGTGTATCCAACAGCTGGCTGTTCTGGTTTGAAAAGCAAAACCAGTGGGATACTTCAAGTCAGAAATACAATTTATTAGGAAAGGGAAAATAAAAGAAGGAAACATGCAATGAGAAGAAAAAAAAAGGGTAAAATCACTGAAAGAGTCCGAATACAACCTGACACCCTGTTGAAGTGTCCTGTTGGAGCAGTCCAGTTGGAGTGGTGGCTGCAGTCCTCCTGGAGTAGCAGTTGTGGCTCTGTTGAAGTGGTAATCCTGCAGAAAAGGTGCAGCTCTCCGCTGAAAAGTCCAGTGGTGAAAGACGGGCCTGTCCTTCCTCTGAGAGTCCAGTGAAGGGCTGTTTGAGGTCTCAGTTTTCAGGCTTTTTATCCAGATAGAGGGGCTTGGCTCCCCCCCACCCCACCCCGGATGGAGCATTCCCCAATGGGATGATGTAAGTTTATCAGTGGACTCAATGGCCCATTAACAGAAGACCTATCCCTGGAGGGAGGAGGGGTCAAGTGAGAGATAAGGAAATTGCTCTTGCTGATTCCTTATCAGATGAGTCGTTGAGAGATTACATAGTTCCAACAGATGGTAATAGAATAACACACCCCCGATTATATTTTACCCATGACACTGGCACTGTGTGACGCTGTGTTACTGAACCAGAGTTGTCCTGCTGTGACTCTTGTTCATGGCAGTCTTTCTGTCTCTCTGGAGTTCATGAAAAAGAGCTCTCTGAACTCTGAGTTTGGGTTTTTCAATGTTTATTTTTGGATAATCAGTTTACTGTCTTCTTTGTTAGCTGTTGAAAAATCTAAAAATCCTTTAGAGTCAGTTCTTCACAGTTGTCTGTGTTATTCTTTTGCTACCGTTTTTTTCCATGGGTAAGTAAAGTACACTATTGTATTTTCATCTTCATCTGTGTTTGTGATGATGTAATTAAGTCTTTACAACTCCTTGTCCAGCGAGTAGTTGGCACCTTCAACTTGTATCTTGGATTTCTGAATTCAGATGTTTATGCATCTGCCAGAGAACCTAATGGTCTTCAAGTAGATTGTGTTTTTAAATTGCATGGATATATTTTGTATTAGTTTATTTTCTACATCCAGAAATATTCTTACCTGCTTGAGGCCAGGGGGAAGTGCTCTCTGCTCATTTGTATGTGCCATTAAACAACTGAGGTCAGATCCCACCACGTGCTCCACCCCTGCTTTGTTCTTAGGGAGAGTTTGGTGTTTCATAGAACATGCTGCTCCATTTGGTTGCACGTGCTGTCCCTTGTGACATTTGCATCCGTGAGGCAAAGGATGGCCTTGGCACGGTGGCTGTAAGTGCAGGGCAGAGTGCTGGCCGAGGACAGCCCCAATGCCTCTCTAGCCAGGGCATGTGTGTGGCTCCTGAGCAGCTGTGCAAGGCTGAGGCCCAGCCTAACCACAGCCTGTGTGGCACCACGGGCCAGCTGAGGCACACAGCGATGTCCTGTGAGGTCTCACAGCCCACCTGAGGACACTGCTGGGGGGCGGCACTGGCACTGGAGAGCCCAGAGACTGGTTTGGAGAGGTGGTTTCCTCAACAGCATGGCCCTGGGCCAGGCTCCTGTCACTCAGTTCTGCTGCTCAGCCCATCAGTGTCTGTGCTCTGATGGGAGATTTCAAAAGGTAATATCTGCCATTAATGTAACTTTTAAAATGACATAATTAAGTGAGAAATAAATACTCTAAAAATGATGGTACAGCAGTCATAAAGCCATAAACTCTACCTTTTGGGATTCACTGAGTTTAGGTTGTTGAACAGACCTTCCTGCAGGCATGCTCTGAAGTGTGGGTGTAGATGTGGCTGGATTCTTTTAAAGAAAAGACATTAATAGTGATTTTCAGGACAGTCTATTTGCTTATTGTTATTGGAGAACTGAGAAGACAAACTTTTAAAAGCAAGGAGGAGGTTTTATTTTTTAAAGGTTAGAGCATAGCCAGAGGATTTTAGAAAATAGTATTGACTTAAGAGGCATTGCTCTCTTTTTGCCCAGTACTTCTCACACCCACACCTTGTTTCATTAGTACCCCTCCCTTGGCGTTTTCTCTCCTTCCAGACCCTTAAGACTTGCTTTTTCTAGAGCAAGTTGTAGCTGCTGTTGAAAATTCAGCAGGTGGCCCACAGGAGTAGGAAGCAGGTGGGGCTCTGCAGAGGGGTTCTTCAGAGCTGGCCAGGCTGTAGTTCCTCTGTGTGCTTTGGGAGGGTGCAGATGTGCAGCTGCACAGATGGTCAGTGGCAGCCATGCTGCACAGCCAAAGAGCTCCGTGCCTGCTGGGCCAGCTTTCCCCGGAGCCCTGGCAGTGGCCCTGCAGCCAGGCTGGCAGTGCCAGGGGTACCACAGGCAGCGCTGGCCTGCTGGGCAAGGACGGGCCTTGGCGTGGCCTCTGCACTGTCCCCTCCCTGCCCAGCCCAGCTACTCCGAGGGATGCCTGCTAGCTTAATGTGACTTGTTCAGAACACAATCAGTGCTGCTCACAGAGTTCAGAAATTCCTGGAAGAGTCTGTGAGGCTCTTGGATGGTTCCTGTATTAGAGAGGTTAAAATCTCCAGATAATTTCTGTTCAGAACAGAAAAAACGGGGAGAAGGTGGATTGATGGGGCACACAGCAGAGACTTCTCCCGCAGTCACTGAAACAGTAACTGTGGGCATGTAACAGTGATTAAAATGGCAGGCATCCAAATTAAAGTCCATGAGTGGGAAGGTCTGCTGACCTTAGCCACTGGAAATGAGAGTGTCCTTTGAAAAGCTGGATCTGGAAGCGAAGGAGATGGAGAAGCATCTGAGAGAGAATGAGAGTAAAAAGAGGTGAGAGGCATAGATAGTTGATGCCTGGTTGAGATGGTAGAACACTTGAGATGTTGTGGTGCTCCCTCACTTTGCACTAACAGTGTTTGTGAACAGCTATGAGAAACAGATCACAGGGAACCTGGGGACACGTTCCTGGTGGCACAGGAAAGAGCGGCTGGGAAATTACAAACTGGGGAAACCAGTTTCTGCAGCTGTAAATAATTTCCTCTGGAACTAAACTTGAGCTTCATGGATGCCATCTGCATACAAAAGGTATAATCAGATTTATCCAGGTGCACTAGCTCATACAAACCACTGCTTTTATTATAATTTAGTCTCTTTTTAACAAACTAGTACCAAACATAGAAATGTTTCTATGTTTGTATGCGCTTACAGAGCTGAAAATCCAAGACATGCCATATTTTAACTTGTGCACACAGATGGACACCCTTGGATGCCTGGAATTCTCTTGCAGTCTTTGGTAAGATGCATCATCCATGCCCAGTTTATACACCACTGAGACAGACTTGCTGCAGGACAGCAGCTTCCTCTCTTTTTCACTTTTTTCATCTCTATGGGCTTATGACTTTTTTCCTGTTCAGTGTAAAATCTACTGATTAAATAGAGTTCAGCAACAAGCTTTGTAAAGTGCTTTTCATCTTTAGATCACAATGAGAATTTTATAATGTTATTTTTTTATATATAGATAGAAGTATTCAATCACATGGTGTTCTGTTGGTTTAATATGTGTACCTCTTGCAGCTGATCTCAATTGGACAGAAACTACACATTTTCATTAACACATTTCATCAGGGTTGCAAGAGAACTGCAAATATTTTCAAGAAGATTTGGACTTTGGGATCTAGAAGTGGAGGGGAAGGTTTTCTGTGTGTGTGCACAAGTGTAAGTGTGGGAAGACCCCACAATTCTTTGATTTTCATCTTTATAAGTAGTGTACAGAAATATCCAGACACTGCTGTGTTTGGTTGCTGCACATGTAAATATCCAGCGCATCAGACCTGTACAGACATACCCCTTTGGTGCTTTGCTTCCCTTGGTCTGTTGCTGCTGTGGTGAGTTTTGTCAGAATTTTGATTTAACAACTTACAGTCAGAATTTCAGCTGCTTTTCTGCCTCCCAGGCTGCAGGTGCAGCCTCTCTCCTGCACACCTTCCTCTGTTCCCACCTGACTGCTGTTTTGTGTTCTCATCCACATTATTTTAAGAGGCAGTTCCAAATTGTGACACATCCCTCATAGGTAACATTATTATCAGCAACTACTCAGGTAAGATCAGTGTCCTGGGTTGATGCTGAATTGTATCCACATTCGTCTGTTTAGCTTAGAAATAAGTTTTGCACCTTTAAAACTGGATCTGAGAGTGAAGGAGAAGCGGTGGAATGTCTGAGGCAATTGTTTTCAAAACATAAAGTACAGAGTTTTCAGCTTTCCTTCACTCACGGCCTGTGCTGTCTGCAGTGTGGATGGCACAGAGCTCTCCTTTGCTTTTTGTTAGTTTTTGGCCAGCTGAGGCAGAGAAGTTCTCCGGACTGTGGTTTTTCTTTCTTTTTCTTGGAGCTGTTTAACCTGCTCTGGACTCAAAAACCCAAAGGGGCACCAGGAGCTCCCACCTGTGGCCCCCCGGGCCTGGCCTGGGCCCGGCCTTTCCCAGCCCCAGAGGGACTGATGGCAGCTGAGCGAGCTGAGCTGCAGCCACGGGAGAGACTTTGTGAATTTGTCATCTCTGCGGAGCAGCCAGAGGGTTTGTTGTTCAGCGTTGTTCATTTGTTATGCTGGGGAGTGCTTTGCCTGTTAAAGAAACATTTTTTTTCCACTTTCCTCCAAGGAATTTTTTTTTCCTGTCCCAAACCAGCTGGTAGGAGGGGCGGTTCAGATTTGCTTTCTAGAGGGACTCCATCTGGAGGTTTCTCCCCAAATTTGCCCTAAACCAGGACAATCAGCATTTTCCCCTCTGAATTATATCAGGATTTCTCAGTTCCACAAGTGATATGATCAGGATGGTAAAGCAGTGCTCTGCTTTTGCTCTTATATGGGACTACATTCTGAATCAGGAATGCCTTTCTGGTTTTGTGCTTTTTAAAACTGTGAACTAGAAATACTTCTAGTGAAAATTGCTTTGCACTGCTTGCCTTTGACCGTGCTGCCAAGTCCTCAGTGCCTGGATTGCTCTACCAGAGTTTATTCAGCTGACAAAACAGAGTATGGAAGCTTAGAAATACTAATGTTGGTCCTTGTCACATTCAAATAGCTGGATTGACACTGCATTTAGCCAAGGAGAGAGAAGCAAAAGTCCCTTCTGTGTTTATGTATGCTCAAATACATTGTCCAAGCAGTGCTACAGGTGAAGAGCATCGTGTTTGTGCTGATGCTGTGCTACAGATGAAGGGTATTGTGTTTGTGCTGGTGCAGTCCTGCTGTCTGTTCCAGGTGAGGGGTGGCTGGCTCTGGGAGAAGCATGGAGGGGCCAGGAGCAGAAGGAGGGAGGATGGACCTGAGGGCTGGAGCAGATGGAGAGCAGGGGCCATGTCCTGGGAAGGGCTGGGCTGCATGGGGACGCAGGGCCCTGCTGCTTGGTGCCCCACAGATCTCTGCTGCACGGGTGAGCTACTGATGTACCACAGGGTCTGCCAGGTGCTTTGTGAAATTACCACAGGTTTTCTTCGGAGACCACAAGTGATCTTGGTTTTAGTGAGCAGAATTGAAGTTGATAGTCACTGAAGGGCTTTGAAAAATCTGCTTCTGTATTGTATGAAGTGCTGAGAAAATTTTTGGTAGCTGTATTTTGGTCTTGGATTGCACCATACAGCAGGTAGGAGCAACAAAAATAAATGACTGGGTCCCTTGTAGAGCAAAAGCCTTCTAAAGAAGAGCTTGGCTTTATTTTATAGAGCTGGTGAAAGCACAGGGGACTTGAGGAGAGAAGGATGACCCAGATAAGAAAACTACCAATGTGAGATCAACAATGAGTATCTAGATAGTAGAACAGAAAAAGAAAGAATGATAGGACTGACAGAGAGTTATATTGATCTAAAAGAAATGCTGTAAATAACAGTAATTTTCAATTCCCATTTCACTGCCACAGAGGTGTAAAGCCTTTAACTAATCCCATGGATAATTGCACTGGCCTTCATTTTCACTATTTTTTTAGCCAGAGTTGCAGTGTCATTGTGCCTTGGAGGAGGAGAGAGTGTGGAGGGATGGCTCTCAGGAACAGAGTGGCCGCCTGGACAGGACGGCTGCGTGTGGGACAGCACCTGGCAGTGGGCAGGATGTCACTGGTGTTGGACCTTATTGTGTGGGAGTGCCACAGCTGCCCTGTGCACAACACCAGCAAGTGCCGCCGGGCAAGAGGAGCCTTAGTGCCTGTTCCTCTGCAATGGGCTGAAGCTTAGAACAAACCCAAACCTAAGCCATTCTTTTGGCACTCAGTCTTCTCTTTCCTAAATGAAGTCTTACATCTTTCCAGGAATTCTCCTACAGAGACCTCATTACTGTTAGAAAGACCAGAAGGGTTTATTCCTCCTCTGTATTTGTCACTTTCCCTTTGCCTCTTCTTCTGCAGCATGCTAGTGCTGATTCCTGGTGGATTTGTGATCCACTAAAACTCAGTGCCTCTCACTGTCCTGCTGTGTAGGGACTGACTCTCCATGTGTATCATGTGTTTGATTTTCCCGCCTAAGGACACATATCTTTTTTTTTCATTGCGTCTACTTTTTCTTCCTGCTTATCTCAGGTAATTCTTAATCCCCAATCTTGCCTCCTAGCCTACTTCCTTCTTCTTCCACATCAGTATGAATTGTTCGTTCATTAAGCATTCTCTTTATTCCCTTTATTCAAGCCAGGAATACAGAACTGAGCATCTCCGACACCAAGGCAGATCCCAGAGAAACCAGGTTGCTTCTCTCCTGCCCTCCACTGTGGCAGCGGCCCTTTGATAACCAGTCCCTCTTGGAGTGTGCTCTTCCAGGTTTGGCATCTCCTTAGCAATGACTTAATCCATTTTCTGTGTGTTGTTTGGGCAGATCATGAAAATGCAACAAGGAAGAGGTTTCAGACTCTGCCTGAAGATACGTGGTATTTACAGCTTCTAATCTTTCCAGAAGCTATAAAAGCTTGTTTTCTATTAGCCAGACAATATTTATGCTTGAAAATCATGTGGACTGTTACTTGTCTCTGTTATATTTCGCCGACTTCTTGTTTGTTTGATTACAAATTGATAGGATTTATTTGCCCCCAGCAGAACTGACAGAAAGCTGAGGCAGCTGCTCTGCTGGCATTGCTGCCAAGAGGTTTGGAAGGGCACCAGGGTCAGGGGCTGGCTTCTGCACAATCAGAAAGGTACCAACCCAGAACAGCCTTTACAAAACTACTCAGCTTGGGTTTGGTCTATCACCCCTAGTTTGTACTCCTGTACAAACCTGGGACTTTTGGGTTTTTTGGGGGCTCTCCTGATTCCTCTTGCAGGGAGACACGGATCCCATGGATTACCAGTGCAGGAGGGCAGCAAGGAAGAGAAACTCCTGTATCAAACCCATTTTCACTTCTAGAATTGCAGAATAGACAGATACATATTTATGCTGTGTTCACATTGCCTGGAAGTCCACTGTCCCATTCTTAGGTCCATGGAATCCAGATATTTTCGTAAGACTTATATTCTTTTACTCACAAAAGGTATATCTACCTACAAAATACTATTTATTACAATGAGTTTATGGTTGTTTACTTCATGCCTTTTAATGGTTTTTTCACTCTGCCCTTTTCTCATCTGGCTACACTTTCATTTGCATTACATTAATTTTATTAAGGAATTAGACCTGCTTCAACCATTGCACCTGTAAATGTCAAGTGGGGGGGTTGGCCTTAATTCAGTTTCTTAGTTTTGCCATCATTAAGAGTTCTTCTCTTGTAATTTCCAAACCTTGTAATTTCCAAGCAACAGAAAATGCATGATATGAAAATCTTTCTTGCTCTTGTGCCTACGGCTGTAATGAACTGGCAGAGGCCAGCTCTGGGATCCACCTGTACAATCTCCAGTTACTTTTTCCCTATGTGGATTCCTGAGGAGCTCTGCTGCTTCCTGTTTGTGTAGGTGTAACTGATAGAGATGTACAGCCAGGTGTAATTAAAGGGATTTTTGTTTATAGCCATGGTTCTAAGAAGCGTAATTTTTCCTCCTTGAACACCAAGCCCTTCATAGATTGCCCCTAAACCGGTGCACGTTCAGCTGGGAGGAGCAGGCAAAGTGATCTGCAGGAAAAAATTATTCACTCAGTAAGTTTAGAGCATTTGTAATGAGTGAGGTGTGAATCCTGCTTCCTTATCCCTGCTCTCAGGACTGCACACAATCACTGGGTTGATAAAACAAAAAGCAAACTTCAGAAACAGCTCATGGAATGGAGATCAGAATGTGTGAGTGCAGTCCAGATTTCCTACCATGACAGTACTAAAGCGCTTTGCAGAGCAGCAGTAGGAGGCAGAAGAAAGGAGAAACACAATGTGTCTGGGGAAGAACTGCAGGAGGTACAAATGGTAGCTTGGAATGTGGTGATAACTGAATTAGCTAACCACAACAGTGTCTCTAAAAGGTAATTATTATTTGTTTCTGTGAGTAAGGTAGTGGCTGTACCTTACACGATTGCACAGCAGTGTCAGTAATATACTTTCCTCAGACAAACATGTACCTGAAGTAACACTCTGGTCACCTGGGAGGGAGCTCTAACCTTCCTCACCTCAGGCAATGTCCCAGTCCACTCCTACCTCCAAGGAGCCCTTGCCAGCACCCGCCCTCCTCTGGCCCAAACAGATGGTCTGGCCTAGGGCTGCTCAGGTGGGCACTGGCCTGGCTTTGGCCAGGCCTGCCAGACCTGATCCTTTGCTGGGCCCATGTTTGAACAGCAAGAGAGGGATCCTTTGCTGGGTCAGGACTGGTCTGTAGTTGTGCCCTCAGTTGTGCCCTCTGCAGTGCCCCTGGCAAACTCGCAGTTGGAATGGGAGCTGTCGGGACCTGCTGAGCTGCAAACTGGGCCTGCTGGCAGTATAGTCAGAGCCCAGAGCTAAGGGCCCCAGAGTGGCCGTGACCTGGGGGGCTGTGGGTTGGAGCTGATGGTGGAGCTCTGAGCTCACATTGTGGGGTGAGTGAGTGCTGTGAAATGTGTCTGTGTGTTGGGGTGTGAGGGGGGACTTCCTCAGCCACTGGTCACTGCAGCTCCCCTGGCTGCTTCCTGCTGCAGGGCAAGTATGGAGCATCTGCTGAGGGCAGCACAGCTTGTAGGGAGAAGCCACCAGCTTTGCTTGCAGACAGAAGAATTTCTCTTCCTGGAGAAGGTGACGGCAAAGATGTTTTTAAGTAGATTTCCATTACTGTAAGATCACTGCTTTTCAGAGTGAAATTCCAGTGTGAAGGAAAACAACAAAATGATGCTCCATACTGATGCCTGCTAATCGCTGCGGTTAAGTTTAGGCAGACAGGGATGGAGTTGCTCTTGGTTTTCCTGGCTTGGAGCAAGAACTATGAGATTTGAGAGGCTTCAGGCTCTCTTTCACAATTACCCAAAACCCTTGGTGTTGTACTAGTTAACACAGTCCAGCTTCTTTCCTCCTGTGATTGTACCTTTCAAGAAACATTGAGGAGAAGTTTTGGGGTTTTTTCTCCTGTACCTCTGCGGGGATACTCCAAACTGCTTTCTTTGTATGTAAGCCATTTTCTTTCTTTTTAGACTTAGCTGGATGTCTCTCTATATATTACTTATGGCCTATTCCCAGTTTCTTGAATAGAGCAGTTGATTTGAGCTCTAGTAACAAGCCATCACTAACCTGGGGAGATACAATTGCTTGTAAATATAGTACTTTGGGTCTTGTCTTTGTTTTTCATCACCTTGAAAGTGTTACCAGCTTGCTCAGCCTGTAAGGCTTTATGCTTGGAAACAGTGAGGTGTGAGGAAAATGGATGTATTAGATCTTCCATGCAATGAATCCAAAGTCTACTGTTATACGTTATGAACTCAGTGAAATCACTGGGGATGAACTTCAGTAACTGAGTGTGTGAGGTGAAGTTTGGCCTTAGAGACTGGAAGCAGGGAAAATAAGATTAAAGCTGACTTGAAAACTTAAAAAAAAAAAAAATTACACCGTTTCTATAGCAGAGAAATTGTTTGTACCTACCGTTTGCAGGTAGTGTGCAGGGCTGTGATTTATTCTGTCTGTGTTGCCTCTGAAGGGGGAGGGGCCCGCTGAAGCACACGTGCGATGTCATCAACGCTGCCAAGGTGATCTCGGAGTCGGGCTCGCGCATGGACGTCCTGGCACGGCTCATCGCTGAGCAGGTGAGCTGAAGGAGCACTGCAGGAACCCTGACACCTCCCGGGGCCCCTGCATGAATGCCTGTGATACCTCCAGAGCACCTCTGGGACACTGCATGCACAGATCCTGGCTGAACCTCCCTGTGGAGTCTCCTCTCCATTGCTGTCAGTGGACTGTTCGCATACACACACCACATGTGGCTAGGGACACACGCTGATCTGCACGTGCATTTGTACGTGTGTGAATATTTGTGAGCTCCCTAAAGCTATGAATGCAACATTTTAGACAGACAGTATATTTGAACATGTATATATATATATACACACATTTAAAATATGTATATTAATGGCTGCTTTAATATATATATTATTAATATATTAAGGTATATATTAGTATATAAATAGTTGTGTAAAAAGCTGTTGTCCTGGTTTAACTCCAGCTGGCAACTGAGTACAATGCAGCTACTCAGTCACCTACTCCTGGAACGGGGGAAAAAAGCAAACCTCATGGGTTGTTACAAAAAGTTTAATAATTTAAAATATAATAGTAGTAGTAGTAATATTGAAAGAGAGAGGAGAAGGGACCGAGACCAGCGAGAAAGAAGCAATGCCCAGCACATGGTGCCTGATGCCCAGCCTGTGCCTGAACAGCAGTCAGCCCCTTCCAGGTGAGTCCCCTAAACTGGGCATGACACTCCATGGAAGAGGTATGGAAGAGCCTTTGGCCAGTTGGGGTCACCTGTCACGGCCGTGCTGCCCCCACAGTGGCTGCCTGTGCAGCGCTCAGTGGCAGCAGAGGATGAGACACTGAAGGGTCCTTGTGTGCCAGCCTCCTTGCCATGCCCACTCTGGCCCAGGCCAGCCCCTGCAGACTCCATGAACCTTGTGCCAGGCACAGGCAGGCCAGCGGTGCAGGCAGTACTGCAGAGCTGTGGGCTCCTCCTCCCCTGACTGAGCTGGCTCAGTCGCCCAGCAGCAGTGGGAACACAGCGTGGTGACACGAGCTCTGCTGCTCTGGGTACATGCTTGGGCTCAGCACCCACTTAGGAGGGGACAGACTTGTCTGGCTCCAGAATGGTTTGTTCTCCACCCTCTGCAGAGTTACAGAATCCATGTACCTTCCTTCTCTGCCCCCCATTCCTAACACCGGCTCTTTTGGCCTCTGCAAATCTGCAGCTTAAAAGTGATTCTTGGTTTTGTGTTTCGTTTTTTATTTATATTTATAGTTATTTTAAGTAATTCTTACAAATTACTCATCACCATGAAATGCAAAGCATTAGAGCAGGAAGGGGTGCTTTAATGCTGTTGGATTTTGAGATGAGCAGCCCAGCAGGAGCAGGGTAAGTCAGCAGCCTGCCCAAGGGAGCTGCAGAGAGCACACCTGCAGCCTCCTCGCCAGCCTGGCTGGATCCCCTTAGGGCCCTACAACAGCAACAGAGGGGTGCAGGAACTGGCAGTGTGCAGGTGGCACACCTGAAGTGTCCTCTGTGGCTGCCTTTCAGGGCCAGGGCAGCCTGGCAGTCCTGACAGGACAGTCACTCTTTCCACACCCTCACATGCTCTCTCTCTCTCTTCCCATCACTCTTTATTTTCATATTCAGTGCTTGCTTTTCTGCTGTCTAGGAAGCAACACCAGCCTGTTAGTGGTTGTCATGTGTCTCCCTGAATTCCAGATAACAAAGAACTTCTATTTTGCATCTATACACTTGTGATCAGATTTGTGGAAAAAATAGGTAAAACATCTGGATTCCCCATTCCTGATCTTGACACACGTTCTTCCAGCACTGGACAACAGCTCCCTTCAAGATTTTATCTATTATAGGTTAAAATTCAGACCTGTCACTGATAAATTGCAGAAAACAATGAAATAGCAAAGCTAAAGATGAGTAAGGGTCATAAATTCTTGCTGGTTTTAGGACAGGGAATCCACTCTCACTGAAATATTTCTTTTAGGAAGGAAAGATTTCAGGAGTATTACTACAGTGACACCAGACTAGAACCACGAACAAATCACTGTGAGGAAAAAGTATTCATGAACCATTAGTGGTGATAATTGGTGTGTCCCCTCAGAGCTGCTGGGAAATGTGACATCATTCAGGTTACGGTAACCCTTTTACTGAATTCACTCCAGCTCTTTGCCTTTGTCCTGGCTCAGAGCTTGCACACAGCTGACACCGAGGAGCCACCTGAGCCCTAGGATTTGTTCTGTGCATCTGAAGGACATTTCTTACTTACAGGTGTTGCTTGGATTTTTAGATGCAATTTTAAATTACATTGTATGCATTAAAACCAGAAAAACCCAAACACCAATCAAAAGGTGAACCAAAGCAGCCCTTTCAGTTATGGTGAACGCGATGATTGCAAGTATCACTAGATAGGTGTCAAACTTAGTAAAAAAGAGAATCTTGCTTTATTCCTCCTATGATGGATATTCTTAGTATGATCCTCTAATTCCTTGCATGGCTAGAGATCTTTTTAAGTTCTGTAATGTTTTTTAACTGTGCAAAGTTATCTTTTAACTTAGAAAATGCTTTTCCTCAGGTGTGTTTTTTTTATCTTGAAGGTATTTTCAAATTCCTTTTCTCAGCTGTTATTTTGCCAGGTTTCCTATGCCCTGCACTCCTGGGATCTTAAATAAACTTCACATTCCTCTGGGCTATCAAATAACTGTTCTCTGAATTTGGGCCAAACTGGATAGGCCCCTCATGAATTTGATGCCCAGAGTAGAACATGAATGCCAGTAATGCCTTCCTGAGCAGCATTCAGACTTTCTAGTGGAGTATTTCACATGTTGTCTTTCACTAGCAACTAAATTATGGAGAACTTCTGTTTCGTGGAAAAGCAGAATTTGTATTATTTTTATAGCTCCCTGTTGCTGTGTTTGAAGGGAGGGGATACAGTGTGGTACAATTAGCAGAACTCAGCTGTATTTTAGTCAAGTCACAAGCACTTCTAGGATGGCTCAGAGTAACAACAGTCAAAATTGTCACAGTTACAGCATCAACAGCAACCTATGCACATGAATCACAAGTGCATTATACATTCATTAGCAGGAGACGTTTCCTTTTGTCAGAAGATTTTTGTTCTTTGTTCCTTCTCTCAGAAGACTTTTGCTATGAAATGTGACCTGGAAGCCCTGGGGTAACGCAGGCAGTGAGTACATCACCCTGGTGTGATGGAACTTGCTGGAGAGTGCAGTCTGCTTTAAGAGCCTCCTGTGCTGCAGTTGTTTTGGAGCCCTTGGCATCCCAGGCAGGCCCTGGCTGGGGCTGCTCAGAGTGCTGTTAGGCAGGAGAGCACCGTGTAAATAATCCTGTTTGGGAAGGGAACCCTGCCAGTGGAGCAGCAAAGCTGCCTCCTGTCTGTGCACAGCACACCTTTATAGCAGGTGCTGGCTGATGACCCCAGTGTTGATCAGATTTGGATGCTATAGAGAAATGCTTTGGCCTTCGTTAGCAAATGGATGAAGTGAGAGCAAACCAAACCCAGAGTGGCCTGCCGTCAGAAGCTTCTGTGCATTGTCCACTCACAACCCCTGTGCAACTGTCTGGTTTTAATCACTGCAGCATTTGAATTCCTCAACTTGTTTGGATGTTCTCGTGGATATTCTCTTGGGTAAAATGCCACTGTGATGCAGGTCAGTTCTGATGCTACTCTCACAGAAAGCCCTCATTAGCAAGAGCCCCTGCCTGCAGGATGTGTGGGGAAAAAAACCTCTCAGAATCTGATGGGCTCTCCAGTTAGGAATGAGCAGCAATAAACTGGTAACCATCAGTTGCCTGTGGAATTATGAAACTCAGAATTTATTGATTGTCCTTCTGTTGCGGCCTGGTGTTTGGTTTTGCTGGTGAACAAGTGCTGCTTGTACCAGCTGCCTCTGAGCTACAGGTAGATTCCTTATGCAGTATCCTCTCTGCAGTACCTTTGTTCCCAACACCTGTCGATGGCTGACCTGACATGCTGCAAGGTGTGAGGTTTCACTTTCCCCAGTGCTGGCTCATGTTCAGGGCAGTGCAGGCCATTCCTTTTAGGCCATGAAGGAACGCCTGCTGTGTGTGCCAGCAGGGCCGTGGCCAGGCCTGCCCTCTGCTGAAGTGCTGTGGCCATACCTCAGGTGGTACCTTAAGTTGTAGCTTTTATATTTCTCAGATTCTGTGCTGTTTTAGTAGGTGGTTCTGGGTTTCATATTAAGCATTGGTAAGCTCTCTTCACAGAGTGGGGAGACAAAACAATTCCTTCTCTAGCTTGGGACCAAGGACAACCAATCCAAATTTCAGGCCCAAGAATTCAAATAATGGTGAAGAAAGAAAAACAAGGAGGATGGAGTTTCATAACCTGAAGCTGTAATTGCACAATTAACTCCAATATAAAAGTGTGGGACCTCGTGATCGGGTGTCCATTTTGTGACCATTTTGGGATTCACCTTGGGTGTGGTCCGGCTGGGCTCTTGTGCTGCCCATTTGTGCCCATTGAGGCCTTCTAATAAATCCCTGCTTTATCCTTCTGCTCTGTTTAGTCTTTATTCCAGGTCAGCCTTTCAAGGCATCACAGGCATGGAGTTGCTGCTCCCTGCTGCTGTCAGGAGTAACACTGAATGGTGACACAACTCAGGAGATCACAGTGTGCTGGTGCTCCCAGTTTCCTGCATCCATGCCAGAATTTACCAAATTTATAAATTTATTATTAAACCAAACTTATTTTTGACACATGAAACAGTCCTTGATACTTTTCTGTTCATTTGTCCAGTAACTTTTTACCTATGTAAAATTTTAATATACCCGTTTTGTAACAAAGATTTCTGCAATTTAACAACCCCATATTAAAAACATTTCCTTTGTTTTGTGCTTGTGGGACCCACTTCTACTGACCCCTGGGGTTTGCAATGGAGGAAGAATACCAGAATTCATTACAGTCTTCCTCTTTCTGTCTGGGCCCTGGGCAGGCCAGTGCAGGGGAAAGATGCACTCCATCTACTCGGCTAGTGGAGCTGTGGATATGCCATAGACTTGTACAGTTGCATAATTACAGTTCAGGAGAATTTGCTTATCCAGTGCTCTGAATTTCCTTTTTTGAATGCTTCTGGCACTAGAAGTGTTTGCACAGAACCTCAGGTCTTGTTCTTGAGTGCAGTTTCCTGGCCTTTGATGTGTATCAGCTGTAGCATTCCTAACATGGTACACATTTCTTCTGTACTGCTGTGTAAGGTAGACAGTACCTGTGACTAGCCTGAAACTATTAGTACATAAAAGAGTACTGTATAATAATCCTTCTTGTCTCTGAACTGCTGTAACTTGTATTGTCACTGTTTGAAGTGGATGAGGCATTATATTGGCCCCTAGACACCTTTCTCCTGAGATTTCCTTGCCAGAGGAATAAAATCAAAGTGTAACTAAGGAAAGAAAAAAGTGGAGGAAGACTCTCATTCCAGGAATACACACCAGCTTGGTGTTATGAGTTCTGATGCTCTAAGGGATTGCATTGTATTTTACTTGAAGTGAGTATTCCAGCTTTCTAAACACTGAGGTACCATTATATAAATACTGATTCAGGCAGTCCTTAATGCAGTATTTCATAAGGAAGAAATAAACACATTTTTTAGGCAGTTTTCCACAATGTGATAGCAGTTGGCAAACATCACACATAGAAAGAGAACATGTCAAGGAAGTGTTCTGGTTTTGTTGTAAACTGTGCCCAAATACAGGAAACAATACTGGATGTAGCAGAACATGAGGTAAGGACTGATGTTAAGTCATACTAATTAATTTAAAATTGTACACTCTTGACTTCCCTTGTTTACTGTTACCTTTTGCTAAGCCTAAAGCATGAACTTGCTTAACCAAACATTATTGCAGAGCCATGAAGAACAGCATTGTCACAGCAGCCCTCTGAACATGTGCTGTTGCTTCAGCAAAGCCAGGAGCTGAAATATTTCTGCAGTTAAGTAGAATTGGTGCTTTTTCTGGCTCCTGGCAGGTTTTGGATTTAAATCCAGTGACCACAATTCAATAAAACCACAGGTGATTGTTGCCAGTTTGCAGTTGGTGGGGATGGATCTTTGCTTTTTCAGTGTGCAAAGCTGAGCAGAGTTTCATGTCCGAAGGAGGGGCTGTATTTATCATGTAAGTACCACACCTGGGTCAGAACCTGCAGGGATCTCGTGCTCATTTATCACTCGTGCTCTTTCCATCTGTGGGAGCACAACAGGGGCTCACCATTCCTCTTAAGATCCCCTGATTCTGCCACGGCAATGAAAATCAGCCTTAGAACAAATTCATACCCAGCCCTTCATGGCTGGCCTGAGACCCACAGAGCAACATGGTGCTCCAAGTACTCCTTGTATTTTGGGAAAAAACTAGGTTAGAGCAATCCTATTTTTTGTTTTTATTTCTGTAATATAAATTTATTGTTAAAAATATTGAAATCAGTGAGTTTTCCATAAGACATCCTAATTTTGCTGTTCCCACTGCTGGAGAAGATCTGCAGCTTGAGGGATTAAACACAAAAAAACCCATAGATCACATTACAAGATAAAGCATAATATATAGATGTTAACATGTCTCTGCATGTATGTTACATTGCCCACAAAAACTGGATTGCCCTCATCACTGTTATAGAGGTATTTTCTTAGAGATCATCTTAGGAATTGAACTCATTACTCCATACACTAAAGGATGTGTTTTGAAATACTGCTAAGGCAAGCACAGCAATGATAAATACAGAGTGCATATGGGAATTTTAGGCTTAATCGGAGCTTCCAACTACAGCATTAAAAAGCTTCCCAAGAGGAATGAACTTTGCAGCCTGATACAACTGCAGTGAAAAGCAGGGCTCCAGTGGTCTGCAACTAAAATACTCCTCAGTGAAGTTTTAACGTGATTCCCGAGGCATCATTTTGAATCAGCAGTTATTGAAATGCTTAATTTTTTGTTCTTTTCAGTGCCCAGACCAGTCATGCAAACAGGATTTACTGGCTTACCTAGAACAGATCAAGCTGTACTCCCATCAGCTCAAGATCTGCAGCCAGGTTAAAGCAGAAATCCAGAATCTGGGTGGAGAGCTCATCATGTCTGCAGTAAGTAGAAAAATGGCATCAAGTACTCTGTTCATCAAATTGTCTGTTACATTTGAGTTGGGCTTTCCTGTGCTTGCAGCATTTTCCTCTGTCACTCCAAATCCTGTTTTCTAACACCCGCTTAACAGCAAGAATCTATACCAGTGAAGTGTAAGACTTCTGGCTTTAAAGGAACAACAATCACCTTTCCTTTTTAAATTCTCACAGCATATTGTGTTACCACTGTTATTCTGAAGTAGTTTGGTTTGAAGAACTGTAACCCACTTGAAAATGTTGGTGCATTGGCTTACACACATGGAATATGTTCATGGGTGTGTCTGAACACAGAAAAACACTCCGGGGGTGGAGTTCCAGGCCAGAAACAAAGGTTGCAGGGCATTCTACAGATCTATAGAAACAAATAAAAGGAAGAGCAAGGAGACTTGATTCCTGAGTGAATTTCTTGATTTTGCTTAAATTTAAGAGTTACTAGCTCTTTTACAGCCCAGTATCATAGGCCATGGAAAAGACATTTTGTGATTTTATGAAACTTTATGTACTTGGCCTCAGCACAGCCATCCATAAAATGCCTTCACATTCCCATGTTCTGTGGTGTGTTACTACCTGGAGCACATGAGATTATTATTTCAAGGTACAGATCTCCTAAATGGCACCCAAACCAGGTGAGACACCCTTCCCACTGGGCACATTCCTACCCCTTTAAATGCTTTGCACTATGTTCAGGGGAACTTCACATTTCCATAGTCTGGAATGCTCTCTCTCTTCCCAGCTGTACATCTGTGTCTATACTGGCTAGCTGTATTCATCTGTCTCTCTGTGTCTTGATCTGTGTCTGTCTGTCTGTCTCTATCCCTGCCTACATCCACCTATCCTATACCTGTCTCTATCTCCCTATATCTGTCTGTACCTATCTATATTAATCTGTACCTGTCTCTGTCTTTATCCACCTATACCTTTCTCAGGTTACCCATCTCTCTCTATCCCTGTTCCTGTCTGTATCTACCTCCACCCAGCTCTATACCTGCTCTGTCTTTATCTATCTACAGCTCCCTATATTTATCTATACCTCTCAATATTTAGCTCTGCCTGTCCAAACTATCTCTGTCTATACGTATCTATATCTATGCCTTTCTGTAGATACTGTACCTATCACTGGTTATCTCTACATGTCTGTCCATCTACACTTAGTCCACCTGTCAGTACCTGTCACTCTCTGTGCTCATAGATCTCCCTCTCTGTAGCTGTCAATATCTGACAGATCTCTGTCAAAGATCTGTCTCCATCACTGCCAATCTCTGTCAAAACCTGTCAGAATCTGCCAGGATCTAACAGAATTGGCTAAAATCTTACAGAATCTGCCAAAATCTAACAGAATTGGCTAAAATCTTAGAGAATCTGTCAGGATCTAACAGAATCTGTCAGGATCTATCTGTACCGGTCTTGATCTGTCATTGTCTATGTGTACCTGTCACTACCTCTCCCTGTCAAAAATGTCTGTCTTCATCTGTCAATACCTGTCAATATCTATCTGTGCCTGTCAGACTCTGTCAGCACTTCTCTCTGGCCGTCTGTCAGTCTCTCTGTCCCTGTCCATGTCTGTCTGTACCTGTCTATCCAGCTGCCTGTCTCGATCCAAACCTATTTCTACCCATCGATATCTGTACATATCTATTTCTGCCTCTCTCTAGGCCTGCCTATCCCAATTATTTATCTCTCACTAAAACTATTATTACTTTTTATGTGGTTTATAAACTAACCAAAAATGAAGCCTTTGTTGCTGAGGTGAGATTTGAAACACTCATTTCCATAGGATATTTGTGCTGGCTGTTCAAATGGTTAGTTTAGATACCACGTTTGACCCTCTGGAACACACAGTTAATTTTAATTGAATGTATGATTTCTGAAGCCAATGCTTGTTTTCACTTGGGCTGCACATTAACAAAGTTTCTCTTTCTTACCTGTTTTTTTTCACAAGCAGTTCTCTGACCAATGTGGGTAGTAGTAAAGCCCAATGCTGGAACCAAGTTTGGTTCTTGCTACTTCTGCCTCCTGCTGTAGGATACTCACATTGTTTTCTTTACCTTCTTTGTTGTGTCACTTCCTGTCAACAGTGCATAATCCGCCTGGTGCAAAAATTTTAAATCCTAAAAATGAAATCCCAAATTAAATTTATTGATAATCCCGAAAAGATGACTTAGATCCTAACTCTGCTTCAAAGGAAGGAGGGTGAGAACTTGTCCTGTGTGCATCCAGAAACTTGAGAAAGCCAACTGCTTGTTCAGATAAATGCTCAACTCCCTCCTAGTTCAATACACAGAGTTAAGTAAGTGCTTAGTTTGGGAGTCAGTGGAAATGAAGACCATGCTTTGAGGCCTGAATGGCTTTGGGGGACTCTGTGAGCTCAAGGTGAGGTGCTGCACAGTTGCTACTCTCAAATAATCTTAGAAATGCTCCAACAATGACTGTGTTCATTTTTTTTTTTTAAATATGCTACATAGAAAAGAGCCAAATTGCCAGCCAGTGTCAAAAGAGATCTGTGCTCTCACACCGAGCCTTTTAAAGATAGTGGAGATATGGTTGGTGTCAGTTATCAAAAATTTCTAGAAAATTGGAAAAAAGTCTCCCTGGTCTTTGTGTTGGGAAGGGGAGGCCATTCATGACTGACTGTGCTCAACTGCCCCCCTGCAGTTAAAACTGTGGTTTTGTGAAACTGCAGCCCAGCCAACCAGTGACGGCCTTTTGTATTAATTTAACTGTTTATGTCTTAATTGCTCAGTCGAGAGGGAGAGAAATGCTAATGATATAAAATGGCTGCTTATTAAATTGTTTTTCTTAAAAGCTGGAGCAAGTCCCAGCTTTGAAAGTGCTTGTGGAGGTTTTAGAAATTGATCTCACTCCTAGGTTAGCTGGCCCTGAAAAAAGTGACAAACCTGAGTTCTGTGTGAGAAAGCAGAGGGGTTCTTCTCCCCCTTCCCACCTTCTCCCTTCCCAGGAGACAGTATTAGAACTCCATTAGAAAATACAAGAGTCAGAACTGTAGCTAGAACAGGATTATATTTTATATTCTCCCCAGTCCTGATCTTCTCTGAATGAGAATCAGAAAAGGAGACAGCAAGATGATTAAGGAAAAAAAAAAAGAAGAAGACCTGCCCTTGCAGACAGTAAAAGTTTTATTGTGCATTAAGTAAAAACTTGTGAGTCTCCAAATACCTAAAACTGAATCCAGCCTCTGGTTAGTGAAGACATACTACAGGAAAAGAAATCAGCCAGAAAGAGCATTAGGAAATCATCACGCTCCCAGGTTCCTCCGTTGTTTGCTCCCTCCTACACCTATGTAGGTGTGTGCCAGGAATGACCTCCCTGCTCCTTGGGCACCCAGTCTTCCTCTGGCTGGCACTGGCTCCTTCCTAACAGTCGCTCCCTCATCTCCCACCTCCCTCAGGAGATGGGACAGGCAGCTGGCAGCAGAGCAGCTGAGGGGGGACGCTCCTCTCCTGTGAGCAATGACTTTTCTACCCTCAGATAGGTCAGTACCAACTTCCACAGTGACAAATCCACTTTGAGTACCAGCTGCTGGAATCCACGTAACAGCACTGTTTGGAGATGGCTCTTATATTCACCCCACACCTCCCCTCTCCAACCATTAGAACTGTGCAACAAGGATCTTGGATTTCAATCACCTTCAAGGAAAATTCCTTCTCACCAGAATAGGGGTTCATTAAAAAAAACCCAAACCAGCCTCTCTTGAAGCCTAAAGACCAATTGAGAGGAAGAGAGGGATGATGAGCAGAGGATGTAGTGTCACATATTTGCAGATCTGCAAAAGAAAGAACCACCTTCTTGAAACACAGCAGCCCTGTGACAGTCCCTGTCTTGCCAGATCTGGATGGTGCTGTGGTGGAGCAACTGAAGCAGCCCTGAACTCATGCTCCAGGTTAACCCCAGACAGTACCATGGAGCAGTGGGTGGCAGTGCCAGGGCACAAGGGCAGCTGTGTCTTTGTGAGCAGCACAGCGTGTTCTCATCTCCATGATGACCTGCACTGGAGGAGGTGCTGCTGGCTGCCAGCAGAGCTCAGTTCGGCACTTACTCCATGACAAGAAAGAGCATTATGCATATGAAAAACCATGTTGAAATCCATAAACACAGCTCAATCCTCTCTTCAGCTGTTTTTGATCTGTGTGCCCTGTGCCCATGTCTGCCCTGCAGCAGTGCTGAGCCCCCCCTGCCCTGGAAGAATTCGTACCTACAGTTCATACCTGGCTCTATCATTAGTGGAGGTTAATTAGGCCACTTTCCCAGGGGCAGCTGGGATGCTTTGTGGACTTCCCACCTAGCAGTTCTTTCACTGCTCTCCTTGTTTGAGGCTTTTGGACTTCAGGCCACACACTCTTGTAGTGTGCCTGTCTCACCATCTGTCCCCGAGCTCTGGTACTTTCTTTCTGGTCAGCCCCCCATGATGGAGGTTAGAAGGGGTCCTGTACAGGAAAAGAGAGGAAGAGATGTGGAACATCACCTTCTCTTTGTCGGTTCACTGCAGTTTTGTTATTTTCATTCATTAAAAATTCCTTGCTCACTATTTCGTCTTTCATAGTCCCTTCCAATCCTGTGAGTGCTGCTGCTTGCTTTGCCATGTTCTAAGCTGCACAAGTCCAAATGGTGAGGCGTCACTTAGTCTTCTAGGAGTGATAAAATAGGAAATGGACATTTCCCTCTATTAATTAAATTGGTGCTTCTTCAGGCACAAAATCACGGGGTAGCATTTGCAGTATGCAGACTGACATTGCCAGGCAATTCTGTTTTGTGCTATTTACAGTTGCTATCTTTGTGTGTTTAATTTTATATTGTATTTGGCAAGAGAGACAATGCTTTTTGGCCTTAAAAAGGAAGGGTATGGAAGAGGAAGACTCTCAAGTCCCAGTATTCCAAAATTTACTAATTAGCACAGAAGCCTTCCCTCAGGTGGGCCAGCCTTACCTGTGCACTGAGGACTGTTTCATTCTGCTGCAAACTTCTCATTTATCTTCAGCCTTTCCCCCTGTTAGACACTGACGTCAGGTTGCTTTTGTGCCACATGGAGGTGCTTTAATGTGTCTAACTTCATGCTCCAAGGCTGGTCTGAAGTACCTGTTTCCCTTCCCGAGTTTCCAGGCCTGTTAAATCACAAGTTTCCAGCATGACACTGCAATGTGTTCCAGCTTTGAAGGCTGAACCACAGGTGAAAGCACAGAGACAAAGCTGTAAGCCAGAAGTTAGAAAAATGCAAGGGAGGGGCTCTGCCCCCAGGCCTATGGCTGACACAATGCCCATCCCTGGATCTCCATACCCCAGGAAAAGGCTGCTGTTGTGGCAGCTGGCAAATGGCCCCACTGGAAGGGGTTCAGCTGCTGCTGGAGAGGAGCTGCCCCCTTGGCAGGGCAGGAGATGGGAGCAGTGCATTTCAGCTCCTTTTAGGGTCTGGCTGTGCTTTCCACTGCAAGAGGAGTGGGATGGGCAGAACAGCCTTGCTGTGGCCCTGACAGGACTGCAGAGAAGGAACAAGGGGCTGAAAGCAGCAAGCTGGGTTCCCACTGGACCAGGGGCTGCCCTGACAGCCCACTTGAGTCCTCTGCCTCCAGTGTCACTGTCCTGCTCTCACTGCTCTGTGGGCTCTGGTGGAACAGCATCCCTTTTTCCTTGCTGCAGCTCCACAGTGGCAGCTCTGGCAAAGCCGTGCCCCCGAGCACCAGGGCACAGCTCCTGCTCCGTGCTCTTTGCTTCTCCAGGATGGCTTTTCTCCTTGGCCCTTCCTGAGAACTCTTAGTTCAGCCTCTTTGAATGGATGGGGGAAGTTACTATAGGGCTTCACACCTTTCATGAAATGACTTATTTCAGTGTTTGACTGTAAAAATACTGAACTGCTCCATTTCCAAAAGCTGACATTAACCCTCCAAGAGCTGAAACAAGTTTTCTTCTGCTGAGAATTGACAGAGATGTCTCACTCTGGAATTTTTTTACCTAGTAACATTATACCTTTCTTGCTTTTGCCTAGTGTACACTGGCAGGTGTGTGGATATAGAAATCCTGGCCTTTGGAAGCAAAGCAAGGGATAGATTTTCCTGTCAATCACAGAGAGCTCAGTTACTATTGCTTGCTAAACTGCATCTACTGAGAAAAAAAAATACAAAGGAGTAGGAAGTATTTGTGATAATGTATGCTAAATGGACAGCTACCTTTTCCTAGTAATAATTACTCTGGTAATTAGCAAAATCATGATGTGTCTTATAGTCTTAGCCTCAGTGTATGTAAAATTATTGGAACACTCGATTTCTCCCTCAACAGTAAGGAAAGGATTTATATTAAGCCACTGTTCTCTTTTTCTCAAGGGCCTGTTTTTAAAAAAATAGATTCCTTTTTTTAAAATCCTCCCTCGAAGTGAAAGCAGCAGTACTGGGGAGGGACCGAGCTATCCGCCTGGCTAAGCATCTGCTCCATTATGGTGTTGCACAGGAACAATTTCACAGCCCTTAATGCAAGTTGTTTATCATTTAACTTGGACACAGGCCTGGGATAATTATAGAACTGAGTTTCCGTTCTTTGAATCCTGCTTAGCCTGAAGCAGACTCTGGTAATGGTTAGTTTTTATCCTATTAAATTCAATTTCCCCACCTGAAAAATGGGTAAAACATAGAGCAAACCCCAGACACCCCTCAGGTGTTCAATGCAATCACTGGATGGACACACAAACATAGATAACCAGTGGAACAGCCACGTTTTTAGGAAAATTCAGTTCCTTGAAAAGAAACTCAGGCAGTTAGGCTGAGTTCCTGAGGCCACATCCATGGGGATGGAATCTCTCCAGTAGCCCAGAGAGAGAGCATGGCACAGCAGAGGTGAGTGGAACACTGAGGGAACAGTTTCCAGAGAAAGAATCCCAAGGGCAAGGCTCCGTTTGGCTCATTTGCTATCTGAGCTGTTCTGGGGCTGAATCTGTGACAGGTTCTGTGTGTCATCTGGTGCACATGGAAGTGCTTCCAGTTCCACCTTTCTTGGACACCCATCTTCTTTCTGGTGCCACTGTTATTCCAAGATCTTCATTTCCACTAAAAACAAATTAATGCTACTCTGAGTGGGGAAGAAAGGGGGGCTCAGAAGACTGGGCTAGTAACTGGTGTTAAATCCTGGCCAAGGCCCAGCAAAAACTCCAGTGCCTTCAACAGTCAAGATTTCACTCTTAATAATTTACCTGTTTGGATTGTTCTGCTACTTTTAATCCTAAGAGATTAAAGGACTATTTTATATAGAACTATAAAGTAATTCAAAACAGCAAATACCTACATCTAGTAAAAAAGCAGGATTAAAATCAAAAGCACAATGTAGTAAGGACTCCTTACCTGAAATGCAGCACTACTCAGACATTAGTCTCCACAGAAATGTAGAATTTTTGTTACTTTCAAAAGTAGCTGTCAAAGAATAAAAACTCAGTCTTGGTCTCTCGGTATACTGTACCAAAGAAAATCTGCTTCTAGGAATGTATTTAATGAAGCATTTTAGTTAAAATCAATTTTTAATAACTGACCTTGTTTCCAAAAGAATTTTAAGTTTAGGCTTCAAACACTGATAAAGAACTCTGTATTAGATGTTCGGTTCTCAGCTTCCACAGGTATGAAAAACCTAAATCTGGCTGAACTGTAAATACAGCTTGGGATACTGTAAACATCTGTTCCCAAACAGCAAAATCTTAGGGTTCCCTGCAAAAGGCCGAGAACGCTCCCAGCAGAGCAGTGGGGGTGTGCAGCTGGGGCTGCAGCAGTGCCATGCTGCACAGGACGCTGGGGCAGCGTTGTTCTGCACAGCTTTGTTCCGAAGGCACGAGGCTGGCACTGCCCCCAGCAAAGGGACAGGGCCTGCAGCCTGCAGCAGCAGCAGCTGCTGGGCTCCCCTACATGCCCTGCACGGGGAGATTTGTGTTTGACTGCTGCACGAGTTACAGCTATGCTGACAGGGGACACTGCAAGTGTCCTTAGTGCACTGGGCAGAAAATACTGTGACAGCAAAAGGGTTTCTTCAGTTTCTAAGTCGTGATTCTCTTAGTTATTCTGAATATTAAAAATAACTGCCCATACCAGTTATTATATTGTTCAGCATTTCATAGCAATGGATTGCCACTACTGCCAAGACATGAAATTGCTTTACAAAAATGAGAAAAGTACAATGCGTGTAAGAAAACTGAAAAAAAAGTTTCAAAATTCATTTTTGCCTAACCTTTTCCTTCAGCTTTGTTAGTCAGTGGAGAGTTTGCTTTCTTGCTCTCAGGACTTATTACAGAGGAGTAATAATAGTGATGGAGATGGGAGAGTGAGTTTCAGCATGAGTGCTGCCAGCCTGATTTTGGGTGGGGTTTTTTTTCTTAAAAAATACTGTCATCTGCTCTGTATCTTTTTTGTTTCACCCCAGTGTGCAATGGCAGTGGTCGGAATAATTCTGAATCCTTTTTGCAACGGCAGGCAAGTACTAATGCTGACAGGACAGGTGAGGAAAGAAATGACAAGGGACATTTTTCCTGAAGCTTTTAATGAATTACTGTCTTAACTCACACAGTCAGTTTACAGTTTACTCACCTGTAAAATCTAGAGGCTGGGACATTGCATTTCCATGGAAGATGCTGAAAGCAAAAGTGAAGTTAGACAAAAATAAAACAGCTTTTAGTTTGGGGTGGGTTGGTTTGTTTGTTTTGCTAGTGATTCTTTATGTACTGCTTGCTGTGCATTGAAGAGTTTGCAGCTACATCTCTCTAAGTGAAATGAGCTTAAATGCTCAATGAATATTTTAGCAGTCTTTCATTTATGCCAAGTTTCATTTTTTCATTCTTCCTGGATATGAGACCTTGAAGAGCCTGCTGAATATCTAAGATAAGAGCATCCAAGTGAAGACAGTTCTTGAGTACATCAGTTTTATAGACCAACAGATTCCCACCAAACTGTACAGCGTTACTGGCATTGAGGTAGGAAAACAGCTGCTCTCTAAAGCCAAAAAAAAGGAGATCAAACGTATGGCCTGACTGTTACCCTCTCTAGTACACATCTAAGAACATCTAAAAGCTTCTGCAAAATTCTGAATGCAGTTAATACCCCAACCTGACACAACCTTCCTCTTTAGAAGGCAAATGTGAGACGCATCAGAAAGCTGAGGGGACAGGTGGACACAGCCAGTGCTGTGGGCGGCCAGCCTGAGTGTTGCTGCACCTCACTGCCTGTCCTGACTCAGCCCAGCCCCAGGTAACATAGCAAAACTCCAGGTCAAACACCCTTGGTGGGCTCTTTGTGTGGGCTCTCCCCCTTTCAGCAGGGGACACACAGAGCTGTTCCGCACAGCCTGGGGCCAGGTACTTGCACAGCTCTTTGTGGCTCAGGGCATCTTTTGTAGAGCTCTAATGCTATGGCAGAGGTTCAGTTCCCCTGGCGTGGCAAGGGGCAGGGGAATTCTGCCACTTTGAACAGCTCTCCAGTTGGGTTGGGAGTCAGGCTTTGGCTCTTCAGCATTTAAAATGCTGGGCTTGACAGGTGTCCCCCCAAAAGCCTGTGCCAGAGTATGAGGCTGACGTGGCTCTATACTGGTTTCCAGTTACAACCTCATCACAACTAGGCACCCCTGAAGTTTTTTTGCTGCTTGTAGTAGATACCTATGATTATAGTTTAGAAAACAGTAAAAACAGCTTTCTTGATCCCAGTGGTGGGGTGAAGGAGCCCTGGACTGTTGCACAGCCCATTTGTGGAAGACGCCACAGGGGGCAGGCAGGAGGAGTATAACCAGTCCTCAGCTTGGCGTGAAAGAAAGAAGTTCCTCAGAAGCTGTGTCTCCTTGTGCTCCAGTAAACCGTGTGACAGCACCCAGAAGTGAGGTGTGGCCAGGACCTCCCCTCACCTGCCCCTGAGCTTGGGCTGCACCCCCCAGCCTCCCTGCAGCGGTGTTGGGAGTGTGGGACAGGAACCCTGAGCAAATCCTTCCCCACAGCCTGCAGCTTTAGGAAGTGATTTGTTTCAAAGGTGTTCGATGTAGAAAGGAGTGTCACACATCAAAGTGTGTGCCAGAAGCTGTGCTGCAGGGCCAAGGGTGCTGAGCAGCCCAGCTCCCTCACTCAGCTCCCACATCACAGTCCCCAGCCACACCCGCCTACCCTCCAGTGGCAGCAGGGCCCTGCAAACCCCACAGGGCTGCGACAGACCAGCAGCCCTTTCTAGAAAGTTCACATGCTGCAGCAGGGAATGAACTTTAGAGGCCATCTGGTAGATTTTACACCTTTTCTTGGGAATTGAGATAATTTCAGTTTGCCATCACACATATGTGTGCATTCAACCAGACTTTGTTAGGTTTTTTTTTGCATTTCCAGAATAGTGTGTGTGTGTAATTAACTGGAAGATTTTTCTGCCAGTTCAGGGGCCTTTCCAAATTGCAACTTAATCCACCCTTTTGACTGCATTTTTATTTCTGCCTTACCTGCATTTGTGTTACACAGTCAGAATGAAGACACACAATAATAACACACCTCTCTCACCTGATCAATTTGTTTGACCTAGCAAAGGGAGAAGTCCTTGAACCTTTCCTAATAACCCTGTTTGTAAATCTGTACCTTGCCCAAGGCTCTGGGGTTGGGCTGGATGGTGGAGGACAGGATCACTCTGCCACCAAACCCATGGATGGCCCTTCAGAGAACTGGCCTCAGTGCTTCTACACAAATGTTTCAGCCAAGGGGATGTTTAGAAGGTGAAGTGTGAAGGCTCTCCTGATTTCTAGAGTAATGTTACTATTTATTTCTCCATGCCAGCCACAGAGCGCTTCCTCAGTGTTCCTGTTCCCTGTCCGTGAGCAGTGACAGAAGACAGCCCTGCTGTGGCACTGGAGTGGCTGTGCTGGATGTGGGGAAGGTGCCTGTAGGTGATGGGCGCTGTTTGTTCTGCATTCTGCCTTTGTGTGACACTGCCCAAGCAGCTGGAGAGCCCACACAGTCACTGGGATTCCCGTGGGTTATCCCACCTTTAATATCCCATACAAATCCCAGAGCTGCTGAGAACAGGTTCAGCAGCTCTGCCAGAGCCCTCAGAGTAGCCCAGCACTGCTCCTGAGCACCTATGTGAGCCTGGAATGTGACAGGAGCAGCCAGAGGCCTTACCTAGTGCTGAAAGAAAGGAACCAAGGGGTCACATTTTCACAGCTCTTCTTCAAGTGGGTTTCCTTACCCATCCGTAGTAATTGCAAGTAGGACCCTGCAGACAAGCATCGCAAATTCCTGTCAAAGAAAAAACCAAAACGTTAGGATTATCTCCCAAAGCATTTATATATTCCACCAGCACGAATTTTTGTACATCATAATAAACCTGAGCAGCAGAGCAGGAGTACAGTGATCAAACACACAAAGGGAAAATAGGGGAATTATGGTTTAGTCTCTGGTACTCTTACTTTTTTAACTGTTGTTTATTCCTGTGCCTACTGTGCTTAAAAGCACACTGACTTCTAGGATGGTGTTTCTGTTTCTTATTACAGCTGGACAGCGTCACTTCACTAATTCAGGCCGCCAAAAATCTAATGAATTCTGTGGTGCAGACAGTGAAGATGTCCTATATTGCATCCACAAAGATTATCAAGATTCAGAGTCCTACTGGCCCACGACATCCAGTTGTGATGTGGAGAATGAAGGCTCCAGAGAAGAAGCCCCTGATAAAAAGAGAGAAGCCAGAAGAACTCTATGCTGCTGTCAGAAAAGGTTCTGCAAAGAAGAGAATCCATCCTGTGCAAGTCATGAGTGAATTCAAAGGCAGAGAAATAGTCTAATACTGCCGCTATGTCTTCCTATCTTGAATTTTTGATGATTTTTCATCTTTTCCCCCACTTATTTAATAATTATATATGTCAACATTTTGCTCTAAATCTATAAGCTAACACTTGCTTCAGTTATTTGAAAACACTATTTTATTGATTGGAAGCACACAGTTGAAAACAATACTGATTCTCCTGTAGTGTCAAACTCTGGTGTCCCTGCAGAGCTGGGCCCATGCTGCAGTTGTGAATGAGCAATGTGCCACGTGCCCAAAGCCATCCTGCATTCTCCAGGGGTAGGAGCTCCCTCAGCAGGAGTGACAGTGGCCCCCACTGCAGTGCATCTCTTTAGTACCACACAGGATATCAAACTGGGGCTGCTGGGCCAGGTCCCTGCTGGGCATCGTCCCCCCGTGAGCAGGGCAACTGGGCTGCTCAGCTGGGCCCAGAGTCTGAGCCCTAAACCTGGCTCCAGACTGCAGCATCTAGAGCTGCCCTTGGCAAAGGCCGTGCCTTGGAAATGCAGGCTCGAGAATGTTTGATGTAACACACGAAGTGTTGGAGCAGCGTGGATGTAACAGTGACTGAAGAGAGCAGGGATGACAGCTCTTTAGAAAGCACACACGAACAGGAATCTGTGTTCTGCTCCCTGCTCTCATCTGTAAGCCCAAATAAATCTGCTGACTGTCACGTTTGGCAGTTCAGATAAATCAGACATTAACAATAAAAAACTTTCCTAATTGCTGCACAAAAGAACGTCTGAGATCAGTGTGTGAAATACATGTCTTGAATCTTAGGAATGGGGAGACTTTTCCAAAGCAACTGTAGGGAATTAAGTTACCTCTGACAGATGAGTTCTAAATGCAGGACTGTGCTGGTGAGTGCTGAATGGCTGCACTCTAAGTGTGTAATGAAGCTAAATCCTGCTAGTCCAGACCTCTGCAGTGTACTTAAGAAAAACTAGTTTTTTCTCAATAGTTTTAAATCTGAAATCCACTTGGACTCATTTTTTTTAGAAGGATCTAACTTGCCTTTTTGCCATGTCAGGAATTTTTCCCAGACTACGTTTGTTAGGTGTCTCTCCTTGGCCATTCAGTAGATACATTGGCATGGCCTTCTACATTTGCTAAGGTGAAAGGGCTCCCTTATAAGCCAGAGCTTCCTGTGTGTCACTGACTGCCATTATGGGATGGCTCCACACTCCGGGCCGCTGCACCAGGTCATTTATTTCCATTTTGTACAGCAGGACTAGCCCTAAACTGTACCTCTCCTCTTGGGGCTGCTGCGTTTGTAAGCTCAGGATGCTGAGGCAGGGTAATTTCTAGACTGTTGCTTGTGAAACCCCGTGAAACTATAGTGCTCATGCATTAAAAATTCTGCAGGTCATTCTTCCACCTTCCCTAACACTGCAATCTGTTAAATGGAACAAAAGGAGATGTTTGGAAGAAAATCACCTTTTTCCAACTCCAGTTCCCCCAGCATGTTTACATCAAGATGTTAGTAATGTCTCCTGGCTTTGCTCTTCCTCTTAGGGCTCTAGAGGCAGCAGGTGAACTGACACAGGGCTGTGACTATCCTGAAACGCTCCTGTCTCCAGGTTACGCCTGTGATCCCAGTCACCTCGATGTCAAACACTTGTAACTAATGCCTTGGTATCACGTCATTAATAAAAAAGCATGTACACCCTGAGAAGTGCCGTCGGTGTGGGACTTTTTCCAGTGTCTGAAGTCCAGGACCTGCCAGGTGTGCTCCCAGAGCACCAGCCTGCCTCGCGGCACTCTTGTGTGCTCCATTTGCTGCTCCACAGGAGAAGCTTTGCAGCATCAGAATCACTAAAGCACATTTCACTGGCCTACCCAAAGGTGTCAATGGCCTTGCCCTGGAAAGGCAGATGGTCGGTTCCGGGCATCCCTCAAAGGTTAGGGCGAGTCCAAATGCTTCCCCATGGTGCCCTGCAGGTTTATGCTAATTCACCACAGTTCTGTTCTCCCCACTGGCCTACTGGCTTTCCCTGCCCCTCTCTCCCTTATATATTCATGATCCAGAACATTCTCCACTGCCCGTTTCCCCACTGGTCCCTGTGTCCCTGTACTTCCACACTGCCATTACCTACTGGCTGTTACCCTTTGCACCGCCCCTGTGCCCTCAGCCCACCGGCCCCTGGTGCTCTGCTCCAACCCCTCCTCCCTGTCCTTAATTAAACCTGGCCCACCTTTTGTCCTAGGACTTCTGTCCTTGGGCCCCTTCAGTGCAGGAATAAACGTCCCTGGAGCCCCCCAGCAGGCCCCCTCACCTGTCCCTGTGGGAGAGCTCTCCCGAGGGGGGGTGTGTGTGTGTGTGTGTCTGTGTGTATCTGTGCGTGTCTGTGTGTGTGTGTGTGTGTGTGCGCGTGTGTGTCTCTGTGTGCGTGTTTGTCTGGCAGGTTTTGTGTGGGTGTGCGTGTGAGTGTGCGTGTCTCTGTGTGTGTCTGTGTGTGTGTGTGCATGTTTGTGTGACAGGTTGTGTGTGGGTGTGCGTGTCTCTGTGTGTGTCTGTGTGTGTGCGTGTGTGTGTCTCTGTGTCTGTGTCTGTGTGACTCTGTGTGTCTGTGTGACAGAGGTTGTGTGTGTGTCTCTGTGTGTGTTTGTGTGATGGGTGCGTGTGTGTCTGTAGAGGTGTGTGTGTCTCTGTGTGTGTGTCTGTGTGACAGAGGTTGTGTGTGTCTGTGTGTGTGTGTGTGTGTGTGCGCGTGTGTGTCTCTGTGTGCGTGTTTGTCTGACAGGTTTTGTGTGGGTGTGCGTGTGAGTGTGCGTGTCTCTGTGTGTGTCTGTGTGTGTGTGTGCATGTTTGTGTGACAGGTTGTGTGTGGGTGTGCGTGTCTCTGTGTGTGTCTGTGTGTGTGCGTGTGTGTGTCTCTGTGTCTGTGTCTGTGTGACTCTGTGTGTCTGTGTGACAGAGGTTGTGTGTGTGTCTCTGTGTGTGTTTGTGTGATGGGTGCGTGTGTGTCTGTAGAGGTGTGTGTGTCTCTGTGTGTGTGTCTGTGTGACAGAGGTTGTGTGTGTCTGTGTGTGTGTGCGTGCGCGTGTGTCTGTCTGTGTGTGTGTGTGTGTCTGTGTGTGCGCCTGTGTCTGTCTCTCTCTCTCTCTCTCTCTCTCTGTGTGTCTGTGTGTGTCTGTGTGTGTAAGTGTGCCTGCCCGAGCACAGCACACTCTGAGACGCTTTCGGGCAGGGAGCGGAACGGCCCATGGCGCCCGCGGCGCTCCACTGCACTGCTCCCTCCTGCACTGCCACTCTCTGCTCTTACCCTGGCCACACACAGTATCCACTCTGATCTCCACACAGCAATTTATTAAACAAAAACCACCCTCTAAATGAACAAGGAATATAAAACCTACTGCAGGTTGTTGAGAACAGCCAAAAGAACGATAACTAAATCTAGACTAAATTTTTCTTGGGTCAAATTCAATCCCAAGTGAAAAGTGTATTCCTGGCTAAGGAGGCAAGAAGTCCAGGAGCTGTAAAAAGCCCAGCTCATTACCCCTCAACCATTTTGGGAAGTAGGGAACCACCACTTCCCTGCCATGATGGAGAATCCTGAGGGAGGATGAACTGCTCACTAAGTTTTATTCCGAGCAGCTCCTCATTCATCCTGCAATCTCCTAATTCCCTGCTAGCCCAGCTTTCAGAGCATAACTTCTCCCCAGTTTCTGTCTGTCTCTCACACTGCCCTGAGCTGCTCCCAGCCTGGCAGAGCTGCACCTTTCTCACCTCAGCAGCTCAGATTATTTCATTAGCCTGCCTTGGCCTATCCCCATTACCACATTACAGAGAAAAGTGTGAGGGATGAATGCAAGTAATTTTATATTAAAAAATTTTCACTAACACTAAAAAGTAAGAGTCCTATTGCTGAAGCCCATTAGTTTGAGAGGACAGGTCTGCATTGTTTTCATGAATCTCAAAGCTGTTGAATTTTAATTTCTTTTAATAAACAAACAGCCTCTGTATTTTTCTCCCAACACAACCTGGTACTGCTAGGGAAGCTCTATAGCTGCATCTCTACTAAAGAACAAAACTAAGCAGCTTGACATCAGGCCTGGCATCATGTTTTCAAAGTCCTGCAGTGCTTTTTGAAAGGCTTGTGTCCTTTATTTTCTGAGTCTGCAACTGAAGCATTTGAGAAAAGTATGTTTATATAGCAAGTTCTTTCATGAGCCTTTAGAAGGTTTTTTGTTTCTTTTACAAAAAATAAAAAAAAACCTAAGTCTTTATCAGCGGTAGATAAAAAAAATTCTACATAAAACCTATTTTTGCTTCCATATGTTACTGATTCCTTGTGTGTTGCCCCTGGTTCAACTCTGGGGACTTGCCAGTATATTGGGCTCAGAAAATGAAATAAATAAATCCCTATTGCCTCAGGTTTCAAAGCAGAACAGAACAGATACCCTGCACTGGAAGAGGCAGAGGTGCCCTGGTGTGTGTGAGCTGCCCAGCTGAGGATGGGAAGCAGGGTGGCATCACACGGGAGCTGGGGGGCTCCAGAGCCAGCGCTGGGCTCTCACCGTGGTACCCAGCGCCAGGGCTGCAGCGAGGGGTGCTGCCTGCTCCTGCCTCCCAACAGCCCGGAAAAGCAGCTCTGGGACACTCGAGAGCCCAGGGAGTCTCCCCAGCCCTCTCCCACCTCCCTTCCTCCCCACGGAATCCTTTGCATGCCACAGAGCCGTGCCCACAACACTGAGCCTGAGTGGGGAGCTCTGCGTGGTTACACCCAACAGGTGAACGGCCCAGTGCCCCGGGGCTGCGAAGAGAGCCAACAGAACCGAAGCCCTCACCTGATACTGACCAGTAGAGGCAATTTAGCACAGGAGTAGAGTAATTAAGTAATAAAGATCAAGCTACACACTTTTAACTGGCTTCATGCTCTCTCCCCCCAGGGTGATCAGTGGGCTTGGTTTTTGCACAACTACTTCTTAAAGGGAAGAATATGCACTGGCAGTGTTAACTAAAAAGCTATGGCTTTTGTTTGTGCACTGGAAGTGATGCTGATGCACTGAAAAATACCACCTTTCAAATAACAAACCACAACTCACTGGAAACTCTCTTGGCAGAAAAACAAAGAAAATAAAGAAAAACAAATAAAATAATAAAAATAATAATAATTTTAAAATAATAATAAAAACAAAGAGAAATAAAGAAAAACAAAATACATCCAAAGCAGAAATGGCAAACAAACCATAAAAATACTTTAAAGCCCCTGATGTCTCTCATCAACAGGAGGAATGTACTGCTATAGTCCAAGGAACTGTAAGCTGAGGAACTTATTTATGGCTCCAGCCTAAATGCAATAGTTAAGATGAAGGCTTGCACTGCCAGAGGTAGATCTACCAGTTTTAAGGAGCTTTTTACAGGATAGGAAATATTCACATTCTACTTCTTGATGGTGAAAATGACTGTTAAAGCAGGCTAGAGACCACAGAGATGCCCTGTACAGGATGATGTTTCCTCTCAACCCTCAAATCTTTTATCAGACTGGTCATTTAGACCATTCATTTTGGTCATTTTAGAGCCATTGGCTTTTCTGCTGCAGTGCTCAGTTACCTTCATAGAAGGCAGCAGATGACTCAAGAACAGCTGCCAACACCCCACAGGAGCTGGGGATGGTCACTGCTCTTTCCAGGGAGTGGAGGGTTAAAGGAGCTCCAGCCAGCCTCTGTGCCTTGGCTGCTTCATTCCCAGAGCTCCCTCACTGGATGGGAAAAGGATAGAAAATTGTTCCCACGCTTTGTACCATGCCCAACCAGCCAGCAGGGCTGAGAGAATGGGAGAAAACTGACTTCCTTGGTGGGTATTAAGCTTCTGGTGGAGGAAGAGTCATTTAAAACAATGATTTCTCCAGGAAAGCAGAATCTCCCTGGAGTCAAAGCTTTCTAAAGAGGAAAAAACAGCAAAAGGCTCTTTTCTGTCTTCTACTCCCTCTACAAACTCAGTCTAGTCCTCTTAGACATCACTGAGGGTTGGGGCTTTGCAGCTTGCTGGGGGTGTGGTCCTTGGAACCTCAAGTGGAAAAGAGTAAATAAAACAACCAGACCAACTTGTTGTCTGCAAGGTTTGCATCAGCTTCTCTAAGAGAACATCTAGATGCATATTGCAGAATTTATATTTAGCTCATCTGCACTTAGGAGCAACTTGAGGACAGAAAAAGAGGACTGGAGCTCTGCTACTTTACATCTTGGGAACAGATTCAAAGAGGGGAAATGTAGGTTAGATATGGGAAAGGAATTCTTTACTGTGAGGATGGGTGGGGAGGCCCTGGCACAGGTTGCCCAGGGAAGCTGTGATGCCCCTGCATCCCTGTAAGTGTCCAAGGCCAGGCTGGAAAAGGCCCTCAGTAACCTGGAGTAGTGGCAACTGTTGGACAAGACAGTCTTCAAGGTCCACTCCAAGCCCTCAACATTCTGGAATTCTATACGGATTGTACAGGTGCCACAGACTTCATCCAGAAATACTCAACACAGAGAGAGGCAGGCCCCAAGCACACACTGCCAACATCTGCCCTTAATGTGGCTGCCTTAGTGCCTGGGTGACAGAAAAATAACCCTCTCTTACTTACCTATTTAAATAATCATATAATTTACCTATTACATATTTTTATATCTATTGCAACACTCATCAGAAATTACTATTATAACACATTCATAAAATATGAGTAACATAAATTGATGTAATTATTTTTAATATAATATACAGATAATTACATAATATTTAGTTACCGATAAACTAAAGTCGTTAGAATTCATAGCAAGTACACAGAAGTACATGAATGTTTCACTTTATAAAGGTGTAGCATCTCATGTACTCAGCCTCAATTTTCTGCTTTTGGATTAATCTGACAGGGAAATAAATGGCTGCATTTTATGGTAAAATTATAGCAACTGCATCTAGTCAGTCAGAAAGCAAACTGGAACTTAAACCTCCAGCAATTAAAAATAAGCACAGAATAATTATGCCTGCAAACCTTTGAAGAGTTTGAATAGGATATTCATACTTAATATACTATAAAAAGAAAGGGAAATGAGACAACTTTTTGGCTCAGGATGAGCTCTATTATCACTGAAATAATTTCTGTTGAGCTGCAAGCATTACACAAGCCAATATAATTTCAAGACAAGTAGTTGTTATGTTAACAAGAATGACTAAGATGCTTCACTTTGCCCAGCATCCTGTCCTTCAACTACTCTTCCCTATTTCTCCCCCTGGAAGAACCTCTTGTTCTCAGGGCTCTGGAAGGAATATAGCGTATACAAATGTACCAACATTTCACTGACTGTCTCCATCCCAGAGATTCCAGCTGAAGCAGTTACTGTGAATAAAACCAATAATCTTGGCTAAAAATAAACAGTGTAGACAACCCTGTCACTGAAATGAAATTTAAGACTCAAACCTGCCAAACAATTTTGTGTTCACTCCTCTTGTCTCTGGCCTTCTCTATTCTGTTTTTTTTAGCTTCTATGTAAGACACTGCCTGCACTGAATATTCCCAGATAGAGAGCTCACAATAAAATGGGTTCAGTCTGTGACCAAAACAGAAGTTTGGTTTTTTGGAAATCCAGTCACAAGCCAAACTCTGTTTTAATTCCCTGGAGCTGGGTATCTAATGGAGGCAAAGCTTTAAGGTTCCAGTACGTGTAACGATTCCAGCTGCTGTGGCACCTGGGCACAGCTGCACCTTGCCAGTGCCCTGCTCACAGTGGGCTCCTTGGGCCTTCCCAGGTGTCTCCAGCCCCTCTTTGGCACCTTCACACCCTGGGTGCCAGCTGCCGTCCCTGCTCTCCTCTGCACTGCTGCAGCAGAGAACGTGCACCCCTTTCTGAGCGCAGGGGAAAGGGGGGCAGAGGGAGCCACATTCACAGACCAAGGAAAACTTCTGCTTTCTAACTCCATTGCTAAGGCACCATTTCCTAGGGGGCAGAAATAAGTGCTGCTTTCCTCCAGAAATGCCTCTGGGGGGGGTTGTTTGTATGGAGTCCCTCTTACAGGTACCCACCCTATACTCAGCACTTTAGGCCCCCAATTCATTGCCAGCAGGCAGTAAGGATTCTGAAAGCCACCAGCCACCTTCCTAAGGAAGCTCGCTTCTCATTTTCACTGGACTGCTCTCTGAAGATGAGACTCAGGGGATACTTTGCTTGTCACTGAGGAGAAAGGCAGTGCTAGGACTCTGACACATCCCCAAGCACTAGAGAACACCCTCAGAGGCCAATCTACTGGAAGCAGATGAGCTGGAACAGCACTCAGATCACTTTGCAGTCCTTTTAATATTGTGATTATTTATACATGTCCAATATTTACTTGAATTCCATCCTTGCTTCTGGTGAGAAAGGTGTTTCTTTGTCCTGTGAAATAAGTATGATCCCACCCTGCTCACGCCCACTTGCTTGTCTAACCTGGGGGACAAAAAAAAAGAGAGATAAACTCCCCATATTTCTTCAACATCTCCCTTTTTCCTTGTAGACAGATTTTCCCTTGTAGTTAGCTCTCCTTAAATGAATAAAAGATCCACTGACCAGCTTCAGCCTGCCATCATTCCCACACTGCCTCCCTGGCAGTAAGATTCCAACTTCTTGTACTCAAGTGCCGAGCTGTTTTGGCAAGCTGTGTTAATTGCCCACAGTAATGACTGCAGATTCTGATATCTAAAGGGAGGATAAAACAGGGCTTAGTAGCAAAACACTGAAGAATTTTAAGCAGCACATACAGAAGAACTTACAAAGCACTCAAAATCTTAGACTGCAAACAGAGCAGGCTCCACCTACAAAGTCAACAACCTTAACTACAGTGGCCAAAGGCTTCTCCCTCCAATCTGTGCGTTGGCAACAGCAATAGATTTCCTTGTTTAGAAAACGGTTATTTTTTCCAAATTCCCATCCTTAAACTTGTGTGCTCTGAGAACAGATGGCAAACTGTGTGTCATAAAAGAAAACAAGACTTTTAGACAGAGATTAGAAAACAAAATTTCTCCTTTAAAATCAGGAATCATTCACTGGACTCCTGAAACCACTGCACTGTAATCTCTTGCTACAGGGGCCTCCAGGAAACCAGCTCTCTCTTGAGAACTACGGTAACAAATGGGATAATTAGAAGTATTTTAAAGACCTCAGCCACCTCTCTGTCACTGCTTACTACTTCTGTACTGCTGTCTGAGTTTTGGAGACATTGCTTTCAATACACTGATCTCTGAAGTTTAGCTCTCCCCAAAAGCACAGCAACCATCAGATTTGTACTTTTATTTCAATTCTGAATCTCTGAGGGAGCCATTTTATTTATCTCTTGGCCAAGCAGGTAAGGACATAACAGATATGAAACACTGCAGGTAAGTTCCAAGAAGCAGTGCCTACTGCTCTCCATCACAATGGTACCAGGATGCAGGCAGTCCCCCAAAAGCCCAGGGCTACCAGGATGCAGGTAATGCTCCCCAAACCCAGGGCTACCAGGATGCAGGCAATCCCCCCCGAGCTGTGCCGTGCAAGGAAGGCACTGTGAGAGCCCAGGCTGCCCATGCAGAGAGAGTCTCCCCCAGCCGTGCAGCCTCCCAGGTCAGGGCTGCCCCAGGCCGGTGGGTGCCAGCAGCAGGACGCTGCCGTGTCCCCGGGGCTGTTGCCCGCCTTCGGAGCGGCACCACACCCACCGGAGCCGGCACTGGCTCCCAGCAGCGCAGCAACCCAACGTGCCTGGGACACCTCGGGGCATTTCACTGCAGGAGAGCAGGGTAACACACTCGCCAAGGCCTGCTGTTAAAGGCAGGGACAGGGCACATACTCAATTCCAAATGAACTGTTCCCCCTCACGCTCTGCTGGGCCCCATAAAAGCAGCAGGCCATGCCTTGCTGCTCCAGGTGCAGCATTCCTTACTCCAGCAAGGGAGCTGATCAGGAACAGCCCGGCTGACAGAACGCTGTACCTCCACCAGCTCCTGCTAACATGCAAACCGCTGTGTTTTGGGGGTGATGACTTAGTTCAGTATGACTTTATAACAAGTACAGACCAGAGTTACTTTTATGGATAAATCTTTTGTGCACGAGATTGTATCTGGACTGATAATACGAGCTTCTTTAATTTTGTTATATCTGATTGAAAAAAAAACCCCAGAAACATTTTAAGACTTAGATAAATTCATCATCTAATCCAGCTGAACTTTCTTCTTCCAATTATTTCCTGTATTGAGAGAGGGGATTTTTATAATAGAATTGGATGTAATGAAGTTTGTAAAATGAGAAATTGAAATTAATTAAAAACATTGATTTTTCCTCTACAGATGGATTTTCTCTTGACATCCCTTTCCCTTTTTTCACTATCTTTGCAGGATTGCTAAATACAACATTCAGAGGGCACCTGGCATCTCCAAAGCAAAAGAAATTGATTTTTGTACTAACACTGCAGTACAGTAGCAAAACTACCACTTTTATCCACCTTGTTGTGTTTCATACTGTTGGAGGAGGGAGATTGGACATGAATGGAGGAATGAGTCTGTGTCCACATGTTCTGGCCACATCCACTTAATTTCATGGTAATTAGGCTGTACAAAGAACAACAACATCTTATCATGCACACATTTTAACTATGTTTTATTCTGTACCAAAATTTTGTGCTGAAGCTTATTTGTTGTCCAGAGTATGTGATACAATTTAAGACTTATTGCAGCTTTTTAACGTATGATCTTGGGAAAGTCACTTGGCCTGAGACATTATAAAGCAACACAAGTGATGTAATTAAAAAATGTATGTAATTCAATTCTGCAAAGCCATTCAAAGTTTATGTAAAGGCTAAAGCAAAACTGATTTTGCCACTGCAACCAGTTTTTACTTTACTCCGTATGTCAGCACCTTAAAAGGCAGGTTTCATTTTTTCTGCCTTTATATAGGAAACTGTTTTGCTCTCCATAGTTCCTTGTGAGAGTTTGCATTCATCAGCATTCGTGGGATGACTGAACTGTTCCCTACTCTAACTGTGCTCCAGGAAATTTTATCTTCACCATGCTCATTTTTCTGACTCTCCCCATAAAGAAGTTTATTCAGTACCCTGTTTCATATGCACACAAACAAGAGAAGAAAGCCACAGAGAACTTATTTCAGCTGAAGAATAGCAACATACTAACCAAACCCCTTCCATTCAGTCCCTCTTAAGATGGCACAAAGAATGACTGACAAGCTTAATGTCACGTGGCAGGGCCACACACTGCTGATTCACTAATGGCTGGAGAGCAAGGGAAATACTCTTACAGGTAACAGTAACTTCTGAGCAAGACAGGAGAATAGACTGCAATAAAAAAATTAAACTCTGGCCTGTTTTGGAGCAGTGGGAGATGGCAGGAAGTCAAAATACTTAGTGTTTAGAAAGAGATTAAAATTTCTTCAGTATTTAACAAGTAAGTGTCATATTTATTAAAGATTCCATACAATCAACACTCCAGTTAATTTTATTTCCTTTAGCTAAGCAAGACACAAGAAAGGCTGTGGGTTGCGTCACCTCCTGAAAAGCAAAGTAGGACACAATGCATTGGAGTAAATTTTACAGGTAACCTGTGTAATTCATGGGACACACACTACACCTGGCAGCCCATATTCCAGGTCCAGGGCACTATTCTCTACTTGTTATTACAACCTCAATTACAGGGGAAGCTGAATAACATTCAGCAGGAGAAATAAATGACATTACTGGGCAGGTTGACAGTACAGTTATAGGAAGCACCCCTGGAAAAACTACTCCACCCAAAGGTCACTGTGCAGTGATCCTGTATTTTACCCTCTTCTAATAAAGGGTCCCTAGAGATTCAGGACTAGAGAAGCACCAACAGTAGCACTAAGACAAAATGTTTAGCTGATCATCCAGAGCAGCACAATGTGAAAAACCCATTGTCAGGGCTCTGAGGATGAAGCCCTTCCACCAAGGGGGAGTTCCAGTGCAAGGGGTTGGGGGCTTCTGCCAGAGTATAAATGACCCCTTCCACCTCGGGACTGCTCCTGGCACTCCCACAGCCATCGAAAGGTACCTTGGTATGAATAAGAATCAGAAGCTGCATCTGAGAGAGATTCTGCTAGAAAATTGTGTTCTGCTGTCCTAGGTGCTTGGACACACAATTTTCACATTTGCTGCTGCCGGTATGTCAGGACAGTCTAGCGTGAATATGAGACACGCTGGCTTCTTCACTGTAGAGAAGAGAAAACTCAATTTTCTGCTTCAGAAAACAGAACTGCTGGTTCAGAAGGCCAGATAATACCAGTCTTCTCCATGACGGGAAACACTGAAACAGAATCTTGTAAAGGAAAGCTCTCATTGCTAGCAGTCCTTAACAATCTGAACTTGGGTGCTACGTACGAGAGAAGGTGGAGAAAGTACTGAAGGCAGATTTAAAACTCTACAGAAAGACTGTTACTTTTTTGCAGAAATATTTATGTATTTATTTATTCTGTCCTGCATTGATACAGTACTTGCAGCTGAGAACTCTTCCTCAGAAGTGTAAGACTGACTATAAGAAATATTTAATAAGGCCATTTGTATGTTGAAGCTATGATTTAAAAAACCACATATTATTGCAATGTTTTGAATTATTATGAAACAAAAGATCTTTTCTTGCACTATTTCACACACTGAAAGTGCAAGACAATTAACTCCAAACTGCCTCCATAAACATAGAACTTTAATAAGAAATCTGATGTAAACCAACAATCTAAGCAAGTATAGGAACCAACACTACAAATTCTGTTCATGCCAGTCTAAAAAAAAAAATCTCAATGTGAACTGGAAAAGATGGGCATGAAGCACAGCAGACTGATTTTACCCAGTTTCCAACTTCCAGGCAAGAGCTGCCCATGGGTACCATTGGAATACCTGGGGCTTTCTCACCCTCTAGACTTTGCAGTCCCAAGACTGCTCCAGAATCCAGGACACAGCTCTCCTCTGCTTGATTTGTACTGACAACCAACTACTCTATTCTCTCAAAGCTGTCCCACAGCGAGTTAAACAAACCAACTAACACCATGACAGGGGCATGACTTTTAATCTTTATATATATGGAGTGTGCTCTTTAAATTATTTTCCTCTGTGAGCCCATAAATATATACATTTTACTGTGGAAAGTGGAGCAGCTTCCACAGATAAGTATATTAGATGGAAGGCTCAGACAATGAAAGCATAGGTTGCATGGATTATAAACCAGCGATTTTTGCAAGGACTATACTTAGGAGATTTGCATAAGAAAAAAGAAGTTCTATTCTAGAACTACCCAACTACAGCCAGCCTGTAACTAGCCTCTACTAAAAGCCATTTCCTACGCCCAATATTTTTTGTGTTATTTATTGAATGAAGACTGAATCTAGAAATAGCAGCACAAGCAGAGTTTGGCAGAACCAAAGCTGATTTTCAGATTTCAGAAGGTGACTCCAGACTGCAAAAGGAAAGGCCTAACACTCAGGTGTCTCGACAGCCAGTGGGAACAGAACCCTCACCTGGCCTTGCATGCTCCCGTGCACGAGTGCTTGAGTTGTCTTGTTGAGGTGACTCCTCACTCATCGACATCTCTTAAGAAACACTCCAGAGAAAACAGGATTTTTTTATATCTTACTGATCAATTACCCTTTAAATTTAATTTAAAGAAACTCAGCAGGTCAAATAACAAGTTTCAACCTCACCTCTTTTACTGAGATCTTATTTAAGAAAGGAAATGGAATTAATTTGTTTCTGGTTACATACTTCCATGACTACATCTCCTTATATACACACTACTCATTTCCTTAACAAAGCAAGTCTTGGCAGAGGCATTTTCTTCCCCAGTACTCACGGTGGAATACTTCAGCACTTCTAATGTTCTACCGTGACCTTATGTAACTACAAATTGCAATGGCCAGCTACTCACCTACATCCAACTGAGAAAGATTTCTGTGTTCTTTAGAAATGAAAGCAGATATTCAAGATGTTGCTGAATTTTTACCGCAGTCTGTAGTTAAGAACAAAATTTAATAACCATTAAGAGTAACGGAAATTTCTTCTAAGGCAGTAACGCAGCACAGAAATCAGAGCCTCTTACTGCATATTCAGATCACCTCAATTTGGAAAACTTCCTTTTAAAATGTTTAAAAAACCTAAAGAAATCTAAAAGCCAAATTACCTTGGAAAGCTTGTAGAACAGATCTCTCAGAATGAATACATTGGCAATGAAGTCACAGAATGCTTGCATCAGGTTTTCCTGCAACATTTCATGGTATATTAAATAATTGGCAGCACAGAGAAAAGCAGAAATGTTATTTGCAGAAAGCCAGAAATAATGCACATAATTACATGTGCATTTCAAAAGTTCAATGGATTGTGGAAGCACCCTCCACTAAACACGGCACATTCAATGGACCTCCAGTACAGCAAATAAAAACAGAAATCAAAGGCATGAGGTGAAAACCATGACCATAAACCCCCAAGAGCAGCTTGTATGTTGTGAGTTCTCACAAAACTTAAAGAGTTAGAGAAGAGAAACATTAGAACGAAAACAAAGGAAACCCCCAAACACAACCCCCCTCACCCCGCAGCAAACCTCAAGGAACTCAAGAGCAGGACTGCACCTAACAGTGAAGGGAAGCCCTGCAGGGAATGGTTGGGTTGAGAAGGCAGAGACATGCACAGACAGTAAGTCTGGAAGCTGCAGGGAGAAGAGTGAAAAGGAGCTGCAGGAAAAAAGATTAGGCATTAGAAAGAAGACAGACAGATTGACTTCTGGGCCATTGAGTCAAGACCTAAATAGGAACGTAAGTAACACGATGAACACCAGTGACATGATTCAGGAAAAGAATTCAATTTCTTCTCATTCCACTAGGGAAAGCAGTACTTTCAAAGAAAGAATATAAGGAATGGAAAAGCTAAAATAAAATACTACTATCTGTTCCAAGAAGGAACAATTGCTCAAGTGTTAGCCCTGAGCAGATTGCAATCTAAAATTTCAGCCTGTAGGCTCTTGGTGGATGTCAAGAATACTCCTGGAGTGGAACAGCATCTCCCCACAGCACCCGAGTGCTTCCTGCTCTTGTGCCCCCCCAAGCGCCAAGGAATGAGCCCGGGGTCAGTTTAACCCTGGCAGTGCTGCGGACGAGGCTCAGGGACTGCCAGGCATCTTGGGCTCCTGCCCATCGTCACGGCCCTGCCGGAAGCTCTCCCGTCTCCCTGCAGCTCCAGAGAAGGAGGGGCTCTCTCAGGCTTTCTCAGGATACAGCACTGGTCAGCAGCAATGCCCCGGAGCAGAGCAGCTCAGCTGAAAGCAGCAGCAGCCCCAGCAGCACTGGCAGCAAGCAGCAGGTGCCATTCTGGAGGAACGTTCTCTGCACCCTACTGAGCTTTGAGCTGGCAGCAAAGATCTCACCTGGAGCCACTTCTGCTTTAAATGCTTCTATGGTTCTGCCATTTAGCATCCAGCCAGAGAATTTCATACAACTACAGAATTTCAGCTGAATTTTAAAGCCCCACACACGCCTACACAGTGTTAGCTGTTACTTTGGCTTTCCAACAAAGGGGTCTAATTAATCATTTTGCCAGTATGACATCAGTTGCATAATTGCTCAGAAATCAAGTTTCATTAACACTGGCATTAACTACTGAAAATTGGCAGAAATACCACTAGAAGATGAAGCATCATTTAAATTAAATGCTTCATTTGTATTTTTTCCCATCAAAATTAATGCATAAGAAATGGGCATACCAAACTTCAGAAATAATGTTTCTTGTTGGTGAGGAAGAGAGTGAAAATGAATTTTCCACTTAATAAAACTCAAATTACATTTATTTTGTTACATATAATAGTAGAAGTGGAAATAAACTCTTGACCCACTGGTTTTCAACATAAATGTAGGCACTTCTGAAAGAAATTTCAGTTGTTTTCAAGATTAAAATAGATATCTAACTTTGGATATCTCTATTTGAAAAGCTCCACTTGCATTTTTTATATCATGATACAATATTTAGAAAAAGATTTTGCTGTAATCTTGCCAAGTGACAGGTCCAAAATAAACAAAGTGAAGGGTTCTTTTTCAGTGTATAATGTTGTCATTTTCTGCCTCAAATTGTAGTGGTAACAAGAAATGTAAGTGGGTTAAGAAGGAGAAATTCTAATGCAGAATGGATTGTCTCACAGATTAAAAGACGAGGTGCACAAATCCCACCTTCAGAACTAACTTCTTTCAGGGCTATCTTCCCACTTTTCAGCAAGAGATCTCATTACATGTGTCCTGCCCCTACAGGAATTCCCTGCTCAAGTTTCACAAGCAGAGAGCCGGATAACGCTCTCCGAAGCCAGAGCTGAGTGTGGAAGCTGCCAGGATTGCACAGCAATGTCCAGCACTGCAGCCAGGCTAAGGTGTGCTGGGCAAAGCCAGAGCACTGGGCCCTGCAAGAGTGAGTGCAGTGCTCCTGCAGCGCTGCAGTGCTGCTCCAGGTGCCCTCCCGGCTGCACGGTGCTGAACTGGGGCTGCAGCTCTGCAGAGCTGCAGCCCCAGTTCAGCACCGCGCAGCGCTGCAGCCCCAGTTCAGCACCGCGCAGCGCTGCAGCCCCAGTTCAGCACCGTGCAGCTCTGCAGAGCTGCACGCTGCTGAACTGGGGCTGCAGCGCTGCACTGCGCACTCCCAGCCCGCAGCCCCAGGACAGCGCTCAACAGCCAGCCAAGGAATTCACATTCCGCTTGGCACTCACACAGCCTCCCCTGGCTTGGTCTCGTCTGGTTTCTCCTACCTGAGGAGAAAGGGAGCCATTTGCTCTAGGGAGCAACCCACAATATTCCTAGGCCATGCATGTGAAAGTAGATGCCATGTCAGTAAATGCTAATTATACTGGAGGTTCTGAAAATCTTAATTAAAAAATCAGTATCCAAATCAAATAAGGTCAAATTACTACACCAGTAAGTTAGCCTCATTGCTGTGAATTAAATGAAATTAATTAGATCAAAGGAATAATACCATGACTAATCAAGCTTTTAACATAAATGGTAACAATAAGCTAACTTTGTTACTTTATTGGCTGGTTATATATTCAGCTAAAGAATTGTATTTGTTTTGGTCATAGCTTAGGAGCTTATTAAATATCCTACAACTGAAGACAAAGTCTACGTCACAATTATCAAAAGCAGCTCCCCTCATGTAACTTAGACTTTTCTCTCTGGCCCAACATCATTTCTCCCCCAGCAGAAGCCAAAAGGTACTAAAAGTAATCCCTAAAAAGCAAAACTGTTCTAACCTTTGTGACTTCTAATATAGCTTAATAGGAACTTTTATGATACATTTTCAACAGGCACTTTTCCCTATTTCCCCTCATCAGTCTGAAGCCAGCTGTAAACCCTTGTGACTCTTACATTTCCCCCACACTCAAGTGCTGGTGCTCACACACACATGACCATGAACTCCTACCATGAAGCTGACAACCAAAAAAAGGGCTGGACTCGCTCTCACTGCTCAGATTTCTAAAGTCAAACAAAATAACTGTGAAACAGAAACAGCAAAAACCCTCCTCCCTGAAGCACTGACCTCTCACAGGCTTCTTGCCTGGAGGCACCAGCTGGGGTTATAAACATCTCCTCCTGGCAGAAAGCTTTCTGATCAAAGTGGTTTTCCATGAGGTACACAGGTCAAACACTCAGGAAGAAAATGCCTGAACATCACCACTGCTTCCACCTGAGGCTGCTGTGTTTTGAACGAGTATGAAGTTTACCATTGTCCCTTAAGATTTTTAATGACTACGGAAGGCAACAGGGGAATTCTTCTGTTGTCAAAGCCAGCTTACTCTCAGTTATATCAAGGGCTCCAGGGATATCTGGTCAAATGCCACTCTGGAACCACAGAACTTGGTGCAAAGTGGAACTAGTGTCCAGGCTGGCTACTGTATTGCTCAGCTGTCTCCACAGTACGTTCATCTGGGTCTCTTTCTTCCTTACAGTTAATTTTTGGCCCTTGCACAGAGGAAAGTGTGTCACCCTGATTCTTCCAAGTTTCTGATGCACTTTCCAACTCAATGTTTTCATACCTTCCAGTTGTTTCCCATGAAAGGATGTTATAATTAGGAGCTTGTTTGTGTTAAGACAAGGTTGTTAGAAATTCCTTCTCTTAGGAGTGGAAACAACTAATAGACAATTGCCTTGACCAATGGGATGGGAGAGGTGTCCAGCTTCTCCTCCAATCCCTGGTCTGTGTGGAAATACTATATAATATCGAGTCAGATAATTAATAAAGCTTTTCAGCCTTCTCTTGAGAACGTGTGTCGTGTGTGTCCTTGTGAGTGACCCACAGCAACAGAAAGTGGATAGCTCATGCTGTTCAACTATTTGTTGAAAAAGCTATCAAAATGAAAATAACATGGAAAATACAACCAGTGGGTCAAATTATGAAAACTCAGGTGCAACTGCCACCTTAGAATCTCTAGTGATTAGTATAGACATCCATAAAAATTATTCCTGTCACTACCATTTTAAAGCAAAATCCAAAATCATAAACTATTTTTAACAAGATTCCCAAAAGGTCTGAATAGGTATGGTACAAAATGAGCATTTAAAAAATCCTCTCACCATGCAGAATAGCTCCCATGACATAAATACTTTATGTCACATTGAACAAAGAAGAAAATACAAATAACTAAAGCAGTTTCCTCTAGTGATATGAAGTTGGCAGATGTGTGAAGAGGAAAAACCACCACTGGTCTCCTTTCTGCAACACTAAAATACTTTTTGCAGAGTGTCTTTGAGGTTTCATATCAACAAAACCACTAACAATAGACTAATATTTGAATAATTGCCTCCCTTCCTGCCTACCCAGAGCAGCAAGGGGGGGGGCTTCAACATCAACAACTTCAGCATCAGCTTCACAGAAAGGCAAACTGACCATTGAGGCTTAGCCAAGCCAGAATAACCCCGTGACTTTGTCTGTTTTTATAAAAATACAGACTCAGTGAGAATGGAGGGGAAAAAAAAAAAAAAAAAGGAAAGGAAAAGGCAATTTTGGAACTAGCACCCAGTATTAAACATAAGCCATGGAAGCTCTGTTTCATGTGGTAACTCCCATTGAATTGAGTACATGAAGTGTAACATTCTAGCTCACTAATTTTTGGTGGATTTCAGGGGAGCACTTCAAAGCTGGCAAGACATAGCTGGGTTCTCAAGCTCAGTCACTGAGGTTTCTGGTCCCAGCTCCATGTTCTGCAGACAGATGAGACTGTCATAACCATACTGCACATCCGGGACTGCCAAGTTCCAAAGGACACAAACCAGAGGAGAAACATCTACAGAAAAAAGGTGAAACCGTGGTGATGCATTTCCATGCCCTTAATGCACCGTAAATACCAGAACTGCAAGCCAAAGTCTAATACACAGTCACATGGCAAAGGGATAAGCAAAAATGATAGATATAGGACAGGAAAGAGTGAAGTGGGAGTGACTGGTCAAGCAGATCTAGAAGGCTGGAATTCTGGAGGGTTTCAGTCAGTTTAAAAATATACGGACACGAACATAACAATTACAAACACAGGTCCCCTCCTTCCTAGCAGTTCTGAAAAGAAAGGTGTCCTGGATCCATCCTTATTTCACTGACTGCTCTATCCAAGCAATGATATGTACTTCTAAGTAGGAAAGCATTTACTTGAAATTTATGTTTCACAATGTGATCTGGATCTGAACTTTCTACAAAACATGCCAAAGGACATTGGAACCAGATGGTAACAAGCTGGGTTTGTACATCTGCTGGCTTCTGCATGTCAAGTGTTCCAAATAATTTTCTTTGTGTCTCTTCACCACACACAAAATTAACGTAAACAAACAATTCAACTGGTGTACCACCACCTGCAATAGAGCCAAAGCTGCCCAGTGGAGAGTTGGTACATGGCTTCTGGTTTTCATTAGGTGCATCTCCACCGGAAGGACTCATTTACATGTTACTCTATAAATATAAATACACATGCAGTGCTTCATTTCCTACAATCACCTTGCAGTCAATTTTAAGTTGACATTGGTCAGTATGGAATAATAAACCCAAGTTTTCAGATTCACATGCAGCCAGAGGCAAAGGACTTGCTGGGATAGCAAAGGTCACAGGCCAAAGCAATCAGTTTTTTTTAAAACTGCATAATAAAACAAAGCAAGAAGGAATCACCAAACACAAACAGATTTTTCATATATGTGGCTTAGCATCCAAAACTGAATGAAAAAACATATTTCACAAGAAATTTTCCCCTTCTTAGCAGGCAGCACACCAGTTAGTAGCTGTAACTCACTAATGTCACTTACTGTCTGAACAATGATATCAGTTGTATGAGCCAGTGAGATTGGCTGTACAAACACCTCACCATGGGAATAAGGAGCTCGGAGTTACTGGAATTCTTATTGCACAGAGCTGCTTATCTACATCAGGGAAAGTCTTCGTGCTCTGTCACCTTCTGCATGTTAGAACTGAAGCTTGTTGAAGCAATGAGCTGACAAAAAGGCAGGACCCTGAGTCAGTAACATTCTTTTTTTGAGATAAAGAGATTAAAACCATGTAATTGTAAACATCCTACAGGCTGAGAGAGACAAATCAATCTCCTCTTTGAAAACGGATGTTGGAAGAAAACTGCTACCCAAACATCAGTTTTTTCACATTAAAATGTCTCTAATGTTATCCCATTCTCTGTTCTTGCTAGAATGCAGAAAACCTCTGGAAGTCCCTTCTGAGTTTTAGGACTTGAATGTTTTAGTGCTGAGCCTCCTAAAGGAGAGTCTCTCAAAAGCATTCACTGAAACAGGAGTGGGCAAAGACTCAGAGGCAACAGAACAAAGGGCTGGGAGCAGTGTTATTTTTAATAATAAAAAGGTTGGAGTGAGGGAGCAAGTGTGCAAAATCTAATGTGGTTTTTAAACAGCAGGCTGCCAAATCTGATCCAGAAAACTTTGCATGACATTTGTGAAAGGGTGTGTGTTTGTAAAGCACTCTGCAGTGTCTCCGAGGCTCTGTCCCAGTGCTGGGGTGCCCTGGCTTGGAAGGCAGCAGAGATCACTGTCCCAGCTGCCACAGCGCGCTGAGCTCCGGCCAGCGCCGCCCTGGAGCACATGGCCCTGGGACACCAGGTCTGACCCGCACACAGGAACCAACGCCAGCAAATTCCAAATCCACACAGCCTGCATGCAAAACCCAGCCACTGCACCCACCTGCAGGAAGAGAGGGGCCCCACACAAACCAACCTGCAGCTCCAACAGCAGCTGAAATGAAGGGCTGTGGTGTTTTCTGCCCATTTAAGGATCTGGTGCTGCAGATGGGTGGAGGCTCACAAGCAATGCTGAGCATCCAGGTAAAGTGAAAAGTGATGGAATCGACAGTTCTGGCATGGATGTTCCCAAAGGGTGACACACATACAAACACGAACTTGAAAGAAAATTCCTGGGGACAGTGAGAGTGATGGTGGGATGCCTCCAGGTTTAGCCCCAGGCTGACTGAAGGCTAATGCATGCTTCTCCCTCCGGACTGCAATGCTGCCTCAGAACTGCCATCATGATCCCTCTACTTCTGAAATTAAATTTATTTGGACTTCAAAAGCTGGTGTGACTCCTGTCCCAGTTTGATTGCTGTTACAGAAGAGAATCACAGGGTAGATAAAAAGCATCAGTTAGTGATACATAATTATTTAAGCGCCACTTTTTCAACTTTCTAACTGAATATGGACTTTTTTGTTTTTTTTCTGTTGTAGGCAGAGCACATTCTGATGTACAATGAATTCTCCTCAGCCAGAACAAGTATTTTTTGCTGAATAATACTAATTTTGGTCCTTAGATCCTGGTTACATTGATTATTATGCTGATATCAGTGATTCAGTGAACACTTAGGTTATAAATACTCTTTAAAATTACAGCACACTGTTAAAGTAGTGGTTTAGTAACAAAAGAGTTTCCAGCTCTGTGGAAAGACTGCTGTGTTAAAAAAAAAAAAAAAAAATTCAAAAGCCTTTGCCAAACACATTGCACATATAGTAAAAAGGCATAAACATTTTTGTTTATTTGACATTTCAAGGATATTCTCAAAATTTGTAATAACAGTAAACCAGGTGGAACAAATCTCTGAAGAGTATAAAACAGAATATCCAATCTTTCTAATTACATTCCGAAACCTTTATGTCTACTGCACATCTGCCCGCTCCCTGCAAGCTGGATTTCGCCCCCAGTAAACCCTGGAACAGTTGTTGCTCTCTGACTACCAAGGACTGTGACATCTGGATGCCAAGGCAACCAGATGGCAGCTCCTCACTGAGGACACACCATTTATTTCCCTTCTCCCCTGACCTGCTGCCACCCGTGATGCCAGCACCAGGGAGAAGGATGTTCTGCTCTTGCATCTCTTTCACTTCTCATTTCTGTCCTTGTGCCTGAGGAATGCCAAATCCTACACTGCTTCTTTGCTCCCCACACAGGCCTACTGCTCAGAATACAGGCTAAATTCTAATGCACAACAGTGGTAATTCACAAATGGAAAACCCAGGAAATAAGACTAGAGTTCCAGTACTTAAAACCTTTCATCCCTTGCATTCACACAGAAATGACTATTTTCAAGAGAAAATATTATACTAATTAAAGGACTTTTTCTTTAAGAGAAACACGACTACCAATGACTGCAAGGCTGCAGAATGAAGTCTAGAAATTTTGAAGTTAACATGTATATACACATACTAATTCCAGCAAAGTTATCAATATGGCTTTAAAATATTTTCCATCATCTCCTCTGTGTCACGTTGGCCTCAAAATAATTTCTCTTAATCTTTCATATACACAGCCCCAATACAAAATATTTCTTCTCAGAATGCCTGAGATTTAATTTGGCTAGTTTAAAGAGATCTGAGACTTTTAGAATATATTTTCCATTTTCATACACTAAGGGCCTAATTTTATTGCCACTGTTGCTATTAGGAAAGCTACTGCTTTAAAGTTCAGTTTGTTTAACGTCCGTGTAGAATATTCTGGTGTTAAACTGAGAAAAAGAGCCAGAAGTAATGGAAGTACCACCATGCTGAATGTGTGCAGTAAGTTTTGGTGAGCCCATCAGCACAATCACATCATTGAGAGAATTGTACTCTTTCAAGTATTTACAACACACCTTACTCCTAAAATCTGAAAAAAGCCCAAAAACCTCCATCCCGTTCCAGAGTACAATAATGTTGGGTACATCCTCTTAATGGAGGAAAAATCCTGTAAACCACACAGACCTATGAACAGGAAAAATAATTTCTGATTCCTCAAGAGAAACAGAAGCAAGGCCTTCACCTCTTCCAATGTGAGGGCAATTCATTTTCTGTTAGGCCAGGCTGAACTATTTCACCTGACAGATTTAAGCAAGTGCAGAAATCACTGAGACTCCCCTAAATCCTCTCCTGCTCTCAGTAGAGCAGAAAATCAGTAGGTTTATGATGGAAGAGAAGGGTTAGACTTGGAGAAACCATTTTTATGATGCAGCAACCTGGCCAAATTTAGATATAGATGCTATTGAGTGCAAAAATCAAAACCAACAAAGTTTAAGAAAACACATTGTGGGTGTAATTTCTACGCATCTTGCACTGCAGTGACAGCATTAACTGTAAATGAATTACAATTAAAGCCAGCAGATATGTTGGGAATTTTGGCCCCGAGTCACACCAAAATAGTATAAACACTTTAGCAAAGAACACAGCAGTCTTTTATACCACAGCAGGAAATCACAGCCCACATGGCTACTCCTGCATTAGGAATGAATGAATGAATGAATGAATGAATGAATGAATGAATGAATGAATGAGTTAAACAGTTATATTTTCAAAGAGAGAGGCTGTTAAGATTTTACCTTGATGAATATCGAAGTTGGGAAAGATGAAGGAAAAAAGTCAAGAATTAAAGAAAACTAAAATGCAAGGCTAGTAACTAGGTAACTAGTGGAATTCCATACTGAAAGTCTGTCCAAGCAGAACATGCACACCCTGACATTGCCAAAGCTGGTGCAGGTTGTGACTCATTAGCTGTACTCGAGAGTCAGAAGGGAGCAGGAAAAGAAGTTCTTGATATGCTGAGTTTCAGCTTTGTGGTTGTAACAGAACACAAACTGCAGATGCTGAAACTCATTTTCAAGCACCATTAAAACTGGAAGCAAGATCCAAACAGAAAGTAGCAGAACCAATATTAGGAAGACATATTACTGAATTTTCTGAAAAACATGACATCCTGCCTCTTAGATAAGCTACTAAGTGCTATTAAGGATACAAAAATATACATAATTAGAGAATAATTTATACTAATTCAGAAAAAAAATGGAAAAAAATTGCAGTGAGGAGATTAATAGGTGTCCCAATAACGAGAAGTTGACATAACATTTGACTCAAGGTATTTTCAATGGTGTCACTGCAGTGCTGCTGAAAAGCTCCTGTCATGGGTGCTCAGTGAAAGGTGCCAGAATGTGGGGAGAGGAGAAGGGAGCAATGACAGACAAAGAACACTGGCACCGACTGTGCAAGGGTGAGGAACAGATGAATGCATCCCCTGAGCAGGTAACACAGACCCAGCACTGGCACACTGCACAGCAGCACAAGCTGCTATAGGAATGAAGAGAGGAGTCAAAGACAGGCTGATGCACCAGCACAGCTTCCTGAACAGCCACACTGGCAAAGCTGATTCCTATGGTCCTGAAGCTGAGAGAAACTGGAGGGCAGCCAGGTTCCTGGAAAAGATCAATATACATTCCAGGACCTGAGAAAGAATATTAAAAGAAACATAGAACTACAAATCAATCTCATTGATAGTGCATGAAAGCAAGGTCATTATTCTAAAAAGGATGCAAAGATTAAAAGAACAACTCAGGATATCAAAGTGGATTGATATGACATACACTTGGACAAGGCACAAGGGACAAACCTCAAGAGCTCCATCAGTCGCATTCGGATATTTCAGTAATCATCTCTTGTTTGTTGACTTCACTAAAGCCTTTGACTCACAATCGGCTATGGCTGACAACGTTTGGAATGGGTTTTCTATCACCCTTAGACAAGTTTTGGTGTAAAACTTCATCCAAGCTGTTATGCCAGAAGCGAGAATAACCTAAGAGTGGCTCTCCAGCAAGAAAGGTATACAGGAAACAGGGAGATGGTCCATCCTATGTGCTGTGCTGGTGGGGCCAGCAGAACTAAGAGCTCAGAAAGTTCCAGAGGAGGCTTGTGACCTCCCACATCAAGAGTGTGCAACGCCAATGCCCAGGCAGCCCGAGCACCCACGGACACATCAGCGTGGAACATGCACTGCATGTGCAGATCCCCAGAGGAGCTCTGGGCAGGCTAGGTGCAAGGAGTTGGGAGGGAACACAGCAGGACAGCTGACCCCAAGAGATCCACAGGATATCCCAGAGCAGTCCTTATTGCCTTCATTACAAATGGCACTTCCAAGGCTGTTGTTAATGAATTATGTCCCTCCATATCAGAACTGGATGAGGTATTTAGAACAAGCACAGGCCCAACTGTACTATGGATAGGATTCTTGTTAATGTTCATGGACAACCTTCTGTTAATGTGGCTGAGTTTTAGCAATTCTTAGCATGGCTTTCCATTTACTTACACTGGACAAATAAGTTCTAACCTCATTTCCATCAGGATCTGGCACAGCTCCAATGAAGCCAAATTAAACAGCCTGTTTTATGTGCCACTGTATCAACGGAAGCATAAGAGGACATCACATACAGCAAGAGTCCCAAGTGAAGCTATAAAGTAATTAATAACATGCTGCCACAATCACAGGTCTCAAGGTGAGAAGGAAAAACAATAAGTTAATTGCTTCTTAATGATCTATTAATACAGTCCGTTATTTTGTTAGGTATGCATCCAGAAATGTATTTAAGTAATTACCTAGACTGTAGTTGCTTAATAGCCTCATTAAATTCTGTGGGCCTCCTTTCTTACAGTCACAGAATCGTACTCCTGATTTGGGACTGGGGACAAGCAGAGGTGAAGAGGTCAGCAGAGAGGAGGTTGTGAAACTGCAACACTTGGAGAATGCTTTTATGCCTAGTTGAATGCAAGACATTCAGCAATGTGAGTAAGCCAGGGACGCAGAGTGGAGCTGTGGTGGATCCCAACCACATTCTAGGAAGCACAGCTGGATCAAAGTCATAACACAAAATACCCACGACAGAGAGTGTTCAGCAAAGACATCTCTGCACTACAAAAAATTGGGCAATATAAACATGCATAACTTCCTTTCTCCTTCAACCACAAACTGATGCAGTCTGCCAGCTGTTGCACATGAAAGTTTCCTTCCTTAGGTATCCTGCAGCAATAGTCTGAGAAGCTGATCTGATAAGAAAGCAGACAATAAAAAGAGCATCTTCAACCCCTAAAATTAAAATGAGCAAGTGTGACAAGGCAAGTGTGAGACAAAGATCAAACATTAAGAGAATGAAAAACTTTTATAAATAAAAAGCAACAAAACCGAACAAAGAGAGAAGGATGATTTAATTACATTTTTAGAATTAATGAGGGGATATATGTGTGATAGTATTCCACTGCATGAATTGTTTGTATTTTTTACCTATTCTTCTAAAATAAATTCACCTTCCTCTCTCTTACTGGAACAATCCCTACTTCTAAGAATGCAGAAATGTTACATATTATTTTGCAGGAAATGCTTAATCTGGGCCTGCAGTTCAGCGCAGCAGCCTCTGAGCCTGGTCAGCTGGGTGGCCCTTCTGCCCTGGGAATGAAGAGGTCGAGCCTCTCCCAAAATGGCCCTGTCCTACAGAGACAAGAATGGAAAGCCCCACCAAACACACTGGGATTCTGTGACTTTTTGAAATTCAAATGGCACGAGGTTTAGGGATGCAGTAAACTGAAGAAGATTTTGCTTCCATTGAGTAGAGTTTAAGAAATGATCTGAGGATGGGAGAAAAACAACAGACAAAGATGATGTCTTGTTAAGATGTCCTTCAGCATCCCCTACCTCCAGTGTTTGGGGAGAGTAAACTAGAGGGGATGGAAAGCATCTCTGCTTTCTCCTTCATAGGATTACTTTTAAAATAAAAACTGGCACACAACAAATTTTTGTTTGTTCTAGATACTAAGAAACCTTGTCCCTATTGGCTTACGTGGAGTATTTAACTGGGAACTCTACTATTTCTAATCAGAACAGTTTTAGGTAAGTATTAACTGCATTCTGTAACTTTTATGGACAAGGTACTCAACAAGGAATGTAAAACTTTGTAGTTACCCCGGGAACCAGAGCTCCTGACTGCCCCAGAAGTGCTGTGTGACTCTGTGACCTGTGTGACCTGCTTGTCCCCTGGCTCAGAACTCACCACCAGGGCTCCCGTCACAGCTAGCTGTGCTGGAGAAGGATTTCAGGAACCTTTCAGGGAAGCACTCCATGACCCTGCAGAGAGAGCCAGACATGTTCCTGAACACCCCCAGGTGAAAGCAGGACATGGTCTGTTTAGGCACCAAGGACAAAGGCCTGACCTGAATGCTCACCCTCTGAACCAAACACACACAGACCACCAAAACCTTCCAACTTCTAAAGCAAATTGTTCCCAAGACACAAACCAGACTCAGGTCTGGTGGGTATCAGAGCACCTACGAGCCATTTGCCAGTCTCATAAATTGATTATTTTAGTCTCTTAAAAAAGAGGCCGAGGGGACAGAAATAAAGCAGTGAAAGCAATGCCTAAGAAAAACTACAGATTCTGAAGCATATTCTTGTGAAGAATGTTCAGGTCATGGATGCAGCTTAACCTTTGCAGAAAAGGCTTAATACAGTCCTGCAATTCAGAGCAGTTTTTTCAGTACAAAACTACAGATTTTTAATTTCCACTTAACTGTGTACAAACACTCTGAGTTCTTTCAAGATACGCCAAGTTCCTATAGTTCAACAGAAGTCCAGTGTGTATTTTAACAGGTCAGTTGAGTGGATAAGGTTGCAAGATGCCAACAAATCACGAGTAGAAAATAAGCAAGATCACAACATGTCAGTTTAAAAAAAACCATCGTAGTGAGTTCCCTCCTTTTTGGAGTGGTATTTGAAGCCCTGGGGTCTTTAACTGAATTGCTTTTGTAATAAATCCTACCTAAGCTGGGCTACAGAAGTGACCCAAACTCCTCTGACAGTACAAGCTGCAAAATGAGACTAGAGCTTTACCATCAGAAAAGTAGTACTCTACTGCTCAAATGGAGGTCATCCTGCCTCCAAGAGTGGCAATAAGCACTTCTAAGGTAAAACTTTTCTAACAATCAACTATTTTTGGCCTAGGGACATCATGGCTTGGATGGTGTTTCTATAAATTTAACATCCCTTCACAGCCATCTCTTCCATTAAGTAATTTTTTAAATTTCTCCGAACTGCAGCATCCACAGCTGCTTTGCTGGAGTTCCAGCGCTCACTGCCTTGCTGCCTGGGAGAGCCTGGCCACCCTTTTGTGCTGGAACTGGCTCTCACCACCTCCTCTGGAGCCTGCTGCCATAGGGTACAAGCTCCTGATCCCTTTTCCTCCCTTCTCTTGGTTTCACACATCAGCACCAACCCCTCGGAATTCTCTTGGTTTCTGGCCCCAGGAAGCCAAAGACAGGAGTGTGCAGTTCAGCTCTGGGTCCGAGGGAGGGAGAGAGGCCCTGCTGGGTCAGGGGTGCACATCAGCCTTGCCCATGTGCTACCCCCAGCACAGGAACTGCTTCCACAGCCCGTGGCAGCCAGCCTGCATTCATCAGAAGTCTGATTATTTATGGATTTAACTTCTGACCTGATTTAACTCTGTTGATTTTGGTTTTCAGACTGTTTTCTGACTGATGAAATACAAATAAACTTGGGCTGCTTATCACAGAAGTCAACCATTTTTCTAATTTTAAGACAGCTGTTAATTACTGATCAAGCTGCATATCTGCATTGCTTTGTGCATTTGGGAGCTTTGATTTGAAGAGGCATTTAGACCAAAGCATGCAAGTAGTTCAGAGTTTTATCATTAACTGGGAAAACTCAGAACCCTCTCCATGCAAAATAACAAAATGCACAGAACTATTGGCACAGTTTTGTAATACAAATGAGATGAGAGCATACTAGCCAGTTCCTCAAGTACTGATGAGAAAACTGCTTTTTAGGCTGTTTAAGGCAAAGCTCTCATCCATGTCAGCCACTGTCCCTAAGAGCACCACAGAGACTGAGTTGATGATGTGGTAAAAGGCTTTCTGTAAGGGCAACTTCCTGGAATTCCTCATGTCAGACTTCTGCCCATGCACTAAGTGGTTTTTCAACAATACATATCAGTCAATGATACTGTTCCTAGCCAAGTTTAAAATATCTGGTTTGATTACAGTAAATTCTCCAGTTCTGCATGGTAATACATCCCATAACTGAAAACAGAGATTAAAAAAAATTTAATAAAGATTGGCATTGTATTTCCATTTTAAATGCCCTCTTATATAATTCCCCAATAAATAACTGATGAATTCCGAACAGGCTGATGAGAAAGTAGGTTTCACATGCCTGCTAGTGGCCTGGTGTTCTGGTTTGAAAAGAAAAAC
>VYXF01009217.1:614148-660127 GCA_013397295.1 Polioptila caerulea | reverse complement strand
TATTACAAAGTCATGCCCTTGGGGAAAAAAAACCAAAGAGGGATAATATCATGTGGAACATTAGATCCTTTTATTTCTAGTGTTATCTTTGAGAATTCCTTGACTTTCACATAGCCATGGGTTTGCTACTGCCTTGAAGGTGAGCCATCATTTAGAATAGGGCATGACTTTTCATCCTTTTGACTCCCCACAGAAAGGCCAAAAAACCAGTCAGGTACTTAAACGTATAGGATGGTTTGGGTCAGAAGGGACCTTAAAACTCATCCAGTTTTAACCCCTCTGCCATGGATAGGAACACCTCCCACTAGACCAGGTTGTTCAACCTGGCCTTGAACAATTGCAGGGATAGGGCATCCACAAATTCTCTGGGCAACCTGTTCCTGCACCTTGCCACCCTCAGAGTGAAAAATTTCTTCCAAATATCTGATTAGAACCCTCCTCATTCAGTTTAAAGCCATTCCCCTTTTTCCTATCACTACATGCCTTTGCAAAAAGCCCCCCCTCCCAGCGCTTTTGCAGACTCCTTTAGGTACTGGAAGGTGCTGTAAGGTCTCCCCAGAGCCTTCTCTTCTCTAGGCTGAACAGCCACAGCTCTCTCACTCTGCCTTCACAGGAGAGGTGCTCCAGCCATCTGATCATGTCAGTGGCCTCTTCTGCACCTACTCCAGCAGGTCCATGTCCTTATGCTGGGGGGCCTAGAGCTGAACTTACAAAGTCTTTACCTTCCAAATTATGAGGATTTTTCTACATGCAACCAATTTGGGACAGTCCCTGAGTGATTTCCAGATTTGCCTGAAAAGGCCCACAGTTTTCAAGCATCATTACAGGAAAGTATCTGAAATTGTAAAATATTAGTTTGATCATATTTGGGAAAGTAATAAAAATGTTAACTATTGTGGGATTTGGTAAATACAAGAAGTCATTGTGAATGTCCAAAACTCTCCAGAAGAGCCCAGGATCATTGTTCCATTTTACAGACTGACTCCTTCCAACAGATTTCACCTTCTTTGAGGGTATCAAACCTTCTTCAGGGTCAATGAAGTGTCTGCAGAATGGGACTTGAGGTCGGGAGACCTTTTAGGAACAGAGAGTAGTATCAAAACGAAGTCAGGGACGCAAATTGCAGATATTCCATGGAATAGGTGCCAAGGATGCTCTGTGGGGTCAATGCAATCCACAAACCCTGCTGAAAGGTGCGAGTTAGACTGAGAAGGTGGACTAGTTAAAGAGTCCCACCCAGTAAAGACACTACAACCAAAAAGAAAGAAAACCCTTGCAACCTTTATTCTTCTCAACAACCCAAGACTGTAGAAACTGCACATTTAAAAACAGATATGGAATTTAGGACACAACTGTGTTTGAACATTTGACTTGCAAACAAAAGACAGTTGGTAGGAAAGGAATTTCAGCTCAAATTAAGTGAGCTCCAGGGTCAAGACTGTATTGCGAGCACAGTTCATTCTCTTTCATTTTCTCCTTGTTAATTAGAGACAATTTCATGAGCTTAGCTTTACTGCACTACCAGTTTAATTACTGGAAAATGTTTACATTTTAGGAAAGAAAATTGAAAATGAGCGATGGAAACAACCAACCTTCTCACTGCTGCCATGTATTCAGATTAGTGGTTATTTTCCTAATTAATCTAAATCACTCATCCAGTGTAATTTGGATGGCAACAGGAAGGATACCTTTTTTGTGTACCTAATTTTTTTCTTAAGAGTTGTGGCAAGCTAATACATGAAGAAAGTAAGTCATATTTTAAACATGCAGACTACAAGATGGGCATATATAATAAGCAGTGCCATTCCAACACTTGAAGAAGACAAAACAAATCTCACAGGATAATTTTAAACAAAAATTACCAAATTCATTGAAACCATGTCTCTAGGAGCCTCTCAAAAGCACTTTGATCATCCTGATGAGGACTCCTTGGGGAATTTCCAACACCCACCTCTTTATTTTCTCAGGCAGTCATAGGAAAAGAGGTTTTGTTGAAGATGCCAGCATATACTAGGCTTGTCAGGATGTTTCAGGCTTAACCCTTTGAAGACTCTGATTGCCCTGAAGATAAAATATTCACATAGTGGTTTAGAGCAAAAATTTAGGATGCAAGCCAAGTTCTGAACCTCCTAAGCTAAAAGAATGAAAAATGTGTAAGATCTGTTACCACAGAAATACTCGTTAAGCATCTCACAGTCCTGTAACAGTTAGCTTGGATGCTCTCCTATTCCCAGTGCCTTTTAACTCCAATGGATTTAGCTGTGAACTCTAACTCTGATTATACATACTGCATAACATACTGTAAAGAGTTTGACAGGACACCTGAGTATTGCCATTTCTCTTGACATAATTTCTCTGCTTTTACAACTTGGTTTCCACTGAGCCATATTCTAATTTCCTACAGAAACATCATGCACCTCCTCTGAACTACAACTTCCAGCAGAAGCAGATGGTTCTTTGCTGTATTTCTGTCCACATTGTTAGCATTTTCATAGCATCATGTCTGATTTTGTGTGGCTATCAATCCAGTTGCAGCATCTGTTCACAGCATAATACTACAGGGCAATAATACGAAAATACGACTTTCCTATGTCTTGACTATTTACTATTAAAGGTTACTCTCTATCTAAATTGAGACCTGATGCAACTGGGTGAGAGAGCTGGAATTTTGTCAACTTTCCAAAGGACTGAGTTCTGCTCTGCATCTGGAAGCCAACCAGCAGAACACTGCACATACAGCAGCACGAATTATGGATTATGTTAGAGTTACATTATACTTCAGTATCAGCTTAAAAGTTACTTTTAGATCAGCATAAAATCCAAGGGTTTTGCAAGCAGTAAATTGGGTTCCAAACCAAAGCAACCACAGATTACTTTCCTTCAGGAGTGAAAAACTCAGCCAAAAGCAAGTTTAGCTCTTCTTCACTGCTTGATGATTTCTGGTAGGCAAGCCTTATTCCATAGCCTCACAGCTAAGACTCCCCTTGCTGGTTTTTAACCACTTCCACCAGACAAGAATGAGAAGGCCAGAAGTCACATCAGGACAACAGAGCAAGGTCAAAAGAGAAGCTGAAGACAACAGCTGCACTACAAGACTTGACAAGGGGCAGAAAAAAGGGACAGAAACCAGCAACAGCCACAAGGAAAGTGCAGGAAGGGTCTCCAACTTAACCTAGAAGTTAAATGAGGTGGAAACTGTACAAAATAAAGAGATTGGAATTAAATGGGCTACAGGGGCAAATAGCAGAAAGAAGTACCACATTATCACACACTTTCTTTTCTCATTATTCATCTGATTCCTGGTTGATTCATCTGATTCCTGGTTGAAGCACTGGAATTTTAAAAAACTAAGTCAAATGAGTTGCACAAGTGTTCTCTTTTGCCCTTTCCTAATTAAAAACAAACAAACCAACCCAAGTAAATGCACGCAAAGCTCCCTCACGATCCTACAAGCAACAGCAATTTTCAGAGGGATAAAGGCAATGCAGACTGTATGTTCTGACTACATAAATGCCCTAATTTCAGTTTTTGTAATTTCTGTGGAAAGGTGTTGTGTGGTCACGGACTAGATAGCCAGTACCCTGACCACAGACACGGCCTCATGCTCGTCACTGTCAGTTCCCTTGCCACTGTGAAGCAGTCACACGCTTCATGGTTTGCCTCAACAGCAGGGGAAAGAGACAGCATTTGATTAATATGGTGCTCAATAACCAGTAAGGTCAGTGATATGGGTACATTTCTGCAGCCTTGGCATGACTCACTTTCCGTAGCCACCTTCCAGTCGGGGGCTCGGAGCAATAGCCAGCATGGAATTCAGTCACACCAGAAGCTCAGGCTAGGGACTGGGAGGAAGGTCTGACCAACAGCAGCAAGAGATGGAGGAGCACACATGTTGGGCGAAGACTATGGACTAGCTGGAGACTTAACTCTCAATTTAATACACCAAGGTTAAACAAAGTGCATGGATACTGTTCTGTGGTTGAATGAAGCCAGCCAGAACCAGACTGCTGAATGAAAGAAAAATAAAGTCCAAGGCAGGAAGAAAAAAGCTCAGATTTATCTTCCACATGAGTATCTTCTTTCCCTTTATGAAAGTCTTTTGTTTTCAACTCACTACTTGCCTTTTTTTGAACGTACAATATTTGAAGTGTAATTTATTTACTTGCTTCAGTTAACATAACACATTTTCCATGTGATTGACCATGAGGCATTACCCAAAGAAAGAATCTTTGAAACAGATATGGTAATGAAACACAAGAATGCTCATTTTGGAAGCAATCTCAAAATACTAAAGAAACCTCCTTTAAACAACCATTGCAAAAATATTCAAGGAGAGTTACTCACACATACTGGTTTTAAAGTAACTTCAGCAGAAATTTCCTAATCCTTGAAATGAAACCCAGCTGAGAATAGTAGATGCCCAACTTACACATCAAAAGACATTAGGACAGCTATTTGCAACAGTAGTACTTCTAAATCTTAGAAATGGTACCTGTGCACATCATCTCTGCTCAGCATTACTATTTTAGGGTACTTGAGAATATGCTGTTTGGTGGATTTCACAAGATTCCAAAACACTTGAAGATTGTGAAGAAGCCTGTGAAATGTCCTGTTTCATACATTTTCATCAGCAAAGTATTCTTGGATTTGTCCAGAAGACTAAAGCTGGGTTCTAAGCTAATTTCCCAAATACTAGACAAAGTGCCAAAGTCCAACCTCAGTCCACATGGAAATATCAAGGCAACCTTACTAACCCAGCTTCCAGGCAAGATGAAGCTGACTGGTTCTTACATCCCCCTTGTGCAGTGAGTAGGGTCTGTGTGACACTTTACTGCACGTCACTGGAATTGTGTGTTCACCTTTCAACCCAAAGACAGTAAAGCAGGGTCCTCACCCCTTGCAGGACTCCAGTTTAACTCTGTAAGAAGTATGCCACCTACTGATGCACTGTTTACTATAACCTTCTGCAAGGGCCTTCACACAGGCACCGACCATGACCGGTCTTAGCTGTGTTCGCTGAAAACAAAAATAATATTCCATGAATTTACAAGAAAAGACAGCACTCTTGAAGCCAGTGAAATGTGTTTTATTTTAAGCCACTGCTAAAACAAGGACAAATTTAGTGCAACCTGGAGTTCATAATCTGAAAACTGAATAGAGTTAAATTACTAAAATGGCAAAACTTGTCACCATTATACAGTACAAGACCTTCATATTCATTGAGTACAGTTACATAAACATTTAGTTATTCAAACTGCTTTTGGTATACAATTGCATCACTAACTGGGCTGTGAATTCCTGTAACACTGCACAAATAAGCAGCAGTTCCAGCAAATTATAATAAATTTTATTATTAAATACTGTTCAGACATTAGAACAAAGCCCCTCTAAAACTACAATACCAGCTATACAACAGGAATGTACAAAGATGGTACAAAATAAAGTGACTACAGTGGCTGGGCTCTGTACCTGCCTCTTCAGAGCTCAAGTACAGTAAATGCTTGACAGTAGTGGCTCTTGCTGAAAAGCCAAACTTCTTACAATAAAAATCATTCCTGAATCTTGTCTTTTCCTTTGCAAGTCTAGAACTACAGGGGTTTGAGCTGGTGTTGACTACTCACTGTGTTCCCATCTCCAACAATTTGTCTCTCTTCACAGAAAAGGTCCCAGACAAAGTTACATTAGAAAATGTAACACTTAAAATCTGATACCATTTCTGAGAGACCTAATTAGTCTTGGAATGTGGGTTTCTGGGTTTTGGGGTTTTGGTTGGATTTTTTCTAAAAAGCTTACACAATCTTCTAAAACTCAAGAACAAAGATACTACAGAAATTGCGTCTATGTACATCGCCTGAGCTGCCTTTTCACATCCTTGTTTTGAGACAGCAAATTCTCTTTAATTTTAGAATATGGGTTTGAGTTTTGTTTGGTTTTTATTTTAAGGCTTTAAGCATACTTTGTACTATTTATGCACCCCATTCTGAATGTTTAAACTAGTTTTAAATACGGCCACTTCTAACTTGCTTTATAGAGGGACTATTTCTCAAAGTGCTTTTTCTACAGAATCTTACAAAATATCACAACACTTCCATTTTTTTAAAACATCAAATGTATTTATGAAGTGTTTGGGTGATTTCTGAAACAATAACATCCCAGGATATTTTTTCCTCAACATAAAAATTAAATTACCAGGGTTTCCCATACAGAAAAAATGCAAGATGAAACAAACTCTACCTTATTATGTTTGTTTATAAAGCAGAGTTGTCTGCTTTAAAGGGACTAGAATGTGGCCCTTCATGTTTTTACAGTTTTCACTTCGGTTTCTGTATTTGTGGTCAGGAGTTTTAAACAAACTCAGTAAAAGTGTAATTTAAGACTTGCATTAGCAAGGAACAGCTTTGTCACTAATATGGCAGACAGCATCAGTTAGATATATTCAGAGTAAGGTTTTCAAAAATTATTAAAAATATTCGATTGTAATAATTTTGCCAGGCTAGTTTAATGCTTTTTAACTTCATACAGAAGGAGAAAAGTCAAGTCATTAAGAAAAAACTAAAAATAATTTGTGTAGAAAACTGGCTTGGTTTTTCTCCTTATTTTCAGTAGAAATGAAGTATTTCATAACATTTTTCTCAGGAAAATTTGGAAACTATGCTACTTTTCTCAGAGGCTAATAAAATAATTCCTTCCTTAATGTAACACCAATTAATAGATACACAACACATTTGGTCCAGTCTGAAAACAGGATTCTGTTTATAAAATAATTTTCAGTGCAACTGTTGTCCACTTAACTTTCTGAATAGTTGTAAATGATGCGATCTTCTGCCTTTCTCCAAAAAAGTAAATGAAAAGAAAAAGCACTTCACCAACTTTATAAAATCCATCATTCTGAATAAATGAGTTAAAAATGGCTATTCCTGCAGTGTTTTTGTTGGTTGTGTTGTAGGTTTTTTTTAAATGTACAGTTTTTTCCATTTGCAATATCTTCAGTATCTTTCTCACTGTACAGAAACACTTTACTATACTGTACTGTATCCTCATACCCTGAAATTCCACTTGGTGAGCAAAATTTAGTCATGAGGCAATGCTTTTAGCATTTTATTTCCTTGGCATTTCAATTTTGTAACTAAATTTGTACAAGTAGATTACCTGCTGTGTTAAGAGGAAGACGTTATAGCCAGGGATTATTTCAATTTTTTGTCTAAAACAATCTTGAAAATCAACCTTAAAAAAAAAAAGCGAAAAAGGAATATGAGGGTTTCAGAGAGGAAGAAAAAATCCAGATTATCTTTGGACAATTCTTATAAAATATGTGGTGCTAGAACTATCTTCCAAATATAGGAATTAATTAAATTCCCCTGACATGCTTTGGGCTCTGGAGAAAAATCATTCCCAATGCCTGGATTATATTACCTATAACAACACAAAAGACCTTGAAGTGGCTTTTGGACTTTTTTTCATTTTTTCAATCAGTGAAATGATATATGAAGTGAGGAAACGAACTGAGCATAACAGAATTTTAATTTAGTGGTAGAAGTTTGCACCAGGGGTTCACAGCGGTGAGATCTCACACACATATAGGTAAACATATCTGTGCGTATTCACATGTGTGAACACATCTATGTGCATTTACAAAAACATGAAAAATCTTTGGCTCTGTGAGAAAGGTGAACTTTGTGAGATCCAAGGCAGAAATCCAGATGACAAGAGGACTAAAACCAGCCATGTCTCTGCAAACAGGTCAGTGGAATGCTTTCCTGAAACACAAAGACACTGCAAGAAGAGCGCTCTTGAGTTTACCAGTGTGACACTTCTTAGCAGCTCATGGGGTAGAGGAAATCAGAACTTTATAAATGCCATTAAAACTCAGGAATAAATTTGGAGATCATATTTCTCCTTGTTTGGAATCACAAAACTGTGCACTATGTCAACAGTATATTTTTCTGTGAATAAGCTATTAAGATTTTTTTGTTCATCCAAAATCAGTAACGCTCTTTGATTATTTGCCAAATTTAGGTGGAAACCTGGTAATCACCAGCACATGCCTTCTTCTCTCAAAGGATATACAAAAAAAACCAAAACCTAAAAAACGTTTTCAAACCACAGGATAAGTGAAGGTCCAGATTTCCCTTCAGACAGAAATGCAAATCAGCAACATTGGTGAGAAACCTGACAAGACTGCTAAAAATATTCAATTAAAAGTGCCTTTAAAAAAAATTCAGAGAAAGTAGTTAACAAAAATGAAATATCAATTTGCAAGAAATTTCCCCTTTACGTTTTTATTAGCTTTCTTTGCTAAACACTTCAGTGCTCACTGAGTAACAAAATTGTCTTTATAAATGAAAATAAAATTCACATGTGGCTGCTTTGAAATAAACAATTAAAACTATTCAAAAGATGGCCAAAATCCTCAGAAATTTCTATCTTCTACTTTTACCACATCTGCATGAGACTAACGTACAAATTCTTTGACATGGAACTAGTATCACAGAAGTATCTCCTTACAAAAAGCCTCAGTAAAATATTTAGCAATTTAAATTCGATTGGCAAACTTCAGGAAACCTTTCTGAAGAATTACATTGAAAATTATGCTCAACTTCTCACTCTGCCCTGCTACAAGAAGTCACCAACTCTACAGGAGTCAACAAAGGGCTCCCACACATTTGCACCTCAGCAATTTCAGAGCAGACTCTCCCACCTTCACATAAAGTTAAAGCTGATGAAGGTGGTTATGAAGCCAGACTGTATTAAGGGGCTGCTAGGGCAGGTCACAATTTTCCTCCTGGCAATGCCACTCTTGGGCATGTAACATCTGGCCAAGACGAGTAATTTTTCCACTGTCTGCAGCAAGGTATTCCAGAGCAGATTCCTGCTGAAATCAGTGCTCTTAGTCCTGCTGTGAATATAGCACACATCAGAGTGGGAGAAAGAGCTATTCTGGCACAAGGGGAATTCTGAATATCATGTCCAAGACTGTCTCCTGTGGACTATGACCATAGACAAGGGCTGTTCATAAATATCCTGGTGGTATGAATACAGCAGTAAATACAATTTATGCTTGGGTGGACAACACTGATTATGGACTGAATAAACATACCATGTGCACAGTATCACAAAGCACAGCACAGCTATTTTGACTTTCACTTCAAAGTCTTTTAATGCTGACTATTACTTAAACATTCACTAGTTGAATTTTACTATACACATCTGTGTTCCTTCTGTCTCCTTTCAAAAGAGGAATGAAGCGAAGAGTGTTGCATCTTTGGATTTTTCAGACATTTTCCAGAAGCCAACCGACCAAAGATTTACTTAGAGCTTGCTCTCCATCAGATGCCAACTCTATCATTTCACAATATTTCAGCACGGCTTGCAAAAGATCTCCAACTTTCCAATCTCTTTCTCTCAGTCTTCTGGAAAGCTAAAGGGGAGACAGGGGAACACAAAACAAAATATTTTGTCTGGGACATCCTGATTAAGTTACAGAAGTTATTCTTGAAACATTAGGTCATAAGAGATCAGTTGTAATGAGTTAATTATTATTCCACATCTATAAAAACAAAAACTTCCGCAAGATTCAAACACTTCTCTTTAGGGCAGTCTTCACAGAACTTTCTTCTGGAGGGAGCACCATTTTCAAATTATGTGGTGCCACAGGTATGAGGGCTGTGGTTCATCAAGACTGCAGAAAACAGGAAATTCTGAACACAAGATTAAAACATTTGCCAACCCTCCCATGCCAATAATGCATGCATAAAAAGACAAAACTCTGTCTTAATAAAAGGATGTGGATTTTCCTTTCACAACATATAGTGTGGTTGGGGTGGCACAGACACTACCCTCAATGAAAACAGTGTCTTCAGAGTTGGGAAATTATAACATCTTGGGGAAGAGGAAAAGGTGATGATTAAGTTAAACTACCACTCAGGAGCAGAGATCAGTGCAGCTGAAAACATTTCTTTTCCCCCAGGATCCAAAGAAAAAAATCTTCCATTGCTGATGTGTCAAGCTCAGCTATATGTGTAAGAAAGCCTGCCCTAAGGAAAGAATGAATTTGACAGCTTGTCCAGGAGTAAAACACCAAACAATTTTTAGTTTAAATAAATAAACACACACAAACAAACTATTCTCTGTAGCTTTCTGGACACCTGTCAATGCTGTGTTTCGTAAACACTGTTTAGACACCCTACTTATTCTTTGGAGCTGTAAATTTTTACCCACTTTTATAGTACCTACCAGGACATTCCATATATTAAGTTTAAAAAAAGTCATACACAGTGTCCAGGGAAATATTCTTCACAGCTACAAAATTAAAAATTTGTATCGTTTCTACTATGAGACCTGTCAGACTGCAATATAAAGTTCTATAAAAAATAAAAAGGAAGACAATTTTTCCCTGCTTCTTTACCTAGCTGATGTTCTGACTGCAACAAGGCAGGTGATAGGACTGACAGAAAGAACATGGGCATAAAAATATGTATCAAACAATAAACTTCTTGAGAAAACCATTAACTTGAACAAGCAAAAAAATCCTCTCCAATCTTGAGCATAATTTATTCTGAACACTGGAACTTTTCTCAGTGGAAAAAAAAAGACATTTTTTCTATATATAAGAGGAGACTGAAATCTGTAGCTATTTCTGTGCATTTTAAAGCAGAGGACAGGAAGCAAGAGTTTTATAGTCTACAACATGCAATTTTGTAAATGATGTTTGTTGGTTTATAAAAGAATGGTCATTTTTCTTTCTTCTGCCAGAGGAAAGTGTAGCTAATGTCCAAATATCTACTTCAGCAAATACAATATTAAACTTCTGTCCAAAGAAATTTTACACCATGGTAAAACTACAGAGCTGGCACCTAAATTTTAATGTTAGGTTTAATCTCACTATTTCTTTAGATGAATGATCTGTTTCTTACTGCCAGACAAGTGAAATATCAGCCTTTACTCAAAATAGGAATCTTAAAACAGCTAGGTAAGGTCTGATTAAAAATGGAATATATATGATCTTTTAATCCAGTCACTTGCATATCCACATTGTCAGGCATCGCACAGAAGTCAAGAACTATTTATTCTAATTTACTGGTTTCTTGTTATCCTCCTAACAAATGCATTTGGTTCCATACATAAGTATTTAACTTCTTTTCTGCTTTGCTGAGCATAACAAGTACCCTTAAGCAGGAGTTCATGCCCAGCTGCAGCAGTAATACCCTGCCTGATAGCTGCTAGGAGCACTTCTGCCTTTTGTGCAGCCACATCACATCGGTGCCTCGCAGTGGAGCTGTGATCAGCTAACAGAAGCTTTGCCTGCCTTCCAGAACTCGCCAGCCACTGTTTCCGACGTGCTGCAGCCGCGGGCCGGTGCCCCGGGGGGCCGCGGGAGCTCCCGAGGGTGCTCGGGAGATGATGCCCAGGAGATGATTCCCGGCAGAGATGATGCCCGGCAGAGAGATGATGCCCGGGAGATGATGCCCGGGAGATGATTCCCGGGAGAGATGATGCTCGGGAGATGATGGGGAGGTGATTCTGGGCGGGGGTTGTTGCCGGGCGGTGCTGCTGCTGCGCGGGGGCTGCGGCGGCGGGGCAGCGGCCGAGGCCCCGGGACAGCGGCCGCGCTTCCCGCTGGGCTGCGGCGCCCTCTGGAGGGGCTCGCGCGGCCTTACAGGGCCCGGGAATGGATCTCCCATTGAATTCGGTCCGTGTCCGAGATCATTCCAATCGGGAAGTGGGACGGAATAAAAAACAGGTAATCATTCTCTGCTTCCGGAGAGGGAAAAAAAATTTCAATTTATTTCAACATAACTGCATCTGGAGAACTAAAAATAACCAATAAAATCAGCTGAAACAATTAACTACTGTAGCATTTGCAGGACTGCATGGCTACTGCCTGCGATGAAGGTCTTCCCTTCAGATGTCAACTCAGTATCAATTTATGACTGAAGTGTCAAGTGGAAAAATGTTATCATTTTTTAGGAGGGCACACATAACAGGCACTGCTATTTTCCAGAGCGCTCTTCTAGGTATGTCCTCTTATTAACGTAGCTGGAGTCATGCTCAGATACACAGCCAGATAACAATGTTTCCTGTGTGTCCTGGAGCATTGGCTCAAATCTCAGCACAGCAACTTTCTTAACTCAGGGCTGGCCGAAGAAAGAGAGACTCCAGGAAAAACTGAAAAAAGAGGCACCTGCCATCTCTTTTCTGCCTTTCATATTATAATGTTAGATACACGTGTCACAGATACACCAAAAATAAATTACTATTAACATTTGTGGGTCCTACCACTATCTTACCCAAGTACTTGCAACAAGCATGAAACAGATGAACAGATCTTCAAAAGAAGGCAAAAAAATTCATGAGGTCAGAATGACTGTTATCCCTGACCTGTCCACATCCAAAAACCTTTAGAGAATGCTCAGAACTTCATGTGAGAACAGAAAAAGTGAGACATTTTCTTCTTTGTCTTAAGGCACTTATAAACCGTAACAAAGAAGAAACATATGAATATAAGGACTAAAACCAACAATTTCAAATAGCACAGAAATGGAGGAAAGTATCCTCAAACTGCATTCCAGTTTACGGAAACATAAAGTCCACTCTGTCAGAACTAATGTACAACAGAACATATTATCGAAATATTTCTAAATCAAACATACCAAGCTCCAGAAAAGGAGCAAAGGGCACATATTTCTATATGCCAAAAAAACATTCCCAGATTTTCTGGGTTATTTCAAATAAGAATGCAAAACATGCTACTCTCAAAATCAAATACACATTCCATACAGTTACATAGGTAGAAAAACACCCCAAAATTATCATTCTCTTTGTGTGCTAGGAAGGGAGGAGGCTTTCTTAGGAAAATGTAGACCAGGTATGATCTAGGCACCTTTCACACTCCTATCACAAGTCTCCAGTAACTAAGCACTATCAGTGCACACATCCCTCCAACTCTGGGAGTCTGTTTTGTCATACTGACCTTCACCTCCCAGTAACTCCCCTTTTCTCCTGAAATGATGATGTAAGCTTTGGAAAGCCTCAAGCTGAAGAGTCAATATTAAATTTCAGAAATGAGAGCAAGCTTTTTCTTCCTTAATATACTGGTAAGTACGTTAAGTAATTTTTGCCAAGATCTTAATTATTAAAATCCTATTAATGGCATCATGTTAACACTTTCTCACATTATCAGGTCACAAAATATTAATATTTTATAATCCTATGAAACTTATCATTAGAGACAATGCCTATATATCATTAAGCTAGCCTTTCAATAATGAGGTAATGTTAAAGTAATTTCTTGGTTGATTAAAAAATATAGGTTTAACATAAGAAGTTCCAGATTATCATGTGTAGTTTGGTGTGCAGCCATGAAAGAATAGGTGTAATGTTTTTACTGGAAAAATATAAAGATTTCCATCTCTTCTCTGTATCTGATGGAAATACTCAGGACAGTGTGCATACCAAAATACTGAGCCTTTCCAAAGAGACATAAATTGCCAAAGCCCGGTTCTTTGAAAGTCTGGTAATAAAACAAAAGTAAAGGCACCTAAGAACAAAACAATCTTATTGAGAGTTGTTTTTAATAGCTCTAGTTTTAGTTGCTTACAGAATAAAGAAGCAACATTTACTTTGAAACTAAACTTATTTCTAACAGGAAAATGTATCTTTGCTATAAAAAAAAAAAAAATACCACAACAGCAACCCTCGGCAGAACATGTTAAGTTAGAAAAGAATCTGCATGACCAAGTTCTCAGAAAGATTCAATTTATAGACAATTAAATACTAAGTAAAAAATGCTTGAAAAAATATAATTTTCACCAAACAGAAATGATGTAATTGCATCCTTTCTGGAGTAAAACATTTGTAAGTGAAGAAGCGAAACAATCAGCTTTGATGAATACTGGCTTTTGTATGGTATATACAGAGGCTAATCATGCTGTTCCACTTCGACCTCTCAGGATTTAAATGATGATTTTCCTCAGCAGTGAACAGCAAATGAAGTAACAGCAGCTGGTATACCACAGCAAACAGAAGTCAAGGAAATCGTTCCCCTGTCCCACAACCCATCAAACCCGCGCACTTACCACGACGAATTCCCTTGCAGCAGCGTCGCGAAAGTGAAGATCAGACACCTCTGTTTCAGAAGCTGCCAGCCACTGGAGTGCTGCTCTGAGTTGTGGGTCCACTAGATTTGGTTCCAGATCAATATTCATTATTGATAAAGTCTTTCGCATTTGCTCCAAACCTAACATTAAATATAAAATAATCAAATCTATAGCTTCAAATTGTTTCAAAAAAATCTCTGTAAGTCGCTGTTTACAGACTGCATTATCTTAAAAAACCTCAATTTAGTATACACAGATAATATGAAAGGAAAAAATTACATTGGTCTCAAGTGTTTCATCACTTTCCCATTAAGAAGTACTGTTTATACCATTTACAATTGTGTGCAAACACAGCTAAGTATTAAAAGATACCTAAACTATAAACTATGTTCCAAATGACAAGAAATTTAGCTCAGACTTTCATAAAGTGAACAGCAATGGCTCTCACATGGTCCATCAGTTCCTTCCATTTCCAGCTGCTATCTTTTGCTCTGCCTTCATCTAACTGATTTTAAAAAGTGTGTATTTCTGAATTCTTTCCTGCACTGATCAGACTGGCTCTTGAACTCTTTCAAAATACACCGCTGATTTTACTGAAACATATACAGTTTTTCAATATTTCTTTTACAGCATACATTCCAAAATTTGTACAGCATTGGAAGAGTAGTTGTGTTAATAACACTTAGGAACTACAGTATTGACAACTTCTGCTCCCAAGCTGAGATTCTGTATCCAGCTACCAGAGAGATCCTATGCACATTCCCAGAAACAATTAGGCACATACGTAGTGCTCTCCAAGCTGGAGTTACTACTTCCAGACTACTGAACTTGACTCTAGAAACATGGAATATATTTGCAACAAAAATATATATTCATGTTGAGTTTACCTCAATCTCAATACTCTTCCAACTAAGGTTATGAAAATTGAGGTATGTAAGGTATTCATTCCTAACTGGCAAAGTCAAGCAAGTTGAAACAGATTCCCCCAGAGGTAAAAGCAAGAGAAAATTAACTAGTGAAACTGTCAAACAAAACAGCTTAGTCGATAATTATTTGTCTAGGAGCCCCAAAATTTAACTTCTTTATAGGAAAAAGAACAATTAAAAAAAAAAAATTATGACAGTGGGTGGAAAGCATTGCAGTAACATTGCTGGGAAATTTTGGTACATTTTTTAGTCTTTTAAAGTAGATGTACATTTGATAATAAGGCTTTGATTCAAATTATTTGGTGAACAAGTTGCAGTAAGCTAAAAAATGCCAGACATTTCCAAGTATGACATGAACAGAACTTCCAAACATACAAGACCAGGTACAAAGTTTTTCTGCCTAGCACACTGTTTAAACAGTCCTACAATTGCACAACAGAGCAAACCTTTTTAAAACAACAGTCAGAAGGTGAGGAATTCACACTGGAAACTTTTACTAGAAAATCCTTAATACAGTTTAAAGCAGTATGTTGCACTACAGACAGTAGGCGACACTTAAACCATGTAAGGAAAAAATCCAATCACCATCCTAATTGAGAAATTGGAGTATTTGAGATGCCAGAACTTTTTAAAGTTGAGACCAAAAGAAAGCAAAGACATATTGATAAGGCAGATGAAACCTACAGAGCAGAAAATATTTTAATTACAATTATTCTAAGGAAAAATACTCATTATTATAGCTTTATTTTCTTATATCCTTACAATCACATCTGATTTAATACAATTAAGAGATGCTGGTCACTTACATACATTTTTCAGGAGCTTAAAAAGAGGGAAAAAACTCCCAAACCAAGCAAAAACCCTAAACCCACACATCTTTCTGCTTACATTAAGATGTGCAACAAGGCTCAACATCCCCTGTAATGAAGTAGCAGAAGTTTCTGGAAAAAAACCAACTTACTTTATCTTCAGAACATACCCAACACAAAGAAGACCTGTTACAACTTGTCCTAATATCAGCTCATCTTAAAACCATCTTCACACACTGTGCATTCAGGCTGTTTTTGTTTCAGTTAACTTTTGGTGCATCAATCATACTGGTACCAGAGCACAGAGATCTAACAAACCATAAAGTTGTAACAAGATTCTGGACAGACCCTATGTAATACTTCACTAAGAAGAAAGACAAAATAGCAAATGCATCAAATCCAAGATTCTTATTGTTTTTCATGACTCTCTCCTCCCAAGATTAATGTGTCCAGTTTGAGTAAGTTCTTCAGCATGTTGAATGAAGCCATGTGGAACCATTGCCATGGCTCCTTAACAAATATATTTTAAAAGTTAAGTTCTGCATATAAATTCACACTTGTGACAAGCTGACCAAAGTTCCCTACCTCATGTTATTAAAGTCATGTAAGCATCAGTAACTAGCACTTCCCAAAGGCTGCAAATTTGAGTGCATTAAGAGGATTATGTAGGGCATTAATCTAACATTCTGACACTTGGCTGACATTCACCATGATGAATAGGGACAATAGAGTTGTCATCTTGTTTTGCAGACTACAAAGACAAAGAATTAACAAAAAAATTAATGTACAGGACAAGAACAGTAGTATATGCAGGAACTGACATTACCTTCTACAGCATCCTTGGAATCTTCATCTTTATCTTCTGTTCCATCACTGTATCGTAATTAAGAAAACAGAAATATAAATACAATCCAATATATGCACTAAATGTAGTAAATTCTAATGAAGGTTAACAACAAGAAGATCATAAAAGAATTAAGGAGTGATCATGAAAAGCAGCTTTGCTTTTCACACCACTTCACGTTGGAAATGGATTTATCAACTTCACATGATTTTCTCTAAGGAAAAGAAGGGAGAAGAGAGAAACAAGAGAAAGGTGTTAAAGGAGCTACTTATTGATTTTAATAGTTTTGCTTCATATGGGAAAAGGTTGAGCCACCTTATGTCACATATATGCATAGTTATAGGTAAGCCTAAGTGGTCTATAAAAACCAATTACTATGCAATTCTGAAAGTTTACACAAGCTAAAGGGAAAAAAAACCCAGAAACCCTGTAGGAAGCAAGCTCTAGTCTGCATGAAAAAAAGTAAATCTAAAGACTTGTAAAACTGCAGGCAAGAACATGCAAAAAAGGGAGCTTTTTGCAAGCAAAACACATTAATCAGTTTTAGCACAGAAAAATTTCATCATTCAGGGTGGATTAATCAATGAAAAAAATCATACTGTGATTAAGTGAGAAGAGTGTGAATAATGTATCAGCATAAAAAATGTACTGTATTTTTATTTTCAAAAATGATGATTTCATGCATTAATTATGAGGAACCCATCTGGTTTATATTTCTCAACTCAACCAACCTGTCTGATGTTGGAAAGGATAAATTCTCCTCATACACATCCCCTTCTAAACCAAGACTGCTCCAGCTACTGCTGTTACCATTACTGCCAGGAGAAGAAGAGAAGACAGCTGAACTAGAAAAGAACAATAGCTCAAACTAGAACCTTCATTTTCCTTACAACTCTTTTGTCAAGACATTTAATGCAAGAGCACTGAAACTTTCTAGACAGGTTTGCTGCAACAAACATGACTCTCAGTGCTATCCAGAGCAGCAATGTGCACAATAATGCAACATTAGCAGATTTCAGTGCATTGGTGAAAGTATTAATTTGTTCTCATTAATTTTTCAGATCAGTGCTAGCAAGAATTCTGTCCTCAGGTCTAAGCACATCACTTGTTATTTATAAAAGCTCAACAATTTCAAAAGGCTTGATCATAGGAAAATAGATTACATCTGTATTATTTGCTTAAGAAGCAGCTAACAGTTAATAAAATTATGCATTGTGAAGACAGCTTCACATACAAAATCCTTCCATCTCACTCCAAAAACCCAGTAACGATCTCCAACAGTCTTATGAGAAGGAATTCCTAGAGTAAAAAGTTTCTTTTTAATTTTAAATATTGTTCTGTAAGTTGATCTTTTTTTAAAAAAAAAGTTTATAAATCTATGAAAACAATACTGAAAAGATTACTTCACTCACAGTTCACAAAAATATTGCATTTATTCTACAACTACATTTAATCCAGTGCAAAGAACTGAAAAAAATGAGCATGTTCTTACACTCGTTAATTTCAGTCATTATAAACAGCACAGTTTGTTAAGCCTGTCAATATGTACAAGACTGAGCAGCCCATATGATTAAATCTCCACTCCCCAACTTCATACCTCCCCCAGAGCATGTCTGGAAGCCTTCCAAGAACAGGACTTCCAAATATCCAGCATTCTTCAAGAAAACAGACTGTCTACTGGAGATGGCATGAGAAGTGCAGGGTAACAGCAGAGAAGAACTGCTGCAAGAAGATGCTTTCTCCACCTATGTCTTATCACCTGTGACTGTTGAAGCTCATTTCCACTCATGGCAAATAGCAAAATGGTGGAAGAAAACATTTCAAGTGACAGACACTGATCTCTTTCAAGTGTTTGCCAGTAATATTACCACCTATCAGTGTCCCTTGCTCTCCAGCATGCCTGCTTGGATCCCAATTTCAAAAGAGTGAACAGTAGGTTAGCAAGTCTACAATATAAACACACTCAAATAACATGAAAGAAAGTTTAAAAAGTTGCAAGTGCCTTATTCAGTACATTGTTGCTTATTTAGTCTACATGTCCAAGGAAAATTCAAAGAGTTCTCTTGTTATGCAAACAAGAAAAAAAGAAAATTAAAGAGCAGAAGCTTCTGAGGAAACCAACTCACAGAGAACACAAACCTGGTCTAAAAAACATTTCTCAAGCTACTGTGCGAGACTATCATACTCTATATGAAGTATTAAATTTGGCTTAAAATCGTTAAATTACAGGTATAAAAAAATTTTATATAGCCTATTGATAGCAATACTTAGCACTCATGGCACCTCTTTCACTGGAAGTTACAAGTGCAGAACATAAATAGAAGTAAAAGCTGCCCTGGTTCTCAGAATAAAGGATAAACAATTTGTAATCTAACAGAGTAACCTCTGCACACTACTGTTCTGATTAGGTAAGAGACCTAATGCACATTACAGAGGTCAATCTTGGTGTGAAATAATCATATATATTGAACTATATGACTATGGTGAGTTATGAGAAAGGGGTTAAGACCTTTTTCTAATTACCAGCTGAATTAGCAGTCTTTAAAATAAACTGTAACCACAAAACAAGCAATCAACAGACAAAAGCATTATAATGCCTCTGTAATGGTTCATGCAGCTCTTTAACAAGAGCCAGCATAATAACAAGAAAAGCAAGAGGCTTCTGCTTTGAGTTATAACCCAGCCTGGATGCTGGATGAAAAGCCTATGTCTATGCCTACGCTTATACCTACACATCAACTAGAGAGAAAGCTTAAGAACTTTTTAATTCTAAATTTAAGTCACTAGATTTAGCAGAAGAACAAGCACTTCCCTGCATAATTAACTAGCAAGTTCTCTAACTTTCATCTTGATGGGGCTGCCCACAGGGAGTAGTGAATTAATCTCTTGCTTTGCTTTGCTTGTGCATGGCTTTTGCTTTACCTGTGAACCCATCTTTATCTCAACCCATGAGTGTTCTCACTTAAACTCTTCTAATTCTCGCCCCCATCTCACCTTGGCAGGAGTGACTTGACTGGCTGGCTGGGGCTTAGTTGTCAGCTGGGGTTAAACCACAACAGGGTATTATTTCTGAATCTGGTCCTGTTACAGATCTCCCTCTGGCTATCTTTTGTTACCCAGGGCAACAACCCTAGATCCCTCCTTCCACCTGATAAACCTCAGCAACACAGATGTGCTTGTTACCAAGCCACAATTCGTTCTGTAAAACCAGCTGATCAATTTCCACCTGCCTTGCTATCCAAATTATGCCTCCTCTTCTATGAGTAATGTGTTAATTCAGGTCATTCCACCTCTAAAACCTCTAACGGGTTTTCTTCCAAGTTATATAAATTACCTTCTTTTCATTTACATCTGTTTTGGGAATGATAAACAAATTACAAATACAACATAGGCACAACTGGTCCAGAAATTTTTTTATACCTTTTCTCATTATCAATTAATCTATATTTTACTGTGTATTTGTAACTGCCAACATAGCGAATATTTTTCCTTATACTCAGATTTTCATCATCATTTTCACTTGTTCAAGAGATTATGTTTTACTTAAATAACTCTGAGTTAATGTATTCTTTTGCAAAATTATTAAGATGTATGAGTGATGAATTATAGTAGTAGTAGTATAATTATATTACAAATAATTACTTAAGCAAAACATGAAAAATACGGCAGACATTAACTGAGTAGTTTCACATTGGTACCAAATAACCTATTTGGATATTACTTAAGCAAGCATGTCTCCCATACTTTCTTTAATCTCAGCAATGCTGGAAGTACTAACTAAACAAAAAAAATCTCTCTCCCATTTCTGCTATTCTTCAACAGAAATGCTGAACTTTTTTATATCAGTCATAAAAATCTAAGTCTATTCGTTCCTCATACATTCCTTATATAGAAGCTCAGGGCACAACTCTCAGTATAATTCTCCCTGGAAACAGGCAGAGACATTGCAAATTTTAGAACTGCCATTCTAATCTTTGTTAGTTATCAATCAGCCAGGGACAGTACAGTGAGAAGCTCTACAGAAGAAGTTCCTACCCTGAACAGGTAAGTTCCAGTATCACACACCTGCAAGCCCATGGTTAGCAGTACAATAATACTCCACCAATGTCAGTTACAGCAGCTTATAAATTCCAGTCCCCAAAAAACAAAAAATAGATGTAAAAGCTCATCATGCAAATTAAGCTGTTACTTTTTTTTTTTTTTTTAAATGAATTGATATAAAACATTTTCTCAAGGATTAAGTTTTAATACTTCAGAGCACAACATATAAACTGTATTCTCAAGATGTGTTTTACACAGGGTGGTTGTTTTTAAAATGATTACATCTTTTGCTAATACTTAAAGTTTAAATGTACAGTTTTACTTCATGTGATTCCCTGGCATCAATGACAACGCACTCTCCATATATTTTATGGAGTGTGATCATTCTTGGCCAATAACATTTTGTAAGAAAACAATATCATAATATTAGAACCATTTTTAATAGAAAAGTCATTGTGTGTTGAAGACAAAAATAATCTCTTCTCCCCCAAACCCTAGGAGAAATATCACTTGATGACAAGTTATTTGATGTCAAGGTAACTGTTTAACTATACTAACATCTTTATAATTACCTGTCACTTAGGTGAAGAAAACTGCTGCTCTCATCAGGGTGTTCATCTTCAAAACTTAGATTGGACCAACTCCCCGTGCTATCATCACCAATACTAAGACTCATCTGCTGGCTAACAACAGATTCAACAGAGTGAAATCCTTCTCTTCCAACAGAGCTAAACAAAAATTTAAGACAAAAACATCACTGCATTTCATGCTGATCTGTGTTTAGTTAATGCACAGCAATTTAACACCATTCCAAAGACATTAAATTCCATTGGAAACAAAAAGGTGGGGAATTCCTTAATTTGTGCCCTATTCTTAACACAAGAAATAGTGCAACCAAATTAACCTGAAACATCAACAGGCTTAGGTCAGGGATTACTATTTGGAATTCTTTCATTAGAAATAAAAAGCAGTGGTACAAAGAATTCTCTCATTTGGAATATTATTTTCTATGAAGCACAGAAGGCACTGTAGCTCTGCAGATTGTCTATCAAGGCACACTTTTCAAGCAGAAGAACTACCATTTCTGAACTTGTTCAGCCTAGGACAGTTGGGCTATTTTCCCTGGCCTGCCTTCAGTACAAGCAGCTAAGTGGTCTGCTACTGAAGGCAAAGTCATTAAGTATAAACTGGTGTTTAAAATACTAGGATTCCATTTTTTAAAAAGTTTTCAGCAGAAAATTTTTTTTTTCTCCTGCAAAAAATTGTAGCAATGCATGATTTATAGAGAATTTTTCCCCTTAGGAATTAAGTTTAATCTTTTTATCCAAAAACCAATTAAGCAACCATACCTCATAGAAGTTAATCTTTAGAAGACACTTAAAAATTATTTAAGGAAGTTTGAACTCATTATTTTAAAAAAACCAAAAAAAACCTTACAAAATGAGAAGATGCACTTATGAACTAACTTTCATGTGCACACTGTGATTATCTATATATATCTGAAGCAGTAGGAAGTTCAAGAAAAATGATCAGCCCACTCCCACATAACAAAGCAGCCACAGCCACATTCACTATTTAACAAGCCAACCTTAACCACATCATTCCTGACACTTTGCCCCAGTGAGCACGAATTTGTACAAATATGTAGCCGAATTGGAACCCATCAGGGTAATAAAAAAGGGTCATTTTTCCCATTTTTATTTACAGCACCAGTTCTCTACCATCACACAAAGCAGTTTCTCAAGGAACATATGCGTTACATACCACACCCTAGATGATAACAGAAGAAACATTTATAAATTCTGTCACAGCAAAATTCTAATATCATCTCCTTGCCCCATATTTAATAATAAATAGTATCTCTTTGAACCCTGCATTTTGTGTTGGCATATTTTAACTAGAATTTTTTAATAAAGTGTCATCTTTGATACCACAGGTATGGATAAACATTGCCACGTGATTTTCTTTTTTTGTCACACACATGGTAAGGACTCAACCCTGTTGTGCAAAGACCAACAATATACTACTCAAGAGCACTTTTATGCTATTAGTGTGTATGTGTTTCATATCAATCCTTGAAAAATTTAGTTCAGTCCCACTGTGGCCTTAGGCCACTGAACACATAAAAATCAACTTATTATTTATCATGATGCCCCTTTCTAAGAAAGAAACTAGTGTGAAGTATTCCCGTAAAAAAAAAATTTAGTAGAAATATAAGTATTACTGCAAAATTTAAAAAAAGAAAAAAAAGGATTGCTCTTGGACTTGGACCTGCAAAGATGTCACTCTGATCACAGCACAATCTGTTTTAGGAAACAGTTGTTTGCCACGAATTTACTGTGGCAAGTATTTCCTATTTATAGACCTATTAAAGGAAACAGTATGTTACCCTTTGCCAAATACCCAAGAATTTCAAAGTCAATTCCTCCGTTATTATATTACTATTTTATAAGCTAAAATGTGTTCTAGTAAGTTGTTTTTTCCTAAAGTAACAGGCTATTTTTCTTTTTTTTTTCCCTAGTAGTAATGACACTATCACAACACAGCCATAATAAAAAAAATGAAGTCTTCATACTACAAATCAATGGCTCATTTGACCAGCATCAGATGTTGAAGAGGAAGTATGAACAGGGAACCAACCTGGATTCTGTCATGGCTCATGGATCAACAACACCTGAAAGGACTAGTATGTACAACTGTAGGTACTATTTTGAAGTTGAAACAATAAGTTCCACTTATTTCACCTACTAGAACATATGTGTGCTGATATACATAGTATCCTTGGCTTCAAGCTTACATAGGTGGAAAAAAGCTTTTCTCCCCTAGTTCTGAGTCATTTAAACATAATCAGTAGAACAAAAAGAAAATATCCAGAACATTAGGTGCATCTTTCTAAGAAAATATACATTAAAATTCCTTCTGAGCATGTATTTGTATTAACAAATTATTTTCTGGTACAAAATGCAACAAATAAGAGAAAATTAATATTACCTTATGGTAACTGCCTGACCAATATTAGTCATGGCTGATGTCATTATTTCAGTAGTAAGGCTTTCAGCAAAACTGACTCCATCTTGTCCAATACCACTGTCAGCTGTCAGACTTGTGTAACTCAGTTCTCTTTCTGCTTTCTCTACGGCCGCAGTAGCCCCCTTGTCAGAAACCACTGTCCTCTGTTCTACATCAACGTGAATTTTGGGAATATCGAGCTGAAACACTCTTGAATTTTGACAGGCACCACTCAATCCAGAATGAAGAAAATGCCTCACTGGAATGCAGGTTTCCTGTGCAGGTAGATGATGGGACATACTTTCTGTACAGTACCGATGTTCCTTCATACTGCAGCATCTACACATGGTTCCAGAAAAAGGAGACAGTTTCTCAGTATATGAGAACTTATCCCCATTTTTTCTGTTTTCAGCCACATGGAGAACAGCTGACTCTAAACTCATTTCTAGAGTATCATCTGCTACTTTTCTAGCATATTTTTCTATAGCTTGAATTATGCCTTCACTGTAGCCATTTTCATTTATATTACCTGTACTATGATAGAGTTTATGATCTGGGGAGAAAGGAAGAAATGTTCTAGAAAACCTTGTTTTAATGAGATCCCCTGTGACTTCATCAAGTTCAGTCTTTTTATATAGACAGGAATCTGTCAGAGACTTTGGCAAACACGGTCCCGACATTTTCAGTTTCTTCCTGACATCACAAGTGATACTGTGAGCAAGGGATTCAGAAAAATGTAACAACTCTGTACATTCCATTCTCTGTGTGCAGACACTCCTCTCGAACATTTGGCCTTCGCACTGATGAATGCTGCTTTTCATTTGCTGCACTGCATCTTTATTCCCTGCTTTGATCAGCTCCAGCTTACCATTTACCTGCGCATTTTGCCCAGGAAATGTCTTTCTGCTGTACCTGAATTTGTTTTTTCTAGCAGCTTGCTGCAAGCCTGATTTGATAGACCTGTAAGCAAGTCTGCTGGCGTACTGATCCACTAACAGCTCAGCGTTACCTCCTTCTCTTTTCAGAACCCGGATAATGTGATCTGCGTACTCGTCAGTCACACTCTCACAGCTCGGGCACTTGGACGTCAAACCTGTCGGGCCTGAACCTTGTGATAAAGGAAGCCCAGATGAATCTCTCTCCCCTGGCCACTGGTCCTGTACTGGGCCACACCATTCTTTTGAACTACCATCTTTATCACCTTTTCTCACATAAAAGCAATCCACCTGGCAGTTAACCCGCTTCAACCTCAACAGCTTGCAATGCCTTGATTTCACTACTTTCTTGGCCTCATTGATGACTTTTCCTGCCATATCACCTGCATAATTCCACAAGGAATTACATGTCTCTTCTGGGGTATTTACAAATGCAGTATATCCACATCTTTTCTTCTGCATCCCTAACTGAGCCTGCCTACCAGCTTCTCTTTCATTTGTTTTACCACCTAAATGGGAAGCAGCCATTTCAGTCGCTACTGAAATTATGTGGCTAGCTAGGCAATCCGCATACTGAATTGTTTTTGCTGAATGCTCTTCTTTCTCAACAGGCATTTCAGAATGATCTTCATCTTCACTACTTCCCACTTCTTCAGAAAGCGACCGCATGAGTTTCAGCATAAATTCCTCGTTTTCCAAAGAGTCGTGTTCAGTTTCAGATGAATCAGTAATGGACGGATTGTAGGGTGTAGAAGGTGGTGTTGCAGGTGCAAATTCCTTTGCTAATTCTCCCTTGAGTTTCTTGGACAGTTTTCTTAGGTTCCTTTCAGAAATACCTTGACATGGTACTAGAGGAGTCGGTGGGGGTGTATTGGGCACTAAACAGCTATTTCCATGTTTCAGGCTTGATTTTTCTTCCATCTGCAAAGTACTTTCACTGCCAAACCCCTCTGAAGAAAAGCTATTTGCATGCAGAAAACAATCAGTCTGCCTGTAATTCAAAGCCCCTGCTGACAGTTTCTGGGTATCGCTTTTTTTGGAGGGCTTGTTTAAGCATGTTATTGAACAGCTTCCTGCATCAGCACAGTCCTCTAGAACACGCCTAGCAAAAGTCACAGTGGAACAAGGCGGTGGTGATTTTGAAGAAAACTTGTTTCCTTTTTGATCCTGCCAACAATCTTTAGATTCTAAAAAACACTGAATAGAACGAGCTGGAGTAAGAAATTTACATGGATTATTCAAAGGCAACTGTTGTTGTTCCACAATTATAGAAACATTACTTTGTTTCTCAGCCTCTTGCTTCTTTATCACACATTGTTCTTTTCGACTGGTATCTTTGTGAGTCTGTGAGCTCATATTACATGCTAAATTCTCACTGGTGTTGCATAACACAGTTTTACTTTCTTCCACAGATTGTTTTATGACATGCTTGGCCAAATGATCTGCAAACATGCTCTTGGGGGAGTCTTCACCAGTACCTTGCACATAAGGTTTTTTGTCTATTACTTTTCTTGTTAAAAAATCTGAATAGTCTTCTACTGCTTTTGTTACTCTAGATGAGGTTATGGTTTCATAAGCTTCATTTACTATCATATCTACCATAGTTCCAGAGAAAGTATTAATGCCTTTTGACCCACTTGTTAATTCTGAATTACTGTTCATTCCAGATCTCTTATTTGTTAGTTTGGTATCATTCTGGCTACAAAAGATTGATGGAGTACTTTCAGTACTTTGACTGTGATCTGAAGTTAGATAAATATTTCTGAAAGAAGCAACTTCCTCCTCTCTCGTTCTGCTTGTGAAAAATGGATGAGTGGAGTCTTTGCATACTTTTGTACTGTCATCAGCATTTGGAACAGTGGATACTTTTGCTTTGTAAGCATCAGAGGAAACCTGCTGCTGACAAAGAGCTCTTCCAGCTAAGGGCACAGGTATTGAACTCACAACACCAGAGGTATAAAATAGAGCTTGCTGTACTGTATATTCCTTCTTGGAGTCTTGGATTTGCTTTAGTGCTACCCTATCATTTAAATTAGGAGAAGCTGTGGAAGTCTGTGTTGACTCTAACATACTTTCTGCACTTACATATTTGATATTGTCCATGGAAACACTAATGGCTGCTTGTGTTGTGAAGGTCACATCAACCTGAGATAGTTCAATAAACGCCTCCTGAATGACAGATTCAGACAAATCTCGGGCATAGGATCTTACCACTTTGTTTTCATAATCAAATGATGAGGGCTGTGCAGTGGGTGTTGACGGATATGAAAACTGGCACACTTCCATGATTCCTTCAAACACAAGCTCTTCAGCAAGGTCTGCTGCAAACTGTGCAACAGTGTTGGTAAATATTTGTTTCTTTACCTGACGCAATTCTTTCAAAGCACCAGTTATAGCTTCGCTCACCAAAAAGTTTGCTATGCCATTAATGGCACGCTCCTTCAGCGAGATTGCTCTCCGTCTTCCGATCTCATAAAAAGCCATCTGGAAGACTGAAGAAGTCAACCTAGCAGCCAAATGGCAAAGTGCATTTGTGCATGAAGAAACACCTTTTTGGAGGTCTTTAAATGCACTGCCAAAACTTTTTTCAACCAATTCAGTTGCAAATTTTTGAATGCTATCTCTTATCATTAGTGACTTATGTTTAGATTTTGCTTGCTTCTCTGGTTCCTTACTAGTTTTCATTTTGAGATCTGCAGCTTGCCTCTTCTTCTCTTTCAAAGTAACCCTTTTGTGCCTTGAATCATTCTCTGCACACATCTGTTCTGATGAGGACTCAGAAGAGAAAACAGAACCCAATATTTCACATGAAACACTGTCAGCATATGCGGAGTAACTGGTATAAGGTGCATCTCGGTGACTTGGACCTGTCCCATCTCCACCAAGATTAATTTGACACAAACACTCGGAAGAGCCGCAGCTCCCCAGGGGGCTGAAGGCCGATGTTCTAATGGGGCTGAAGAAGCCTCCCTTCTCCTCCCCTGATGTTCTAACCGGGCGAGGGGAATCCGGGACCTCGAAGATGCTGCTGTACGGTGACTCCGGCTTACGGGGAGTTGGTTTCTTTACGTTGGCTGGGAGAGTGGGACGATCAAACTTGAATTTCTGAGGATTCATTGTAATGCTTGCAGAAGACAATTTTTCATGTGCAGTCCTCCTCTTCTGGGCAGTATTCCCTAGGATGGGATCCCTAATAATTTTACAAGAGTTTTCCAAGGCTTGTTCCAGCTCATCAAACTGATCAAAACTATCAAAAAATTCACTCACTTCGGAGTCTGAATCCTCTATACCATCCTTTACTACTGGAATTTTTGGCAGCTGAAGTTTTGCCTTCAAGCTTTTTTGATATCCTTCTTCATCTAAGAAGATGATGGGGCTCGGGCTGGAGCAATCTGACTCAGAGGATTCAGCTGGAGAGGAAGAAAACAATGTTTTACGTAAAAAATTAACACCTTGATCAGAAGGATTATATGGCTTATAGAAACTCCTTTGTATCCAAGGATCAGAAATTGAGGTTGTAACTGAATTCTTTACTGAGGACAGCTCCTTAAGTCCCAAAATATCAATCAAAGTAGAAGATCTGGCAGATGATTTTCGATGTGCAGAACCCACAAGAATCTTTGAGTCAACAGCTTCTAAACATTGAGCAGGGATAGTCTGTGAAGCAGCATCTCGATGGTTTTGAGAAGTAAAGCTGCATGTACCTGAACAAGGAAAAAAAAAAAAAAAAAAAAAAAAGAAAAAAAAAAAGGTAAAAAGATTGCTTCAAAATCAAGAATTTCCACAGAACTACAGCAAACTGGACAGATTTTAATGGCAACTTTTGGGTTTACTATCGTTGCAAAATGCTAACTCATCTTTCATGATTAAAGCAATCTTCCATTTTCTTTAAATCCTATTATACAAATCTAATCAGTGACAAATTAATGTATTTTTTAGCACACAAAGTAGAACAAGATTTGATATCCAGCTGACACTGAGATTAGAATCTTTGGTTTATGAGTTGGTAAGCTGTTGTGAAAAGAGAAAAAAAACTTAACTTTTGAATTGCATAATATTCCTTTACAAAGCATGATTAATATAAAAAAATTACAATTTCTTTACATTGACTTTCTTATTAAATCCCAACAACCTAAATTTCAAATACCAATTTCTACAAGTGTGCAAGAACTTACCAGCACTTAGTATCTTTGAAGGTTCATCTTCATCTAAGTGTTCAAAAGCAGTGACAAAATCATCCTCAATTGAAGAAACGGAATGATTGGTGTCATCATCTTCTCCATGGGTTGTCTCTTTTTGATGTTTTTGTGAAGAGTTTATTTCTACTGCATATCTTATGCCTGTGGTATACTTGCTTAGCAAGGTAAATATATAATCAACTTTGATCTTTGGGAATGAAGGAGACAGCCTCATCACACAAAACACTTCAGGAAGCTGATTCTTGAAAAAGAGAGCAACAAGAAAACAAACATAGCAATCTTCAAGGGATTCCTTCAATGCATTTTTATGAAGAGTAAATAATTTTAAAATATTTTAAGTACAAGAAAATGAATTCAACAGTTTGTGTAGAGTCATAGCTAAAATGAACTACTCATTTTTATAAGCTCTGCATTCTGAATAAATCATCGCAATAATGTAACACAACCATGATAACATGTAACCAAAATCTACTAAAGAATGCATGTTAAAAATTCGTGGAGGAACACAGTATTTCAGAGCATGTTTATGCCATATAATATTTCAGTTAATAGAATCTGTTTCTTCAAGGTACCATTAATCTTATATGCAATGTTTGTAATTGGAAAGAATATAATTAGTATGGGAACAATATAGAAATAAAAATAATGGAAATTATATCATTAAGAGCATATATAATTTTTTTTAGAAAAGCAGTCACTGAGTTTTATGAATGCCAGACATTCCCTTAATTTTGGGCACCCCTGTTTCAACAAAAAAAAGTCTGCTGAAGATGAAAGCTATCTGAGCAGAGCAGAGATAGGTAAGCTGACAAATTTCATATTCTTTCCAAATTGCCAGTGAAAGGGACTATAGCCTAGCAGAAGCATGGGATCAGCACCATAGTTAAATATTTGTTAAGTATTTTCTGTAAACAATAGATACAGTTTATTTTCATGAAACAAGAGAAATATAATATTAATACTATTGTGGCCCAAAACCAAAAGCAAGACAGGGTGTAATAAGACTAAACTCTTTAAAAGGCAAAAATCAATGCTTGACATGCAAGAAGACACAAAAATTTTACCTGATGTCTCACGCCATAAGGTTTTGCCAAGGTTTTCTTTATGTCTTTTAGAAATACAGCCTCATTTTCTTTTAGTTTGTGCAACTGGAGTGATTTCAGAACATCTGGAAGCTCTACAGAAACAGCTGACAACTCCTGATTTTAAATAAAAAACATTGAGAATACAAAATCAAAAACATATGATGCAAATGACAATGGGATTGATTTCATACCTCCCATAAATTCTAACAGCTGCTAATTCTGGTAAAGTTTTCCTTTTCTTCCCTATTTCTTACTCTATCCCCCACTTACTCTCTCAAACCGAGATGTAAAGCTTGTGTAAACACGATTTAATTCAGTCCATACTTGGAAGATGCCTAAAAGTCACAAAGCAGAATCTTGGACGTGCTGAAAAGCAGCTGCACATCCTACAAAATACCCAACTACACTGACCTCAGCTCATGATGGTTCTCAATGGATCTCTACATGCTCTTTGTGTGCTTTATTGGAACAGTGTTCTAGCTCCCTATCACAAAAACATGAGCAAGGCACTTGTTTAACACGACCTTGGACAACCTTTAGATTTATCTAATACAGAAGAGGCCTACGAAAGAGTGACAATTTCGTTTCGTTCAAACACTACTGATCCCTATGGTTCAAAGCAGATCTCAATAAATCTGTCCAACTTTTTCTGAATTCAATCTAACTAAACAATCAAACAGTTCTTTATCTATACTTGAAAGAATGTCTAGTAGTATAATTTGAAGAATTAGCAACATTGATCGAATATGGAACAAATGGATTCAGAGTTTCCGTGTTACATTTTAAAACGTCAGCAAACTATTACAAGCAATCTCTACTAAGTTCTAGACAGAGTAGAAACATGGAATTTTACTGTGAACATGCATGTTATGAATTATACTGATATGGGAGTTGCACAGGAAGATTAAATCCTTAACTTATGAAAATGGCACATCATAACCCTCGTAGTTTGCTACACTCCACCTTTTAAAATAGTATTTCTTTATCTAAATGTCCAGAATAACATCTTAAGGCATAACCATAATACTGACTCCTAAACCTACCAGCAATTCACAGCTGGAGGTCAGATTAGTAAATTTTAGTTTCACTCATGCAACTGCAACATATTATTAACCACAACTCAAGGGTAAGCTAACAAACCAAAATACTGATACATGCAAGTTTTTAACCACAACAAAATCCAAACTAAAAAAAAAGCACCTGCAAAAAACACAACCAACTGAGGCCCTTCTCACCCAAACATGCCCCTAAACCAATCATCCTCCCCCACTGCATTTAAGTTGTTCTAGGGCATCCTAATAGAAAGGCTGACCCAGGTAACATTGTAAATATATATAAAACAGTACCTATCGTATTAAAGTAATTATGTTCAACCTTTCAATTACATTTGAAACTCAGGCTTTTAAATACTCAAGATCCATCTATTCCATTTCTTGAACACCAAATTTCCTCCATTTAAAAAAATTAGGCACTACTTAGAAGAAATGTTAGTACAGTAAGTACAGATAGTTATATACTGTACCTGCAAGCGAGCAGTACCCATCTCTTCTGCAAAACCTATAAATGTAATCTGTAAAATAAATACATGAGTACAGTCAAGTACAGTAAAGATTTTTTTTTTTTGTTTCCTGCAGATAGCTGAAAGCTAAAAACTCTGCAGACTTTAAATGAGAGTTTCATTCTACTGCCACAAAAACCATACCTTAGGGCAGCACAGCTTGCTCAAACAGTAGCACGCAGTCATACATAAAGAATGGTAATGCTACACTATTTGACTTGAGAAAGGTCAGATCAGACTGAAGAGCATACACAATGCTGAAAACTCACTACACAGGAATTGTTCCAGTGGCTGGTATATACAGAGCAACACATACAAGCCTCATTACATCTGTTAAAATAAAGATGATTTTGCTAAAATCAGTGCTCATCTGTCCCTGCTTCAGGCTGAGCACATATAAAACAGTTCCAGGCTGAAATCCATTCATGCTGATAAACTGTCATACATTTGGATATACTGAATTAAGCATAATACCAACATATTATGCAATTTACCATGCAAATTGATTAGCCTAAGGCCAAAACATAACAGATAACTTAAGCCACATGTTTGCATGCCATTGCCAAGTAAACAAACCCTAACATAAAAGAATTACAATATTCAACCTACCAAAAAGAAAAAAAAAAGAAGGTCTTATTAGGCTCAGGAACCTTGAGTATGCCAGAAATACCAGTTTGACCTCAGGTTTTTGTGCTTGTGGACAAGGGAGATATTTTATCACATATTGTCCCTCTCTTCTGTCTACAGTTGTTTTGTACCATTCAACATGAACAGACTGAAGAGAGTCGGTCACTGCTCAAACTTTGTTTCAAACATCAGATTTCCTTAGTTCTCATTTATTATTTCCCTAAGAATAAATCAATATGCCATTTGCATACTCAAAACAAAAAAAATACCAAGACATTTATTTTCAAAACAAGGGTGTCAAAAAATAAACTTTGCTTCCATTCTGTAGATATGGAATAAAGCACAGAGACTAAGTACTTCCACTGATATTTGAAATTTTCTTTTATATGGCTTTGGTTTCTTTCTTTCAGATCACTATGCAATAGACTGATTTTTAAGCCATAACTCTTAAATTTGCAGCAGCTACTCCAGTTACTCCAAAGAACATCACTATGTTTACATTGATATATTATTAACTGGTTCAGCTACCTGCTTGTATATATACAGAATCCCTGTAAGTACAGAGCTAGAAAAAAAGAAATGGCCAGAATTCTATTTTGAACTGTATTAACGTTTTAGATGTGCCCTTTCAAAGTGTGAGTAAGAAGTAAACCCCAAACATTATTTTCAACTGAAATCATATAATGAAAAAATCTGCCATGTTTATTTCAGGGGGTCTCATGCTGGAAAAAAGAACTTGTGCTTCCAGTTAATATCTTCCTGCTTGCATCCACTTATCCTTAGGTCAGGTATGACAATATCATAAAGGAAATAATGCTTCTCTATAGCATTCCAAATAGCTCCAGTTACAATTGAATTTGAATTAAATTCAAATTACACATCTGCAGCACCATATTCACTGTGTTAACTGTGAAACAATCCCGTTTGAGCAATGTTACTCTTCAATTCCTACACCTTCTCTTCAACTCCTACACAATTCATCTGCACACCACCTGCAAGACATTCTTCAACTTTTACATTTTTTTATCTGTACAGTACATACAATATGAACTGAATTTCTCCATAGAAGGGGCAAAATATCAAACTATTTAAACTATCTGAGAAAAAACCCTAGTTCTCTAAAGAACATTTTGAGCGGCTCTAGAGTTAGTTGCTGTTTGGGTTTTTTTGGCAGTTTTGCTTAGTTTTTTTAATGGGTATTTGTTTTTTGTCTTCTTACATGCCCCTTCCTCTTCCTCAAGGTAATGTTTCCAACCCTTATCTTCTCCCATGGGATAACTCATTGTGAAAGACAGGGCAGTGAGCAGCAGTTACAGCTTCACACAAATGAAGGGCAATATTACACTGTGAGATCAGCAGACAGCTGTCAAAGAGACCACAACACTACTGACTCTGTCTATTTTTGCCTCGATGACAGGGCTAATCTGGATCTCTTTATTGTGGTCAAACTCCAGTTTTCACAGAAAAAAAAAAATCACCTTTTAATATCTTGAACATGTCTGAAGTTAATACATCAGTTCAAAAGTTGTTGGGGAGTAGGCCAAGGAAATAAAAAGGTCATCAGTAACACAAGTCCTTTCTTTCAGCTAAAAATAAGGGTATGAGACACTGTATTTGAAGGCTATCTTAAGCCATGGGTACAAAGGAAATGGTACAGGAAAACCTAAATTCTGGTTTTCTCAAGTCTGAGTTCTTCTAACATCATCATCAATGTAAGTATATTTTCCTGTATTTTCATAAGGAAAAAATACCTGTCCTGTGACAGGATCTTGACCCTCTTACATTTCAAACAGAGGGCTCTTAATTGCTTGATCTCATAAGGCAACTAAATATAGTCAGCTATCTTTTCCACAGGGACCATCACTGCAGACACATAAAACACATTCCCAGCTATTTGTCAGGTATTTTCTATGACACAAAAAAACCTTCTTGGATTCTAAAGCATGATCAGATAAAGACAATGTTTTGCTCACGCCTCTGCTGCATAGCTCTTCCTCCTTACATTAATCTGTCATTGTCATAGCTTTCATCCTTCACAAATTCAGTTTCTTGCCTGCTCCCCAAATGTCTCAACCCCTGACTGTACCCATTCAGTTACACAACCTCTGGTGTTATGCAGGCAACCCTAACTTATCAATCTGCCTCTTGCTACTGCTTATGCCATTATCAGTCTCCCCTAACCACTTCCTCAGCTGCCTTTGCTTCAATTCTCTCTGTCTCAGCTCCTCTGCACACCTGTTCAGGTCAGCCTCTCTTTCTCTAAGCTCCTTGTCAGACCTGTCAACTACAAATTAGAAGTCTCACAAAACCCATAATACAAGTTACATGGTACACATTGCTTTTACTTTTTCCCTTTGGGGAAGTTGTTGTTAGCCTTGTAACTCAAACAGTTCTACTAATTCCTCCTTACAGCTAGAGATTTACCTAGACAGTCCCACATTCTGTCAGGCCTACTTCTCTCCAGACCCGGTCCAGCTTTCAGACCATCCGTAATTACATAAAACCAGTCTAGATCTGCAATTCTGAGGCTTCAGCTTTTATCTTCAGACCTGAATCACAGTGTTCTGCTACTTTGTTAAGATACCATTCATACAACCTCGATCACAGCAATGCTCACAAATGCAGTGCACTCCAGTCATCTCTTTACATATCTTGGTTTTCTAGTTTCACAAATCCTCTGAAGCAGAGAAATGTCACCTTGGAATACCTCAGCCTTTTTAAGACTTTAGTGACTAAATTCAAGAATGACAATAGGGGGCATAGATTTTAAGGCCAGTAACTTGCAGCGTTATTCCTATTTACTATCCTGCAGCTTTCCATACTGTTTCAAGAGATATTTTTTTCTGTCATAGCCACAAAATATATACAAGTTGGAATATTATGGCAAACCTCAATAAAATTATCTTGTTCTTCCTGATTTAAGCATTCCTCTGCTGATACATTGCATAATTCTTTCCTGCTGTGTAGCAGTGACTTCATAGAGTGCAGGATATTTTCACCAAAACTCTGAAAAAAATGAAAAAAAAAATTAAGAAAAAATGCATGTTTAGTTTCAGATTCGTGGTCCATCCATCTATTCTCTGCTTCCCACAATTTTTGCTATTCTGATTACTATCTCAAATTATTTTGTACATAAATCACCAGGTTTGAAGTTTAAATTTACTTTAGGACATGAAGTTGAAGCACATACATTTTTTTCAAGCAATACTTTTATTTGAAAAATATTTTTGAATGTATTTTAAAAAAGGAGACATGAGAACACAAGGAAAAAGAGAACAGACGAACCCAAGGAGAAATCCAAATCCTGTCTATACCTTGCATTGTAGCCTGCATATTGAACTTTTCCATCAGCTTTCCTTAAAGAGTATGAAAAGCAGTTTTAGTCAGGAAAAGTAATGGAGGTGGCTTCAAAACTCAGAGGGGAAGAAAACAAACAAACAAAAACACCCAAGAAAACCCACATACACTCTTTCCCATTCCATGAAGAATATGAAACAACTGTAACTTAATCCCATATAAATGTTTCTTGTAACATTTCTTGTAATTACACTTATGGAGACATGCAAGCACCCAGGGATGGCTAAAAAAGGCTGAAGAATCCAAGATTTTCTCCCAGTATAAAAAAGCATAGCAGAACAAAAGAATTTAACACTATAAAGGCAAATTAGACTACAAGACAATAAAAACTGGTTCACTCAGCTTGTTAAAAAGACAATATCCTTCCAATTGTTTTAGGAAGTCGTCAATTTTTTCTTTTATTAATTTAAAATTTTTGTCTTCTCTAGCAAATTGGAAGGTTAAGAAGACAGGTAAAAACATCCGATGGCTAAAAATTATTAACCCAGTAATTTTTCTCTTTAAGACTGCCCTGTTAAAAATGACATGAGAAATCAGTGTGTCCAACTTAGAATAAGGTATTTCAAATTCACCTAGCTTCTCAAACAATAGCAGAAGTTCTAGATAACCAAATTTGGACAGAGAATGTTTTGCATTTCTGGTACTCCCACAACAAAAACAATCCCTTTATAGTAAAAAGTCATCTTACATATCACAGTTAAACCCCAAGAAAGATTTTTTCCTCTGTATAAAAAGTAGTATCATATATTACTATGTTGAAAGCCGAATTATAAGAGCAGGGCTAGTGTCTCTGTGGTTGTGCTCAAGGCAACACAAAATTAGGAAAGCACTTCTAGAATGAACAGACAAAAGCAAAACAGAACTTCAGGATCTTTGAAACTGCCAAAATACATTTTAGAGTGCTAGCCAACAAGGCTTGGACTGCCACACTGACAGGGTGTTAAGTGACACTAAAGAAGTCAAATCACTAAATTTTACAGAAAAGTAACAGCTAAACTATTTCTAAAAGTATTTTAGGCAGTTATTGGGTCATTTGAAATAAATTAATGACACGTTCACCTAATTTCCACTTTTATCTATTCCCTTGCCCCCACATCTTTAGCTACAATTTGCTCCTACTTTGTTCTTTGAAAAGAATGTTGTCAGTACCTTTCTCAGATTCTTTGGATCTTCCAAATTTACAGGAGGCTGCAATACCAATTGTCGCTCAAATACTGTTCCCCAGTAATTCCTTCATTCATCTTGTACAAAAGCAATTTGTGAAGCCAAACAAGCATGTTGAAATGTCTCATTTTCAGCTTTTACAATAATTTAATCAGTCACAACATTCAAACTAGTAATTAGGGAAAAAAGACATTCATATGACATGACCTGCTAATTTTCTGCAAGCCAACAGTGCTCCAGTTTGAGAAGGGATCATTGTTATTCTCTAGTTGGCTTTTCTAAAGCTACAAACTATTACACACACCTTATTTATAAACAAGTACCTTTCCCTAGTTTAACATCTGCAAGGCAGAATAGGTAACTAAGAATCAGAGCATGGTAGGAAGAACTACTGAGGTGGAGGACAATTCAAGATTCTGAAGAATATTAAGTTGAAGTAGGAGAAGAAGAAAGATGAAACAACTGGAAAAATCTCCCAAGGGTCTGGAAGGACTGGCATACAAGACTATATGAAGGTCTGGTAGCCCATGGTGGCACTGTGCAATTGAAGAGATAAAATATCCATAGTTAAAATGAGGAAGGATGAAGTGACATGTGCTTTTCATATCAATGAATATAAAAAAACTCAGAATGTGACAGTAATAACTGTATGGAAATTAACAGGCACACTCATACACAGAAGAAAAAATCTCATCTATCTGGACTTCTGTGTATTGCTTAAATATAAGAAGAGCTAACAAAACCAGATGAAGACAGAATTAACTAAAAGAGCTGGTTTTGGAAAGGAAGACTTTGCCTAGATGGAGATAATAAAGGGAGGATTTTGAGAATAGTTGATACAGTCAGTATCAGTAAGCAGTCAGTAATCAACTTCTTCAGAGTTTATCTTGAGATTGATGTCAAGCATCATCATCATTAATAAATTTAATGAGGAAAAAAGTAAATATGAAATGAAGACTGTAGATAATTTGAAATAAGCAGGTGTCATCAGCTAAGGAGAAGAGCAAATCATACGAGAAGAACTTCCTCAGCATGAGTGTTTTAAAAAACAACCATAAGAAACACTAGTTATGTCCTTAAAAACTAAAAGCAAGCTTTAAATTTCAAATTCTCAAGTTGGGAAATAAAAGACCTTAACTGACTTCTTGATGATGGCATAGCAATAAATGAACGGTCAATATGATACTGACTGAAAACAGCAAACATGCATCCTTTAGTGAAAGAACTGACATCAGAGTCACTGAGAAGGACATCCTGTGTAATTGCACATACAGTATTATCCACATGTAAAAAGAAGATTAACTCATAACAAGCACAGAAAGTAGGACTATGAAGGATAATCACTGGAATGCAGAGGCTTTCATGCAGAAGCAGACTAAAACCTTAGTTTACACGGTTTCCAAAAACCAAGGCTAACAGAGGACAGATCACCAACTGTAAAAAAATAAGAAGGGTGAACATCAGAAAAAGAAAAGAAATTGTTTAAGCAGAAGAATAATGCTATCCATGAACAAACAGGTATAAATTTGCTGTCAGTAGCTTCAGCCTGAAATTCCTGTGTCTTACGTTACTGCAGTATGGTTCAAAAAGACAAAACCAGCAGTAGCTTCGGGGGGAGATGCTTTAAAGCCCTCATTAACTGAGATGCTATATTCAGTAACTTTTTGATATTCTTATCCTTATCAAAATTGTGCTGGTGACAGCAGAGGACTGGACCCAATTCCAGAGAAATCCTCCTATCCAACAGACAACAATGCAAGTTCTCTCACAGTCCTGAACCAGGAGATGCAAGTACATTAAAAACTGAAAACTAGCCAGTACCCAAGACTATCAGCTCAGTTTAAATAAGGACAAGAGGTCATCTTCAACAAAAGGATGTATTTTTTTCTTTTTACAACTAGTACACTTCCAACATACATCAACATATGGGCAAAAAACACCCAAGCAATCTATAAAGCTCTACTTCGTAGGCTTCTAGGACTTGGTATTCTTTCCTCATAGAAATTCTTGCAAGAAATCCTATTTCATTTACAAGAACAGACTTCAAATTTACTAAGTTGTGCCAGGGGAAAACCAAAAATATTGTCAAGGTGCTCAGACATGAACAGTGAAAATCCTTGTCACACCTCTAGCTCAACCAAGCAGATCAAAGATTTGCATTATTCCAGCAAATTGAGAAGTCATTATCAACAAATGCATCACAGTACATTGGAGGAGACACTTGGTCTCACAAAATGCTTTAAAAAACAACTGTTTTCTAATATTTGAAACAACCTCTAAGATGCCACAGTCTCTAGAGAAATGAAGTGCAGTGCTGGACAGTCACGCTTCCTCTGCTCTTAAGCAGCAAAGCAGCTCTTCCTGATTTCATCTGCTGTAAGATTTAAAGGGACTGAATATTCTGAGGTAATTCTGTAAAAATAGAAACTAAGGCTTTAAATATGCATACCATAACTGTGCACTGACTTTTAAGAGCTACTACTGCAACAAGTCCTGTTAGCTGTGACATAGTACTACGCAGAGGACAGGAATCAGACTGCAAATCTTCTGTAAATCAACAGAAGGTTCTGACCACCCTACTGCCTGGCTCTATGGGAATGAAAGTTCCACACCATGATCTAAATAAACACCTCACAGGTAAACATGAAGAGGAGGCAGCCACAGATCAAAACAATGGAGTCTGGCTGCAGGAAAATGCAGAATTCTGCAAGAAGGGTTGAATTAATGTCTCTAGAACCACACAGTCCAGAATGCTTAATAGCAATTAATAGAGCAGTTCACAGAGTTAACATTTAAAGCAATTATTAGAATCAGTGAGGAATCACTGGTCCTTGTCATTATTAGAAAGATGCTTCTGTAACCCATAGGTCTAAAAACCTGGTGAGGCAGGGAGGGTGGTATTTGTTTTGTTTAGTAAATTGAAACAGGAAAACAAATAAAGGGCAGATATTAGAAGTCTTTTAAAAGTTTATGTTAAGGTTAAGGATGCAAAATTACTTGACTGTAGTTGAAGATCTCTATTTGAGCTGGAGTGTTGTCATAACCCAATAAAAGACAAGGTTTTATACCGTGTATCCTTACGTGAAAAATTATCACCCATAATTACAAATTGCTTAACATATGGCAGTGAACATTCCATGTCAGGACCTGGAACAACTGATGACCTGCCTGTCTGTCTCCTAACACTTCCCTCTGCCAGACACTCTTTCTTTAAAACGATGAAATCTGCTTATGAAATAAAATAATGCAATTTTCACATGATAGGATGCTCCCTTGCTCAGTTTCTCCTCTTACTGTTGCAGCAACTTGCAAATAAGGAAGTTATTAACAACCAAAAAAAGACCTAGAAAATTACTCATCTCTGTTCAACTACCTAGAGAAATATGGCTAGATAAATAAATTTGCTCCTTCAGGATAAACTGCAACTTTCATTTCATTAAGCACTTATAGAAGTTGCAAGAAAATTTTAGGAATGGTATTTATATTCTCCAAGTTAAAATGACAAAATTAAAAAAAAAATTATTTTAATATTAGAAATCCTCACTAATATCCTTTGTAAGTACTAGAGACATTCTCTTTTTCACCAATGCACTTCCTAAATGTTCATGCAAACACAAGGATAAACCAGACAAGACATCAAGAGATAAAGATATTACAAGTAAGCCCTTACACAGGCTTCACAGAATTCAATAAGACTACACAGTTGTATTTTAATTTATTACATATAAACTCAAAAAAATTGCTCTAAAATAATAGCTATATTCTAATAAATAAGGTGAATTGTAAGAAACTAATACATCACAATTTTATCACATCATCTTGAAAGACGAAAGCTCCCTTTCCTTAAATTATGCTGCCTCTCTGTTCAATTACACTAAATATACCAAAATGTAAAGCAAAGACAATTTCTTTGCCTCCTTGAAATGTCAAACAACCAAAATTAAAACAGAGTAAAAAAAATTCCACACAAAAAACCCAAATAAACCAGTTCACTTGCTTCATGAGAGATCAAAAAGCTCTGAAATACTTTTTTATTGAAGTACAGATAATTACCTTTTGAACAGATATTCTTGATTTCGTGCGATTGCCCTGAGCCCTGGCGTACACGTCCATGATCTCACCAATCTTGGTATTAGATGAAAGACATCAGCTCAAAAATGCCTACAAAAAACATTTATGTTTGATTATTTTATGTTTATCCATTTAGTTCGCATCCACTCTAAAAATGCAAGTAGACAAAACAAGAACCAATAGAAACAATTAAAAAGCACACCATCCATACTGACAGCTGCCTTTAAAAAAGTACTGCCTTAATGACCTCCAAAACCAGGCATGAAATGCAGAACACAGACACTTAGGAGTAAGTTTCATAGTCTTCCTTTAACTAGAATTTCAAGGCTGCATTGGGGGTGGGGAGGAACATTACATTAAATATTGTTTCACTGTCACTCGTATGCTGGAAGGCTTTTCAGCAGGTTCCTGTATAATAAAACACTGCAACCACCCTTTACCAATCCCAGGAGGCAAATGTACTACTCACCCACCCAGCCAAGGGGCCCAGCCATGTCTGTCACCCTGGGGTGACACCCAGGCTAATGTGGATCATCACTGTTGCCCCTGGTTCCTTTCTGGGCAGCCCAGTCTCTGCTGGCCAAACACAGCAGGCCACTTGCATTTACCAGCACTCTCAAGTGAGTAGGTCACAAGAGTGTCTGCTCGAGTCAGCTGCCCTTATTTGTCCTAAGTCTAATTCTAACAACAAGAAGATAAAAAAACAGCTATGAAGGTATTCTTTTCAAGTTTCCTTCTTTAAGCAGCAGCAATGGATCCAGTTTGTTTTGTTCATCTCTGCATTCACAAAATAGGCAATAAATATGGAGTGTTAATAAAGACAGAAAGCATGTGGTCAGCTTTTAAATTCCATGGAAATTTTAATTCTTCATCTTTTCCCATGGTCATACCATTTAATCAGGAAAAAGAACTCCTAGACCATATAAAATAAACCAGGCAAGGAGCAAGTGCACATAAAAATTACTGCAAAGATAAAATAAACATCACGACATCAGAGTATGGGTCTTCACAGAACTGACCAGACTGTTTTGTTGATCTCATCTCAAGGACATATTTAATCTTTATAAGGGAAATAAGGTTTTATATGGGTTTGGTCTTGAGTATAAGTCATATAAATAAGATCAGCGTGTCATCTTCATCTTCCTCCACCCCAGCACCTCTAAAAGTAAAAATTCTTCAAGAATACAACAGCAAGAGATTATTATTAGGTACATCTATTCAAGTTTCACTTTGATTTTTGCTTTCCTTCACAAAGATGAACTTGCTAGAATCTAGAATCTTGCTAGAATCTTTTCTTGCTGGAAAAGAAGCTACACTTAGGCAAATAAACTGCAATGTTTTCAGCTCTAGAGCACAGCTTCTCTCAAGTGGATGTTTGAAGTTTGGAAAATTAAGACAATTACATGAAGCAGCCAGGTGTATGATCCACAGATTATATATATGTTATATATAAATATAATAAATACAAATAAAATTTTATTTCACAGTAAACTCTGGCTAGAAGACTAAACACAACAATGCTTCTGCTAAAACTCATGTGTTTAAAAGAAAAAAAAATCCACAAAACAGTATCAGGCAATAAAAAGAAATCCACTTCACCTGTCCCTACTGCTCTATCTTAAATGGCCAATCCAGTAAAAATCCAAACCATATTGGAGAAATACTCTCAGGCACTCCTTGTCCTGTGAACTGCCTCCAGGTCAAGTCTTTTCCTGTGTCATCTGCCAGTAAACTCTGGACACCTGAACATCAACCTGGAGGGTCCCCTACCTATGAAACAAACATAAATCACAGTATGAAGATTCTGAAAAATACTGGACTGAAAGCACACCGGTTTATCACCATAACACCACAATGTTTTGTCTTCTCTGCATCCTGCCTTTCAGTACTTGAATAATATAGTTCCTAATATAGACACCTATATTATACCACCTACGCTATCTCTGCTCTCTGTCATGCATTTCAGAGAAATCCAAAGAGTCTCACTTGTCCAACAGTGCCGCAAAACCTGTGGGTTTTCTTTTTAATATATAAATTTTTTATCCATTTTCAATACAACAATGGTCCAATCATATGAGAAATACACAAACATTAACACTAACTGAAGAGGAAGTGAAAGCACTGACAACAAAACAGCCTGGAAATAGCTCATTTGTATAAATAAAACCTACCAACCATTTAAAATTGCTTTTACTTCTGGATATTGAATTTGACTATTAAATTTAATTTCCTTCTATTGTTAACTTGGAAAAGGGAATAAATGGCAGAAGCATCAGATATAAGAGGAACAGGACTTTCCTGTTACTGAGTAACTATCATCAGACACCTAAAAAAAGGGAAAAACTTCATCACACAACTAATTATTGAACATCCACACCATCTTTACCTTTTAGCAAACTGGATCACCTCAAATGCACACAGAATGGGCAACACACAAGAGGAGTTGGAAGCCTCTGTGCTGCTAGGAATCTACAACTTGGTTGCAATTACAAAAACTTGGAGGGAAAAATCCCATAGCTGGAGTGTGGCTGTGGATGGCTACAGGATATTAAGAAGGGACAGGCTAGGAAGGAGCAGCTGATTGTTGCTCTCTACAACAAGAAATGGATAGAGTGTGAAGAGCTGTCTCTGAAGAACAGCCATGAGCAGGCTGAAAGTAAACACAAGAAACAAAACAAGGTATCAAGAGAACCTTGTGAGTGATCCCAGGAAGCAGACTGAGGAAGCCTTCTTGCTCCAGCTACAGGAGGCATTGTGCTCACAGGCTCTTGCCCTGTGGTTGAAGGAGGCCTTCAACCACTCCAAAATCTACTGAAAAAAATAGCACAGCAAGCTGTTTCAGGGGGAGACTCCTGGAATGCATGGAGGATGGCCTCTAAAGAGACATAACAGACAATCCTGACCAGAGGGGATGCAACACTGGACCAGTTAGTCACCAACCTAAGTGAGCTAATCAGTGATGACAAGATTGGTGAAAACCTGGGCTATAGGAGTCACACATTGGTGGTGTTTGCAGCCCTGAGGGACATGGAACAGGCAAAGAGTACATTCAGGATCCTAAATTTTGGCACAGCACGCTTCTGGCTCTTCAAGGAGCTAAATCCATACGACCCCCTGGGAAACTGTGCTCAGAGATACAGGAACATAGCTGGCAGATTTTAAGGATGCTTTCCATAGAGCCCAAGAGCTACCAATCCCCAAGTGTAAGAAATAAAGGAAAGGAAGGCATGGGACTGGCATTGCTGAGTTGAGACCAAACTCAGAGCAGCTGAGCTCAAACCACAGGGCAAGTAGGAAATGAACAGGCAGCAGAAACAGAGACAGGTATTCTGGGAAGAGTACAAGAACACCCAAAATCGAACACAGGATGCAAGGTGTGGCCTCACCAGAGCCAAGTACAAGGGGACAATCCCTGCCCTGCTCCTGCTGGCCACACTACTGCTGATACAGGCCAGGATGCCATTGGCCTTCTTGGCAACCTGGGCACACCCTGGCTCATGTTCAGCTACTGTCAACCAGAATCCTCAAGTCCCTTTCTACTGAACAGCTTTACAGACACTTTTCTCCCAGTCTGCAGCATAGAGTGGGGTGGTTGTGACCCAAGTGCAAGACCTGGCACTCAGCCTTATTGAATCTCATACCACTGGCCTCAGCCCATTGACCCAGCCTGTCCAGGCCTCCATGTAAAGCCCTCCTACTCTCAATCAGATCAACACTCCCATCCAACTTGATGCTGTTGGCAAATTTACTCAATCCCCATGCCCAGATCATCAATAAAGATGTGAAACAGGACTTGCCCCAGAACTGACCCCTGGGGACACCACTAGTGACTGGACTCCAGAAGGGAGTCCACCTTCTCCACCATTTCTCCATTTACCACCACTCTCTGGGCCCAGACATCCAGCCAGTTTTTTACCCACTGAAGAGTACTCCCATCCAAGCCATGAGCAGCCAGGTTTTCTAGGAGGATCCTGTGGGAGATGGTGTCAAATGCTTTACTGAAGCCAAGACAGACACCATCCACAGCCTTTCCCTCATCCAAGCGGGTCACTTTGTCATAGAACGAGATCAGAGTGGTCAAGCAGGACCTTCCTTTTGTAAACCCGTATTGGTTGGGCCTGGTTCCCTGCATGTGTATTTATAACCTTACAAAACAATTGCTGTTGAAAACCAAATTAAGCAAGTCTACATGACAAGCAGGCAGAATTGTCGAATGGATGCTTCTCTGTTTCTCATTTCTAATGATTTATCAGCTTCACTGATCAGGTCAGCAGTCTTGAAAAGTCCAGGTATGAAACACAAGTTGTCTTAACCACAGCCAGATCCACAAGATCAGAAGCAAGCAAAATGTATCATTTATGGTAAGCATTATTGACAGGCTGGGTCCTCTTTTTCTTGCTTGGTTTTAATTCTATTACACTGTATTTCTGTCACATAGAAGCTGCAATTTCAAAAGAATCATTCATTTTCTTTTCCTAGATCATCACTAGAAAGTCATCACCTTCAGCTTCCCCCAGTCCTGGGCCTTGATCCTCAGACACTTCCTGGGAAAAAATGTTACTTCATGTACCAGGGATACCCATTGGTCTGATTTTGTGGCTTAAGCAATTAACTTTTAAGTTTCTGTACTTCAGTCTGTTGTGTATTTTGCACATAACAGAACCACACCAAGTAAGGTGGGGCTATTATTTTCTAAGCTGCAGCACTTTCTCAAGAAAACTTATTCCCACCTAGAGAAAATTTCACCAGAGAATACCTTGTTTAGTTCTCAAGGATTAATTAAATATAGCTGGTATCTATCACTAAAGACTAACTGAACGATTCTGAAATAATCTTATGAATATGAAGCCATGTAAGACTCTTCCCAAGTGCAACCTGGATATTTCAGTGTCACCGATCTTTTCCAGATACAATGTAAGTGGGATTTGTTCCTATTTCACTCTGGCAATACGTCAGAGATAAGAAGGCAGTGTCTTTAAATCCTTTCACCCTTTTTTTTTTCTTTTGCATATTGGATTTTTTTTTGAAAGGCAGAGAAAAGTACTTCGGTTGCAATAAGAAAGCCCCTCAAAAGAGCCAAGAAAGCAAAGGAGGAACGCTCCTCGTTCCTCCTCCCTTGAGGGAGAAGAGGAACTGGGAGGAGGACGTTCGGCGGGAGGGAGGGAGGGAGGGAGGGCCAGGAGACACTTCCACAGCGAAATGCTGAGAACAGGCTGAACGGACTTAACCCGTGCGCACCGACCACAACCCAAACAACG
>VYXF01009217.1:516176-613267 GCA_013397295.1 Polioptila caerulea | reverse complement strand
CCTCGGCTCCTGGCCCGGCCCCTGTCCCTGCCCCTGCTCTGTCCCTGTCCCGGCTCCTGCCCCTGTCCGAGCCCCTCCCCGCGGGAAGGGCGCGGGCACGGCCTTTGCGATGCCCCCGGGAGCCGTGTGCTTCCCAGGGGGCTGGGCTGTTCCTGCCTGCTTTTAGTCAGACGAGGCGCAGACAAGACTTGTGAGACCCGGTCTGGAAATCCCGTNCTCGGGGTCGCCTCTCGCCGCCGGCCGGCGGCCTCGGCACGGGGCGTGGGTTGGGGGCTGCAGCCTGCTTTTAGTCAGACGAGGCGCAGACAAGACTTGTGAGACCCGGTCTGGAAATCCCGTGCTCCCCTTCCCTTCCCAATGCCTCCTGAAACTCAGTGCTGCCGGATTCCTCAGGGCATCAGGTGTGCTTTTAGCCAGCGAGTACGCAATAGATTTTCACCTCCTCGTGAGTTGTTCCCGTGTGTGTGTGTGTGTGTGTGTGTAGGTGCTGCTGAGACCTGGATTTCTTTTCATCTGGATGGAAGCGCTAATCCTGTGTAGCTTCCCAGCGTTTAACACCGTTCCGGCAGCAGCAGCTCGTCCAGGCACTAACCCGGCAGCAGGGACACAGCGAGGAGGTGTGTTGAGCAATGCACAGTGGATCGTGTGAGCCGTGTGGGCTCACAACTCTGTCCCCCCACAGAGGAGAGACTCTGGCGACCGGGACAGACCTTCCCGAATCCCGGCGTGTGGGGCTGGAGCCCGGGGAGCAACGACAGAACCGGAGCTCCGCCGGTGGAGACGGGGCAGCGTGTGCCTGCAGCGGCTTCTGCAACACAGGAAGGAAAGAGCCCCCAAGGCTACATTCAGACAAAAAAAAAAAAAAAATAATTTAAAAAAAAAAAAAAAAACCACCAAAAACCCCCAAACTTCGTATACTAGGGAAGGCGTTAGGGACCAAAAAATATCCTTGAAAAAATGCTACCCTTATAGTTTTTTCAGTGCTAGGTGGTTTCTAACTCTACCCTGCCCCATTTTACAGAGACATTGATGAACAGAGAGAAACTACCTTAACCCCCTCATAAATTGCACTTTTCTTCTGGATACCACCTAAGACCTATAAAAAGAATTTGAGAATTTTTTTGCTACTGGATCTCCCTTTTTTCTCTCTCCTAGATAATTCCTGCTTCTGACTGCCTTCTGTTTTTACTTAGGCTGTGGCTTTTATTTCTATTTAGTCTTTCATGAAGGGCTGTTTCTGAGTTCGTGATGTATGAGTTTCTGAGTTCATGAGTATCACTTTAGACACTTCAAAGAAGTCAGGGGGTGCATATTCATTTTTGCCAACAGGTAGGTGAACTACATTTTCATTTACCCTAAAATCTACTAAGCTGTGCAAAAAAGCCATGCAAAGACTACACAGATAAAAGAAGCAAAGCATTGGTTCTAAACTGTGTCACACTGTATGCCATAAGTGGGACGAATAAAATGTTCCTCATAATCCCAGAGCCTGTGGGTCCCTATGGGATGGAGAGAAAATAAATGAATAATAGCCTCAAATTTAACTCAAGTTAGTCGTCATTTCAATGCCCATTGAGACCAGCCTGATTTGGAAATATGCTGTCTTTTGAATAAAGACATTTTAACAGTTTTGTTGCTTGACAACGAAATATCTCCTTTTGACCAACTCCATCATTAAATGCACTTCTTCGTTTTCATGGAAAATAAAAATTATGTAAGAGGGTTTTGTTGCTTTTAATATATCATAATTTTTTATGTATCAACAATAAGTAAAAAATTTCCAAAACAAAATAGCTGTGGAAGCAATGTAAACATGAAAAAGCATGCTTATAAAATAAGTTCAAGCCTTTTATTCCCTTTGTTTTAGAATTCCCCTTAGACTGTTCAGAATAATGAGTTCCTATGGCTCCTTGCCAAAACCTTGAGAAAAATCAAGGTTTACTCTCATCAGGAAACTATGAAACATAGCCCGCGGCATGCCATTGTTTGTCACAATAGAAATGTTCTTTTTTATACAATAATAAAAATGGAGCTAGCTTTGAAATAATTTTTTAAAATTTTTGTTTGTTTGTTTGTTTACAATTGATTTAAATGCTCCCTATGGTAAAGCCCAGGAAACTTGCCTGGTCAGCCCACACTTCTTAAAACCTATATTAATTATGAAGAAATAGAGTGTTGGTTTTGGAACTCTGGTACTTTCTGTCTTGTTAATTTTGTATTTTTCAGGGCAGGGTCTGGCCAGTCAGAGCCCATCCCACTGAGCCCAGCCAGGGAGGAGGGCAAGCTCAGGACAGCCCCAGCCCCAGGGCATCAGGCACCTATGGGGACAGGGATGGGTCTAGGCCAGCCTGGGACACCAGTCCACGTGTGGGTGTCAGGATCAGTCCCCATGAAGAGAATCAGCATCAGAGCTGACCATGCACCTGTAATGTTTTCTGCCAGTTCATGTGGTATGAGAAATAGGCATTTTTGGAATCGTTTTGTCAAAACTACTGTCGCATGCCTGCTACCATCCTGGCTTACTGGCTGCACCTGTCTGTTAAGCTTGGTATTTCAGGATCACTAGCTTGGAACAACTTGTTCAAAGACTGTCTCAAAGTGAGTTATATCTCATCTCTCTCAGGTATTGAATGCCAGTTCTATGGAAGGTGTTGAAGATCTGTGAAGGGTGTTGAAGAAATAGACTGTGGATTTTTGTGACTTCTATTTTGTCTGTTTTTTTGCTAGTCACTTGCTTACATTTTTCCCCTCGCTACACAAAAACTAGAGTTGCATGATAGTGTCAGTGTTGTTTTGTTGGTGTTTTTTTGATGATACTACCTCTGGAAAATGTCCCTCTATAACTAAAGCTTTATTAAGTTCAGGCCAGACCTGAAATTATATCCTATGAGCTACACTTATAATAATAAGGATTGCCCCTCAAGGGCAGATGAGTAATTTATGGTATTATTCCTACCTTTAACAGGTGGAGCATATTCTTCTGGTCTTAAAGCCTGTATAAGCCTTTTCCATTGATCCCCTTGAAGCAAGCTGGGAAGGATCTACCATGCTTGAAAATATTTCACCCTCCTTCTTTCCTCCTCACCCCCCAAAATAAAAACCTAAAGCTCATAGCTCACAATGTAATAATTTTATGAATGACTTGAAGTGGCTTATCTGTTTGTAACATACCCTTCAGCCCTCCAGCCCAGCTCTCTGCTCCTGCTCCTGCATCTGCACTGCTTCTGGCCTGTGCCAGCGTGAACATTTGTGAAATCAGGCGATAAATGAGATTGAACTGAGAGGAGCAGAGAACAACCTGCTTTCCTTTCCTTTTGCTGATCCAGTTCACCAACATAATAAATGTGTCAGTGTGGCACTGAGAACAGCACAGACACAGCTGAGAGCAGACACAGCTTAAATGGTCTGGTTCTGCTGCAAGTGCACACCCAGGCGTTGACTTTCTTTGCCATTTAGTGCCTGTTCAGTGTCTCCCTGAAAACACTCCTGACACCTCCCAAACTGGAACTCTGTGTCTCAGTGGGTAATTCTATGAGTCATCTTGTCATAAACCTGGGCTGGACCTTGGTGTTTGTCTCCAGCAAGTGTTGGGTTTATGGCATTGTCATATAATGTGATGGCAATTTTTGGTTTCTCTTCACCAAATCCTTCACAAATCCATTGGTCCAGTGACATGTTTGAGGAGTCATTTTTATTTACATGTTTATGGGTATTTTAAGTCCTTTTTTAAACAGTGAAAACCCAATAATCTTCATATATGTAACTATGTTGCTGTTATTACTGGTTCCTTTTTCCCTGGAGTTTGATCTGTAACCTAAGTAAGCTTCCAAAAAAATGTGCATAGAGGATGTCATCCACAGATCCTATACTGAACTGGCCAGTCATGTCAGAGCCAGCCTAGGAAGCCTTTAATTGCAGAATAGAAAGCATCACACACTAACCTTATCAAAAGATGCATTGTACTTCATAGAGATGGTTGCAGATACTTTGAGATTATTATCCAAAGCCTTGGAAAGCTCCCTGAGTTCACATCCTTTCTGTGCATTGTGTTTATCAGAGGATGCGATAAACGCCGTCACTGTGTTACACAAGACCATACAATAATAATTGGAGCTGGCTGGGAAGTGAAATTTTTATTCTACAGGAAATTCCAGCTTGTCAATATTTTGTTTCATCGAGTGCTGGAACAAAACACTTTGGCTCTGCAGCCTTTCTGGCAAAAATGGAACAATCTATTTCTTTGCCAGCTGACAAGCCTGGGAAGCCAAGAAACCAACTGAGCAGTCGGCCTGATGCCAGGGAGCTGGATAGCCAGTCAGCTCAGTTACGGTAAGAATCCAGCCTGGCCAGCAGCCACATGGCTAGAGCTTCTGTAGAAAGTTTTGGTGGAATCAGGGCAATCCAGAATTCCCAGTGCCAATCTGTTTAATCAGAAGATGGCCAAACACCCTCTCAATAATTGACTCCTTTCACAAGAGGATGTAACTCTACTGCACTCTCTGTTCCTCTGTTTCTTTCTTCAGCTTTTGCCTTGTGACTTAGGCACATATCTATTGCTTTTACGAGCAGAATAAATCCAAGAATTTTCCTTTAAGGATTAACGATGATACCTAAGCCTGTGAGGGAGTTTTCAGAGTATCCCTCATTGCTAGTTTTGTGATTGTCATTCAAATAACCTTGTGTGCCAGCAATACCTCATGATATCTGCCTGTGTATGCCCTGCTATACAATTACTGTTACACAGTTACTGCAGGCAGTACAGTGTGAGATTGGAATAAACACTTGTCTGCTGTTAGATAACACACTGCTCCTTGTCTTCAGCCAGTATTTGCAGATGAATTTAAGATAAACTTGCCAAAATGCAATAATGAGGCAAAACCTTCTGAACTAGAGAAATGATCCTGATCTTTATTGGGAAGTTGGTGATGTGGAGGTCAACACTGATATGGAGAGCACCCCTCTCTGTCAGTACTGAGCTGTTTGCTCGATGTAACCCTAAACCTAAACATTACTGCAGGATTCTTCTAATGCTCCAGTTATTTTTCCCTTTTGGTGTATTTCTGGAAAGGTATCAAACCAGTTTGTAAAAAAAAATTACATCTCTGCCCTCCTGCAGTTCATGGTGATGGCATCATATCTGCTACTTTTTTTCAAATGTTTAGATAATTTCTGTTATAGGATAAATCTTATAATTCCTTAAATCTGCAGACATTGTACACACTATACACATCTCTTGTTTGTTTGCAACCAGTTGCTGCCTATACTTCCTCTTGAAAACCCAGAGATGCCATATACCATCCTTACCACTACTGTGGTAACTCCAGGGAACAATGAATTTCCTTTTAAATGTTCAGTGGTAATTAAATTTTCTGCAACTTCATCTATTTAAGTAGTCTCTAATATTCCTGCTGTGAAATTAGGGGAAAACCAGATGCTTTACTGAGACATATTTCTAATCTTGTGCTTTCCACATGTAAACAAATGTGAATTATTTTCTCTCTCAAATTCAGCTACTGTGGAGATACTATAGCAGCTGGATTCCAAATGAATTCAATGTCAGTTTTCAGAGACCTTTATATTTTTTGAGCATGGCCCAGTTTATTGCTGGTTTTACAGAGTTTATTCTTGAACCAGAAATCATTTTAATAGTGAGTATTTTCCCACAATGAAAATAGTGTAATGTTCATAATGTGCTTTCTCCTTCATTTCTGCTGGAGTTGTTACACAGTTTGCTGTGTGCTGCTGCAACATATCCTGAAATGTGCTCTTCATCTCAGATGAAATAACTCAAGCATATGTTTAAGGTTTAAGTCAGTCTCAATATGACCATTTGGCTTGTCTCATTTGTATTCCACACATGAATAACTGCTGCTGTGTGTCATTTAAGTCCTTCTGATTCTCAATTTCCTCTGTGTTGCCACATACTCAGAGATTATTTAATTTCCCCTCTGATTCCATCTATAATAGAAATGCTCTTTAAACATGAGCACACTAATTATAGTGTTATTGGCTTTTTCCATCAAAATATTGGCTGGAAACTACCACATCCTTACATGTCTTGGCGATACCTTTTCAGCAAGATAGGAGTATTTATAGCTTCTCTCAAACTTTATTTTCAGTTCTCTCTTTCTCTGGAAAAAGGAAAAAAACAAACAAGCCAAAAAACCCCCAAAACTAGGAGTAACAAGGAAACCATCACCTAAGACAAACTAGAAGTGCCTTATTCCTCCATCCACATGGTTGTATAAAAAAATTGCTGTGATACAAAGGATCCTGAAAACCTCATGTCAGAGAGAGGGAATTTTTGTCACGTGTGGGTTGCCATTGGGAAAAAGTCACTGTACCCTCCTTTCCAAGGACTTATTTGTAAATTACTGTTTGAAGACAAAACATCTTGGCCAAAATGAAATGCAGAACAGAAATACTTGAAAGAAATGCTGTGAGTCCTTTCCTATCATTGTAAGATTTCTGAGTAGCTGTTTCTGAGCTACCTTCACTGAAGGCAATTTCATTTTCCCAATGAAATTTTTCTAGGTACTTTTCTCATCTCAGAAATATTATATTTACATGGCCTACTGAGAACCAGATAAATTTAATTTTAAACTGTTTTAAAATTAAAACTCACTTGATTGTGACAGTAAATTAAGTTTTTCAAGAGATAAAATGTAGCTGAAAATTATACACTTGGTAACATTGTATTCTACTGGGTACTTTAGACCATGTACCATTGAAGTATTAGTTCTTCTCATTAAGGAAGTTAATTTTTAACTTTGTTTAAAGGACAGTATCTTCTTTGTGGTCACTTTTAAAGCTGTGGATATATATATATATAAAACATAATATAAATGCATATTTTAGTATATAAAGTCAAGATCTTTTTCATCAGTCAAGAGGGGAAATCCATTTTCTCTTTGCTCAGTTGCAAGAAACTGCATTAGGAATATTTGAAAACATAATAATAAGTGTTTTAAAATCAAATTGTTGAACTTCAACAATATGTCATAATTTACAACAGATAAGACATTGTTCTGCCTACAAATGAATGGAAAATGAAAGTTATTATTTGCCTTCAGATAACTGCCTGGGTCATACGTTACCTAATAAAACAGATGTGCTATAGATAAATGAGAATATGATCTTGAAAGCTGGGTTGTAAAAGTATTTATTTAGTTTTTTCCTTGTCTGCCAAAAGGTTTCCAGAATTACCAGCAGCTTTAAATTTCATCAGCTTTGCATACATGGAAATGTTGAGGCTTGTCCCTGCAAGTTGGTTATCTTGAGAGATTGCAGTCAAAAGGTTTATTGAAAATTTTCTTGCTACTAAAACTTACATAAAGATTGATCAACTGTGATTTTCTGTTCCCTAGGGGCAATGAAGATGGGATACAGGAAAAAAAATTAGTGGCTGAAACATTGATAATATTTCTATCTCTTTTCTTTATGCCAAAAGGTCTGTGATAGTCCTAAGTGTTGAACCACCCAATTCTTTATGAGTATAACAAAGCCACTGAAGAGTAAGTTACAATAACATATTAATGATGGATTCTTTGGTAATATACCCTTTAAAACACATTATACCAAAGGAGAAAAATGGAAATGGATTTCCACTCCCCTACAAGCTCAGCTTTACTATTTTTGTACCAGAAAACTAAGTTACATTGATTTGATTTAGCTTATTCATTGGCAAAATGAATGATATTTATCTTTCAGGCCATTGAAAGGATTTTTTTTTGTGGTTGAGAGCTGATGGATATGAATTATTTGTGTGGGGAAGAACTCCAGGGTTTCAGAATTATCACAGAGGACTTTGCGTGTGGCTCCTGTTAGGAAGCAATCCAATCTTTTGTTTTCCCATCTTGGTTCCCTCAGGCTCTGGCAAGACAGGTCTGCTCAAAGGCACCCTTTCTCCTCCTGTCTCCTTCATTATACAGGGAGGAGGAACCTTTTGCAGCTTTAGGGCTCTTTTTTCCTTATCTCAAAAACAGAAGTTTGGGGGTTTTTATGAAGGACAGTTTTAGAACACACAAGGCCACTCCTGATAGCTGGTATGTGAAATGAGAAATGGGCCAGGATCCAGAGTACAAATTATAGCTTCCTCTCTTTTGGCTTGTTTTTAATTCAAGGCTGGTTTTTTGGGCCCCTTCTGTCTCAAGTGTGCCAGGGGAGGATAATTTTCTATGTAAATTCTTTTGATGAGATTGCAGAAACTTGATACATATTGATGATTGATTATATGGCTGGATTTCCAAGTAAACTTAATTACATCTTTATAGGTGATGAGTTTTGGAATATTTGAAAACTTGAAATTAATATTTATAATTAATATGAATAATAAATTGCAACAGCACAGCTATATGGTGTATTTGAGAGTAGTATATATGTGTATGTGAGTGAAAAATACACACTGTGCTAGAGAAAATACATTCTATTCATTAAAATAAAGTGTTCTGCTGAGGCTTTTTGTGTGAGTGTTCTCCAGTTCTTTTCAGGAAAGACAATAGTGCACACTGCAGGTGAAAAAGACTTGGCAGGATGATACAGAACTAATGTGTAGTGATCCTAAGTCAAAAGTAAAGTTCTGCCTACAGGACAAAGCACTAAGGAGCAAGATTGCAGCTTTTCTTGTTTTGAAGGAAGTTTGTTAAGAACTCTTCCTCTATTAAGTTTCCTGCCACTATAGAAATGTCAGGATTTCCATCCCAGATCCAACAGTCTGGTCTGTATTCTTGACAGAAGTTAATAAAAGATATGTGAAGGTGCCAATTATCCAATGCAGACCAAATATAGAAAACATTTATTTATAATTTGTAATTTAATAAGTTTCTCAAGTTTTACAGTCTAAGACATAGCTTTTCCAGAAATGTCCCTGTTAGTGATAAAGATTGATCCTCCAGCTAGTGTTAAATTTCCTTTTTTTATTTTTTTAAATAAATGTAAGAGCTCTACACATCTTTAAAAAGATGCAAGATTGAAAAATTGCTTATTTTTCATTTTAACTAAAAGGCTAAACCCCTAAAACAAAGGAGAAATATTGCCAAATATGTTGGCAGCCATGCAGGATCAAATTTAGCTGTGCTATACAATATCCAGGGCTGCACAGCTCAGTATTTACACTTCTTACACATGCACAAAACACCTCAAACTCACCTATCACAGAGAGATTTCTGCAATATATCCAAAACAAAACTCAGACAGGATTTACCTTCACCAGAATTTAGACATTCTGTAAGAAGTGCCACAGGACCATGAATAACAGCAGGTGTCTGGGTCTTCTCCTGGTCTCAATGGGAGGAGGGAAGGAAGCTCCAGCAAAATTCTGGGATAAAGTGTCTTCCTGGGACACTGGTTACATGACTAGTCATACAGCTACAGAATTAGTAACATCATTCCAGGCTGTGTCTCCCTGCTTTCTTTGGAGATGTCACATTCCACTATGGATACTACTGGCTCATCATTTTTTAATAGCCCGTGTAAAGGACAGGGGCACGTTTTTTGCCTCTTATAGTTCCCTGGTGTCAGTCTGGAGGATGAGAAGCTGTCGGTGTTTCCACCTTACTTCTCTTTTTCTCTGGTGAACCTGAGAATCCAGTTTCTGCCAGCTTGCTGATGGTGGTGGAAGGGGAATACTGTCTTCTCTTTCCCTTTCATCTTTCCTCTCTTCCCCCAGTACTGGCTCCTCACTGGGCCATTCCTGGTGCTAGATCCTTCTACCCTTGGCTTAGTTCATTAATTCAGCTGATCCCAACCACACAGTCACGTTCCTTGATGCTTCCTGGCCATATTAGGGCATTAATGCTGGTTGACAGAGGGGTCTGACAAAACCCAGTGCTGGAGCAAAGCAAGTAGCAGAGAGCCAGACAGGAAACAGGCCCATGAAATCAACAACCTAAAGTTGCTGCTCTTTTAAGCTGCATGGTGGCACAGTGTGTTTTGAAAAGTGGGTGAGCAGCTCCATGGTTTGAAGGTGAGGAAGAGATGAGGGAGAGAGCAAACCAGCATGCTGGCAGTGGGCTTCTCTCTGTGCTGAACCTCTGCAAGCACTAGGTGGCCTGCTTTTAAAGGAAATGGGCAATCCCATCCGTTTCTGTGTGAAAGAGGAGATGAAAAGTACAATTTGCACAAGCTGTGCATCTATTTTATACACCATGCTAGTCATGCTAAAACTTCATCACCTCTGTAAAACACTAATCCTGTGTCAGAAGGAGAGAGACACCATCAGTGCTGGCATTGGGTGCCCTCAAAGACACCAAGGCCAAAGGAGAATGGAGGGTAAGAGATGCAGCTGACCTGCAAAGTGTGGGATTCAGACAACTGCAGTATTTAATATCTTCTGGCTTAGTCCTCCCAACAGTTGTAATTTGTGCATCTCTTAAAGAATGACTTCTATTCCGGGCCAGTAAAAATGCAATGGGAAAGGAAAACTTTGATTTACTATACAGGCCTTGAACCACCAAATAAACAAAAGAAAAAATCAGTTAATATTGAAAGCAAAGAAAGCTTTGGTGAAATAGTGATTTAACAATTTTCAACAGCATCATTACACATATTTTGTGCTCACTGATACTTTACACATCAGAGCCACTCAGTGCCCAAAACTAAGGTGCAACAGAATTTTAACACGGCATGCATCCTAAAGGTCTCATTTTTCTCTGTTTAATTTGGGAGGTGGGAAACTGATGGCAGATGCACTTCTGTGCAGATCCCCTCGCTCCTCATTTGAAGGAGGAGGGCATGGGCCAGCTGCTGCTTTCACTCGTCTGCAAGCATTTGGCCAGGACAGAAGCAACTGCACCAGCCTTGTGTTCTGTCATGAGCCTGGAAGCTGGAATGGGAACAGTAATGGATGGGCAAAATACCGTGTCACATCTTTTCAGCCTTGTGATTCCTCCAGGCAAACCTCCTCTTCCAACCCAAAGGCAACCTGGTCAGATTCCCACAAAGCAAGTGGGTCTACAGAGGATAGGAGTCCTCGCTAAATTAAGAAAAAGTATTATTATATATTAGTATATTATATTATATGTATTAGCTAAACAGATGCCAAAGAACCACAAGGGTTTATATTTCAAGTTTTTCTCCATTTAATCCAGCAAAGGAAAAAGTCTTTAATAAAAGCCCAGATTGTCCAGCCAGCTAAGAAAACCGAGGACACTGAATATTGTTTTCAAAATATATACATTTTGAGAGAGGACTTATATTTAAAAAATAAGCCATGATGCATTTTTTATCCTGCAAGTAAGTGATACAATAATTTAACTTCTATTTAAAAATGAGTGCTTCCATCAAAACTTGATTGATCTTAATCAGCCATTAGCAATGGTTCTTATTGACTGAGAAATAAATGGTGATTGATTGGCCTGATATATAAATTGTTATTGTAATTTTCAACAATTCAGGCTCATTTGCCCAGGCTACTCTTTTCACAATGTTTAAAAGATTTAATTAATATTCCTGTCAATAATTTAAATAGGCTTAAGATTCTGGGGATTACAAAGTAACTCATGGCCAAGTGGTCACAGAGAGATACATTGAAATTTTAATTCTGAGCATATTTGATTTGTAAAGCAGTATATACTTTCCTGAGACAACTCTGTGAAGGTTTTACACTGCAACTGTAAAATTTGTGCTGTTCATGTCTTGGTGTTTCAATGGCGCAGAGAAGGCACAGATGTTGTCTCCTCCATCTCTCCTTGTGTAGCTGCTACTTCCTTCATAAATTCTCTAAGGAACATATTTGATTTTTATTCATATATAAAATCATTATTTTCTTTTGATGAGGTAAGTAAGATAAATGAAAGATGTGAATTCAACTGGCATCTGGAAAAATACCTTACAAGGCAGTCAATGCTGTTTGATGCTCTCCCTCTTCTTGATCCAAAGCATTGCTGCTGTCCCTACATTTCCTTGGGTTTACAGTCTGTGGAGTACCTGAAAGAAGATGCTCAAAACACAGTGGTGTGGAAGGTGAAGGCCCAAGAGAGAGGAAGTGAGAAATGGAATGCCAGAGCAGAATTATGTAAGGCTGATCTTTGTTGAAAGTCAGTGCTTAAAAAAGAAAACTCAGTTTATAACTCCTTGTTTTGTTCAAGCGTGTGGGTTTTAATTTCAGGAAGGAGTTGCCCACACACTCCAGGTAAGGCACTCTCCTCTAAACTGCTGCTCTGCCTTGGATGGGGAGTTGGCCCCAGAACCCTCGCCGCTTACAGAAGCTGGTGAAAGGGGAAGAATAGCATGAAAACCTTACTACCAAGCTTTTAGTGCAGCTACTCTGAAGTGACCTCTGAACCTACCACACTTAAAAAAGCAGCTTCCCCTCACTCCAAAATAAACATGTTTTGGGAATAGCTCCATGGCATCTTCAATTTCTTGAACATTTTTTTCCATTTTAGTCACCTGAAAATAGCCCCCTAAGATTTCTGATTGACTGGATTAATGGTTTTTAGCAAGTTAGTTGGAAAACAAGTCATCAGGCATAAATTAGAAGAACATACTCTTACACCACTTGCAGGCTCCTGTGTGGCTTGACCTTCAGAGTACTGATGGCTCCAATAGCAGGTTGGAAACGCTGTGCTCAGGAAGTCTGAGCAAAGCTGTGCTCCCTCAGAGGGAGGGAAAACATGCCATAGGTTGAATTGTTACAGCATTAGCAGATTATTATTATTATTATTGTTACAAGGGCCATGCGTTAGGGATTTAGAGGTATTACATGTCTGATTCTAATTAATGAACTGCTCTACTCAGAGGATAGCCTGACTGCCAGAAGAACACATATCTGCTGTTACATTAATGTCACTAGGCAGCAGATGGATTTTTTTTTAAATGAAATTGAAAAAGGAAATTAAACTTGGCAAAGTATAATTGGGAAATGACAGTAGGTACCTGAGAAGGGCTGAAGCCTTTGAGCCATGGAAGATGCAAATAGCAGCAAAAGGGCAGAGGGGAGGAATGAGTTCAGAGAGGCAAGTGCAGGCACAGCTGTGCACTGCTGTCAGGGAAAGGAAATGGAAATTAAAGCTAGAGCAAAAAATCCCTCTGCCTCAGTGAGGCATCTGCCACATCCCAGGATGTCCCATTTCATCACCATGACATCTCTCATCTCTCCCTCTATAAAAAGAAAGATGCACTTCCGTGTAGATCCCCTCGCTCCTCATTTGAAGGAGGAGGGCATGGGCCAGCTGCTGCTTTCACTCGTCTGCGAGCACTTGGCCAGGGCAGAAGCAACTGCACCTGCCTTGTGTTCTGTCATGCTCTCAAGACAGATTCAATCCATGACATCTTCTTACCATTAGACAGCTGGGGATGATTAAGGCCGTGGCTCCATTGTCATATTTTATTTTCAAGAAGTATAATTATAAATACAATTAGAACTGCATTTATGTCATTAGGAAACAGTCTGCAATAACTCCAAAGGGAATGGGGCAAACACCTAGTTAAATTCATGGCCAATTCAGGCTAATGCCACACTCTTACATCTGCCTCCAGAATGGGCAGATTTTAATCTAAACAGAAACTTTTAGTGGCCTGAATGGCATAATTTAAGAATAATTTTTGTTACTCACTTTTTACTATGCTCACTGTTCCAATATTTTAATACTAACATCAAATGTTAATACTGTACCAGTTTCATTTTTACCCTTGTAGTTTATCATGCCATCCCCACTAAACCACTTTAAATAATTTGCAACTAGATTTTGTTTTAGACAAGACATCCATGCAGCCCTTTTTGATAAAATAACTCTGGGCAATAAACCTGTTAGTTTTGTTTCAGCACTTCCAATTTCAATGTTTGCCTGTCTACAACCTTCTTTTTTTCAGATTTTCACTAATTTAGTGTTAGGAGTTAAAAATCAGCAGTTTCAGACTTCATCATCAACTATTTGGTGCCACTGGCGTAAACAGATTGATTCTATGCCACAGGTATTAACATGTGGTATGAACAGTTCATTCATTTACCAGACTTTTCTAAAAATTATTAAAAACCTCCCTCAGTGCATCTTCCAGGCAAAGTCTTATAATCCAACTACTTTTTTCACATTCCTTGACTTCTTATTCACAGAAAGCTAATTTATGGTCAAGATGAACTGTGGGAAGCCTGCCTTACTGTGCAGTCTAACTTCTAGAAGAAATTCTGGAGACATCCCAGTTCCAAGCACTATCACAGGCAGTCTCCTCATGAAGTGCAGATTACCATTCCTAGTGGTGTCCCCTACTTCTTTACCTCATGAGTTATTTCTCCTACTAGTCTCTCATTTCTACCATGGCTTTGATTATTGAAACCACTTCAGCTTGGTTAAAGAAATTGAAACCTCCCAAAACACACCTAAAATTAAAGTACAGGCTTCAATCCAAAAAGAACAGTAAGCACCTGGAATTCATGGTGCATTGAACCCCCCAGCACTGACCTGTAAGCTTTCTGGGTTATCCATAAAATTGCCTCTCCAGCATATGATCATTCAGGACAATGGGATCCCAACCAAAGACAACTTCATTGATCACAAGAGTACAGCCTTCATGAACTAACTCAGGCTCCTACACACTATAATTTTCCTTCTGTACATGCCACTGGTTGTGGCTATTTTCACATCTTGTCTCGTGCTAAGCACCAGCCTGGCAGCTCACTGACCTACAACACGGCAGCTGATGCTTCCCTGCAGAATGGCCCTCTGGAATCAACCCTGTGAGTGTTTATCAGGGCTGGTGCTAACGAGGCACAGCCCATACTGCTGAGGAAAAATGTGTTTGCTTTACTGCCACTTACCCGTGGAAAAATGGGTGCTACTGAATGTTCTGTTTTAACGGCTGTTGTTACCATGGATGCAAATGCAAATCAGTTTTTACACTTAATACGCTGTGTGGCAGCAAGATCCAGCGGGAGATCCCTGCAAATGTAAACACCTCCATGCACAGTGACCTACTTACATCTGGGTTTGCATGTAGCCGTGTTAAGGATGTATAAAAGCTGTATTTAAAGCCCCTAATTTAAAACAATTTTCAGGCAGTCCCTGGCAGACTGAGTAGAATGACTCGATAGTCATTCATCCAAATTTTATGTAGTTTTAACGCACAGAGTTTTCTTTTAAATTCCAAAGTCTTAGACTGTGCCAAGGAGTTGTCATTGTGTCGCTCTTGACTGGGAATTCTGGTTTATATGATGGCATTGGTAGCAGTCCACATTTTGAGTGGATAACATCGAAAATTCAGCGTCATGATGTTCAAGCATTTCCACTGATTTCTAGACACAAAATAAATTCAGAGACTTGTAAACATTGAATGCATTCTGTTTATTTGAGAAGGAAGATCTCATACGAGAGCCTGTTATGGAAGGCATCTCTTATCATGTACAATAAAATCAACCATTGCTTCCAGCAGAATACAAAAATACACATCTCAGTGACTTCCATACAATAATAAATATGTAATCATGCATCCAACAATAAAAAGGCACAGAAAACTGGTCACTTAGTAGTCATAAAAATTACTAACTATATTAACAAAGCCACCCAAATTATCTGTACAAGGAAATGTAACAATATATTCCAAAGGTGAAAACACATAAAACATCTTTAAAATAGTATATGCAATAAATACCTCAATTGTTTTTATATATTAAAAATAAAACTGTGCCATTGTAAACAGTATGTAAACAAACAAAATTCACTGTTCCTTACCATTATTACAAGTAAATAAAGCCAAAAGTTACACCCCTGCTCTGTTAGATATACTTCATTGGCAAGTTTTGTCAGGCAGTTTAAAGTTTTACTCTTTTCTGCAGCAAACAGAGCCTGCTATGTGTGTAATTCTAAGTATTAGAGCAATTGCTAAGCTTCAGAACTGACTACCCAGAACGTAGTAGGTCATCAAGGAGAACTGGAACTAGGAAAAGCAATTCTTGCAGTGTTATGGACTAAGAAGTACTTTATTTTTACTACATACAATAGTGTGGGTAAAACTCAGCGGTTATATAACACTGCTCTCCTACAGGACTCAGGGGGGCTGTACAGAGGTGGTGAGCATCCCTATTCCCTTGGGCGGAGAAAGTGAGGCACTCAAAGGTTAACCACGCTGCCCCCAGTCTTACACCAGCTCCTTTGGCAGGAAACCAAAGGCAGAATCCAGACCTTCAGCCACCTCCTCCTCATTTCCTCAGCTATCACATGGCCTTGCAGACAAATCCAGTCCTGATGAGAATTGCAGAAAGCCAACCAACATGCAAAAGGAAAGGTGTCTCCTCGCTTGGGTGCCCCAATAACAACCACGGAGCCTTGCCACCAAGTGAAGCAGGAACACCATAGAAGCTTTTCCCCCACTAATCTGTGATCAGAGCCACATTAGCAGACTAAGGAGCCCAGAGAGAGCCTTGTGTATCCTTCACAAGCCTACTGATGGCCTCAAATGTTCATTCTTTTGAGGTCTGTTTCTAAAGCCAACAAACTCCTAGAAAGCTCAACCAAGGTACATACATCCTGCCTTACTAGCAAGGGGAAAGATAAGAATCTGAATATGATCTTTTCTTAATGAATTTATAGGAAAAGATTCCCAGAAGTGGTAGGCATTTGCACAGATGTCTTCAGAAAGAGCCTTGTGAAGGAAGGTGTCTGCTTTGTTATTTATTCAGCTTTTGATAACCTTGACATGACTACCTCATTTTACAACTCTGACTATCCCTGGGATGACTAAATATGATAAATATAAACTTACCTGTTCCCAACACATCTATTTCAAAGTGCATGGCAGCTCTTGTTTGAAAATGGTATTTTAGCCTTAGATGAAGATATTAGGATGCATCTATTTAGCTGTTTCACAGCCATATTTTTTTTTACAGGAAGAATACACTTTGAGCATACATAATTAAAAGATACCCTGGAAAGGGATTTAGGAAGCGCTGCATTATGGTATTTTTCCTCCCTTGTGCTATTAAAGAACTGACCCTTCTGCCTCTAGACAAGTGATTTCTCTAATGTCAAGCAGTTGACTGACTTGCCTTACCACTTAACATTTTCATAATTTTAATTGATCCATGGAATATAAAAAGTCATTCAACACACTGGCTCTGAAGATACCTCAATGTCTTGATGAGAAGCTTAAAGCCACATATTGACTCAGTAACATTTTTTTCCCCAATAAGGTACTTTTGGATAAGGTACTTCAAGTGTCTCATACCAAATCTGCAGAGACAGGTGAGCTGCATGAGATCAGTAGGTACAGAAAACAGACAGGACTACTTTTTATTTACTGATGCATACTTCTTCATATTCACCTGCCACATTGCATTCCCTCTTTGTGGAGAGAGGCATGAAAGGTGATCTCTTTTTAGATGATTCTGTATCAAATCTTACAAAAGTTATTTTAGAAGGTGTTTTCTTAGACATAATCAAGGACCAGATCAATGAAAAATTCTGTACATTCTCTGAGGCATATATTCCCCTCTGTGTTGTAGTTTGCAGGTTCTGTAGAAAAATCCAAATAGAAACTGCAGGTTTCACATTGGGAAAAAATAAATACATTTCACTCATTAAAAAAATTATCACAGTAGGAAAATAGCCAGTAAACAATAGATTCAGAGGGGTTTAATCTTGGCCCCAGTGAGATCAATGGGAGTTTTGCCAAGGATTTCAAAAAAGCCAAAATTTCACCCAGAATCATATACAATTCTTTAGCTGACAACAATCATAAACATCTTGCCACCCCATTGTATAAGTTAAATATTAATAAGCATCTGTAAACACCCTGCAATTCATCTGATATAAAAAATACTATAATAAAAACAATGCAGCATCTCAAGCACTGTATAGTTTTTAAGTTTTTTTGGCTCTACACACAAGTTGGCATCATTATATTGGGCAAAACCAGGGCATGTATTTACATCTCTATGTACAGGTGTGCTCTCACCTACACACTATGAACTAGGTACTACATATCTACACACATCCACACAAATACTGGCTAGAGAATGACATTCATAGGTATGGCACATAAAAGCCTACCCATGATCAATTTGAGGATCACTTTTATGTGAGAAGCAATTTCTCTCCAAGAAAATAGGCTTACAATGTAGGCTTACATGTAAATGCTATAAGTGAAATAAAAGAACAATCTCCAGGGGGCCTAAAGTACAGTTTAAAGCACAGCATATGCCTAAGTCCCAAAAAATCTATATGATTGCAAAGACGATGGACTTTCTTGTGGAATGAAGAGGAAAAAGGGGAAACAAAGGGCAGAAACTACTGAGTACACACCAGTTTTTACCTAAACCCGTGCAAACCACATTAGATATTTTCATTTTCAATTGAATACAGGTTTGGATTGAGTGGAAATCATGTGTTTGAGCTCTTTGCTACAAACTGCCATTTAGATCATGCATGAGTTATGCAGAGAACTGGACAGTGTCACATCTTTGCAACGCTTCCATGAGTACTTCCTGCATCCACTCATGCATGTAGGTAGATGTTACCACAGAATTAACAAACAGCTGTACTTGACTGGAATACCAGTGTAAGTCACAAGCCTGGCTAATGACAGAAACTAACCATGCTGGGCTGAGATCCTCTCAGAACCTTTGAAATACCTTTGGATGAAGTTTACCTTAACTAAATGCCAGAACATACATTAAAAATACATTAATGCAATTCCATAGCTCTCAGCATTTGAAGATACCTGCTCTAGACAAACAGATGTGACAGTGAGAAGTTTTGTTACTAGTGACTGATAGGTTTGCTGTCACTGTGAACTAAGACAAGAAGCTGCTAATAATATATGACATTAAATTATTTGTGTGTGACAACAGCAGCGGGAAGGTGGCAGAGATCAGGCCCCCTTCACCTTTCAGGAGCACCTCAACAGCTTGTACTCTCAATGCACAAATCCCATCTGCTGCATGTCTCATCTGCCCCTGTGACTATCGCCTCGCCCTTAGATGATCTCGTCAACATACAAGCATATTAAATTCCTAAGGTAACTGGCAGCTCTAGGGAGGTGTCATAGCTTCAGCTCTTTTAGGATTCAAAGGATATGACGTAAAAAGGTGGCGAATGAAACAAATTATTTCAGGACAGGTTCACAAGCTGCGCTCCTTGAGTGGGAAAAATGGTAATTTTTGTCATATATGGACAACTGCATTTTTCAAGGTATCCAATTTAAGGTTACATAAACCCGAGAAAGAAAGTACAGACACCATAGGTGACAGATGCTTGTAGAAAATCCTCTGGAATGTGGCTAAGCACACAGTCCAAATGCCTGTTTCAATGTATGGCCATGGCATCTTGTGAGAGGACAATGCTACTAGGAACCTCCACAGTGAGTATCTGCATGCCTGCATGCTCCTTGTAAACCTTCCTAAACTATCCAACTAGAAAATCTTGTATCCTTGAAATTCTCATTAAAAGCTTCCAGGCCCTACTTTTCAGCACAGGTGCTCTCCCCATCCCTGAAAAGCAAGACCAAGCAGCTTTGAATGGCTTTCCTCAATAACCCCATTCACAAAATAATTGACTGTGACTGCAAAGAGAATCAGTCCCAAACAGAGCTTATTTCAACTAACACCAGAAGAAAAACATAGTTATGTCTCTAACTCTTTCCCTGTTAATGGTGTTGTCAGGTTATTAATGAAACTGTTTTTTTATCCAATTAATGCTTTAGTTTAAAAAATTTGGGACTAAAAATGCTAATTCCATTTAAAAAGTCATAGAAAGGATTTGGGGCACTGTGGAGATTTTATTTTTGGCTTTACACACAGCTTCCATAATGAAAACAAACAATCCAATATTACTTTTAGTTAATTTCTTCCTGTTTCCACCTTCCAGTTCACACTCTTCTGTCTAGCTATACTTGGATCAAACACAGCTCCCTAGAATAGTTGTTTCCAATTTGGAATTTGGAAAAAGACAGTTGCAAATTACTTTAAATTTTGTACTACATTGCTTATATATTCAGTAGCTTTTCAAGCCTAACACTAGTCTTCGAATAATACCACAAACTATATTTTTCCAAAGTATTTGTTCCACCAAATAAATAATAATTGGCCATTTGGATACTAGTCCTATTAATAGCTACTGTAATGTTCAATATTTTCAATGTCTTACACAGCTGGTAGGACATTCCAGTAGCTCATGTTAATTGTTAGATGGAGTTTCCAACAGGGATTGCAACAAGGATTTCAGTCCACCATGGCTATGCCAGGCTTTGCAGCCTTGGTCCAACTTGCTCTCCTCGAGCACCCTACAGCTTTCTCCTGGCCTGCCCATCCAGCTCCTCTGAACAGAAACCATGGAGAGACACGCGAGGGTCTCATCTTGCCACAAGCTGGGAACTCATCCAGACAAAGAGCTGGGAGGCAGCGTAAAAACATTAAGAAAGGCCTCACTAATTCAAGCAATAGGTTATAAGAACTCAAAATCCTATCACAGAGCTTATCAAGTTTTTGTCAACTGGGAAATAAGTCTTTAATAATTTAAAATTTAAACCAGATGTTTGTAATTCTACCATGTGCACATATGAATTTTCTGTTGACTGTTCTGAAGGTGATAGGTCTTTAACCACTAGAGCTAAATTGATTTAAATTTGTCCAGGAATCCTCTTGGGTATGTATTCATCAGCATTTTGCTTCTTTGCAAAAATATTAAAAATGCTAATATTTTTTAATTTACATATGACAAGGGGATAGGTTTTAAGATTAATTCTATGCACTGAAAAAAACACAAACCTTTCAAAATAATTTTTTTCAGTTAAAATATTGAGGGTGATCACTATTAAGCCTACAGAAGTTGCTATGAATTCTGGTCTTAGCTTCAACTAGCTACAGAAATAGTCTTCTCAAGGTCTCCAGATGGCTTCCAAATGGATTATAATTTCTGAGAAAAGGACTGGGCTTCTGTGGGGCAGAAACAAACATTTCAAGTGTGTAAGCTAACACTTAACAGAGCTATGAAACCTAATACAACAGTAGTAGAAAACAACTAGAAATGTTTTTTTCTTTTTGTAAAAAAGATCCATTCCACACTATACTCAAGATATAAATACAGGAATTTATACAACCAGTAAAGATTTTATATTGATAATTACCAAATGATGCTTTATCAATCCTGCTCTGAAGAAGAAGCAGAGATATTTTAAGCCCGGTCCAAAGTTTAAATCCTATCCAAACTCCTCAGCTTCCTCAAGTCATCAAAAACTTGTTCCTTAAGACAGCAATACAGTCATGTACAGTTCTTGCAAACATTAAATCTTTGCAGTTAGAATAAGCAGCATCAGACCTTGATGATATGAAAATCATACCACAAAACATACAATCCATGAAAACAGAATCAAAAATATGGGACAGCCTGTGTTTTAAATGTATACAGGATGCTGCAGTTGAGAGGTACTGAAGTTATTGGGCTGAAAAAATAAATTTTAAATGACTTATTTAATTTATTTTTCTATGAGTCTTTACTTACTTATACAACTGACAAGATGATTTCCTGGTTGTAAGCTAAACACATTGGTCCAGGTCAGTTATCCTCAATGAGATACATTCCTTGTGACTTTACCTTTAACAAAGACTTTTTGCACTGCTTATTATTAATTACCAGAACTGTTGAACTCACAGGCAAGAACTTAATATTTAGGGGCACAGAGAGAGCACTACAGAAACAGCTGTAAACACTACTAATGCAATCATTAACAGGAAGCATCCAGCCAAATGGAATCACCACGGGGGGTTTTGTCTTGCATGTACATTATTACAGCTGTTTTTAAAGTAGGATTATGGAACATCCTCTCATATTTGCTTTATATACCAATTTTCCATTACATGTCAAAAAGGTCTCCTGCCAGTCTTCCTGAAGTGAAGAACAGATCCATTGAAAAACACAGATAATTTTACCCTTGAAGTAATGTTCATTATCAAGGCTTTATGAAATTTTCATCAATAGCACGAGAGAGTTCAATTAAAAAGTAAAATTGGCAGGTTATCTATTTCTCTACAAAAAGCATAGCAAAATATAAAATGGACATTTATGAAGAAAAAAATCAATACCTCTCCTTTGAATCACAGTGATGCAGCATTGCAGTATTAACTGCTTTGGGCAGGGATCATGAGAGAAAGATGATTTCTATTTATTATTTACAGGACCAAGCATGTTGATTTCAGTCCCAAAACAAGAAATACTGAAATGAAATAATCTGGAAGAGTTTTTGATCGTATGCTTTACACTTTACTGTTTTTCCAAGTTCAAAGCATTTTTCTTTGAATGAAGGTGACATTCAGGAGAAAAGAATAGTAGTTAAGGGCAGAGACATAAAAAGGTATCAAAGAAAATTTTCACTTGCCATCTTATAAAAAAATTGATTTTTGAACCTTCTTTTCTTTGAAGCATTGTGAAACATCCCCAACACCTACAACCGTGAGTTGGCTTGATTTAATTCAGTTTCTAAAAAGAAGGCATGAGGCTTTATAAAGGCAAAACTTGCATGACCTAAATCGGAGGTTGCTCCAGCAATCAAATACAATGAACGGAGAAAATCCTATTTGAAAATTACAAAATAGCAAAATACATTTAGCAACCTGCTGCCATTTTAAAACATGCAGTTCTCCTGTTCCTCTCTCTGAGGTGTAGAGGTTTTCATCTATATGAATACCAGCCACTACAAAGAAATGCAGATTACTCTGCATTTCTTTCAGGAATGTATACTGACCACAGAAATCAGTATTTAACTGGGGGAAAAAAATTAATTCAGTCAACTTTGTATAGGGATTGTCTAGATAAATCTATCATGCTGAATCAGGCTCCACAGGATCTTGTTTTCAAAAACGCTAACTGCTTTTAGGGATGTGTTTACCTTGGTTTTGTTGAAATATTGGGATGTGTGCTTTGAAACACTTTTTACAGCTGGATTAAATTAGGGAGAATACAGTTCATTAAAAAGTGTAGCTATTTGTGTACTTAGTTCTAGGAGCTAGGACCTTTACAGCAGTAAGGAAAAAACCCCAATACTTAGAATAATCATGAGAGAGTAATACTGTGTTCAGGTCTTCAGAAAAGCCACATCACTTAGACACAGTTACAGCCCACGACCTCCACAGAGAACCCCTGTAAAAATATTTTGAGCCTCCTTGTCAGATGCATTTGCTCTCCATAGCCAACACTAGTCTAAGGCATAGAGTTGCATAAAATTTGCTCTCCTGGGCATCTAATAAATACAGCATAAATGATACTTACAGCTTTGTTTTTTCCTACTCACGTGTTTAAAAAACTGCTTAGGAAAATCAAAGTTAAGTTCTTTGGTGGTCATTTAGAAAAATAATCATTGATCAGTTGACCTATACTGAGGTAATTTGAGGAGTGCCATAAGAAAGTTGTGTTACAAACAACATTTGCCCATTTTCCCTGCCCAAAAGCAGCTCCCATTTTTTAATGCACTCAGCACAGACCTCTACAGTGACTTGAAGAGGTCCAGTTCCACAGCCCATCTTAATGCATTACGTACAGCAAGGCTAAAAGTTGTCAAGGGATTGTATCTTACAATCAGGAAAGCAAAGGAAGTTCTTCTATGTATGTATAATGTCCTTGAATAGACCAGAAGATTAGCTATGTTGTCTACTGTAACATCAATACGCTAAAATGCTGCCACATGTTAAAATACAGTGTAGCTTATGGAAAACCAAAGAGAAAAGGAAATAAAGCTCACGAAGACTTGACACATGTCACCTGAACATCATTAAAGGGGTGAATGTCAAGTACATTAAAATAACTTGAAATATGCTTTGCATACATCAGCCTGAAAAATCATATTATTTGGCAAAGGCATTTCAGTTTGTTTTTTATGCAAAACCTAATAGAAAATAGCATTTTACTTTTGTTTGTTTAGCAGAATACTCATTATGTCCACAGAACTCCCAGACTGGTGCCTGCTGAACCTACAGCAGCAAGAACACAAAGAACTACAGTAAGATACAAATTAAGCCTGTTTTGTGTCTTCTGATTTTTTTTTCTCTAATAAAACAATGCAGATAATAGAATTTACTTTCCAAGGGATGAGTCCCATCTACTTGCCATGGAACAACTCCTGTCATATGCATGAGAAATGGAGGGCAAAACCACAATGCAGTACTTGACATTGGCCCCTTCATACAAGAAAACAAGTTTTAGTAAAAACCAAATGAAACCTTACTCTGCTGCCCATACGGAAAACATAAATAGATGTTAAGATACTCTTTAAGGAGCAAGGAACATCAAAGCTACTTGATTAAGAGAAAGTCAAGTGTTCCTTGTGCTGCATTGTAACACTGCCAGGAACAGCAAGAAGACAGCAATTCTGTGCAAGTTTTCTGGCAGGTGATGCAAAGTCAACTCATCTCATCTCAAACATTTAGGTAGGATATTTTTAAAAGATATCTGAAATTTATTTTCCAACTAAATTAACACTTTTGTGAAAAGTTAACCAGGAAATGAAATTCTGAACCTGTTTCACTTAAGTAAAGTGTAAATAAACTTATGAACTCTGGTATAGAGCTATTTCTAAACAAAGATGGTTTTAATTTTTTTAACCTCTTTACACTCATGGATTATTGTCTTGCATGTGATTCATCTTAGCATGCATAGTCTAAAACTTTAAAGTCCAGATTTTTAAAATTTTTATGGTCTACTGACGGTGGAGTGCTGTCAAGAAACAAATTGATACCTTTTTAAAGAAATGCACACAGATGCATTTTGAAATTAATAGGTAATTAGCAACAAGTAAAAGTTTACCCCACAAAAATCAAATCAGCTGCTACATTTTAAATATATTCTTATGTATGATAAATAAAATTAAATTTTCCTTTAAGAAAAGTTCATTAATATTTAAACCTGCTTTTGAACATTAGAATAAATAAAACCATTAGTGCCTACAAGTTCAAATATGCTACAGATGATTAAGATAACTGAATAACTACATTAAAATGCACCATGAGAAGATTCTTTATCATTTTCCATGCAGGAAGCCAATTGATGTTTTTGTGAGGTACCAGTCTTTCAAAAATTCTCATAAGTTAGTTACCTGATAAACCTTCTGTACATGATATATTTAAAAATCTAACTGTACAGTGTTCAATCATATATAATCTGCTGAATATGGCACAAATGCTAAGTTTCCACACCCACACACCCTTTGCCGTAGAATACATTTTAGGCATAACACAACACTGAAGAATAGAAAAGTGCATGAAACTGGAGAAACAAACAAACAAAAAAAAACACACACACACACACACAAAAAAAAAGACACTCAAGTAGCAATAAATTAAATCTCATTCAAACCGATAAAAAAGTTGTTCAAGTGTTTAAAGTATCAGATGTGTCATGCAACAGAACAACAGACAATTCAGGCAGGCACACCATGCATTATAGTTTGCATTCATGGTATCACAAGGTATCTCTCCCCTGCTCTGCATGGCCAGCGAGTGCTGGATACCTGCGGCACTGCCAGGCTCCTGTGTCGCACCTTCCAACCTGCCTGGTCTCCTGCACAGGAGGTTTCACAGAGCCACGCCTCGGAAGGATAACCAGATGACCTCATGCTGTACGGTGGCATCTTGCTGCAGCATAAAGAGAGGCATACTGAGCTGCATGTAAGCAAAGCAATCATTTCTTGATTATATTTTCCAGTCAGTGCAGTTCACCACCAACCAATCAATTCACCAAACTGGGCTTATCTGAACTGGCCAATTTGCACACCAAGAAAACGTCTTCGCAGAACATTTCACCTTTTCCTTTTCGTTTTGGCACAAATCCTTTCGCACTCTTGCCGCAAGTTCTTCACCACACAAGAATTCAGAGATGCTAGCCTGTACAAACACCAGTGCTTATTCTTCCACAGAGTAAACTACAAGGACAGCCAAGTGCCTGCAACAGCTTTGCTTCTCCAGCAACTTTCTCTTCTCTCTTTAAGAAAAGCACCAGCATAATTACACTTCAGACAAAGGGGTGTTCTTGCTGAGCTCTTTAATTCCCTGGAGAATTCGCTTCATATGACCCACTTTCGTTATCCCCAGGTCCTACAGAAAATTTAAAAATAGAAAAAGAAAAAAAGAGAGGAAGAAAAAGAAGGACGTTTACTTTAAAAAATGGAAAAAGAAACCCCATTGATTATGATCTATCCATGCAACAGATGTCTAGAAATGTGCTCACTGCAATCAACACTAACCCAGAAGTGTTAGCGAGAGTTGCTCTACAAAAAGACTGCTTAGAGCATAAAATGAATCCTTCTCTGTTTGGCAGACAAAAAATTACTTACCTGCAATAGTGACAACCCAGGGCACTTTAATACATGTCAAAACCATCTTTGGCTTGACTTCTAAATACAAACACCTTTCACAATTTCTGGCAAAATAAAAAGAACAATCTCCCCCTCCTCTCTAACACAGCAACCAAATTCTTGGTAGGATGTAAATGGATTGGAACTTCTGTCCAGCAATATCACTTGATCTGAGACCCTGTGATGTCTAACAACAAATACACATATGCCCAGTTTCTCCAGGGAAAGTGGCTGTAATGGCTACAGGCATGTAGGACAACTTCCCTTTAGAGAGCAATAGAAAGAATAAGCATTTGTTTTTCATTCCAAAAAGGTTACATCTCCTTGCATGGATGTTCTTGATTAGAGATCTGGAAGAAAAATTCTCAGAAACATGACATTCATATCCCAAAGGAAATGTAAAAAACACACGAGTAAATGTCCTTGTAGCCACTAAATCATTCACATCAGCTGAAATGTTTCTATTATTAGTTTCCAGACCCATCTCTGTACAAAACAACAGACAAGAAGTTTTTAGAGCAAACTTCTTCCAGTATTAGTAATAGCTTTAGCAGCATCCTTTTTCAATTTTGGCTGGTCCAATGATCAGAGAAGTAGAATGGGATGCCCAGCTGTGCTAATGATCTCCCACCACACTAATGAATTTGCAGCTCAGTCTGGTGGAAATCTGCTTCCCTTATCTGTAAAACTCAGCTATGAAAAAGTCTTTAAAATCCATATGTTAGTGGTGTTGAGCAATCAGCAGAGTCAAACAATAGTTTTTTGCAGAATAAACCTTATATAAATAGATGGTGGTTAAATAACTAACCCCTCCACCTCCCCAAATTAGAAAAGTTTCACTATTTTCATGAAATAGAAATAATTTCATTTTCATAGGAAGATTTTTCCATTAAAAAAGACATTAAAAAGAAGGGAGTGCAATTAGGCAGCTTGAAAAAAAATTTCTCATAGAGTGGAAAATGAAACCATATATATTATTCTGTATGTACTCTACACAAAGACTACATCTACATTTCTACAGCCACAGTGACCTCAGAAAATCTGTATTCTATACTACTTTAAAATGTTAGCATGCATTTAATTTTGGAAGAAAGGGGTGGCAAAACGGGCATGAATTAATTATTTTATATTAAGGTAGCACAGCCAAGATTAAACAGATGGTTTAATTTCCAGAGAGTCAAGACTGAATTCTGGTTATGTTAGAGAGAAAAAATACTGGGTTGTTTCTTCAGTTGAAAACTATCAGCACTATGGTGATAGTTTTGGTCATCCTTTACAGGACTTTAGCACAAAGGTGTCAGCATTAAGGAGTTCAACATCTGTTCATAAAAGTTCCCAAAGCAAGTGCTATTCATAAACTACCTGAAAAAAACCTCCTGATTTTCCACATAACATAAATTTATATTTTATTTTCACTAGTCAGCTCACTTTTAAGGAAATGTAGTACTAATTTTTAAATTAAGAGAGTTAATGTAGGAAGTAGTCAAATTCATCCTAAAATGACAGTAATATTTATAATTTTGCATTTCTGTAATATTGTCCTTTTTATGTTAAACTTAATTCTCAATTGAATCAAAAAAAACCCACACATAACTACCGAAACTAATGAAATGGCCTAGTTGCTATGTGGAGGAAATTCTACATGAGGGAAAACCCATAAGGATGCTTTCCAAATCACAACAAACCACACAATTTAAAGCTTAAGAACTTACAAATTGTTTAGATTAAATATATTTTTATGAGTAGAACTTCTGTTGGATAAGCAATATAGTGAGATGCTGCCAGAGTTCAAAATCAGAAGAAAAAAATGTTATGAAATTCCAAAAGTAATCAGCCACTTTTCCCAACAACCTTTGCAAAGCATTTCACAACACCTTTGATTAACAGGCCAGAGATTTTTTGATTTATTCCTGTTCCAGCTGAAGTTGCTGTAATGCATATCAGAACAGCGAGTCTCAAGAGCCCCATCAAAAATTTTGGGGGCTCCTTTCTGCTATACTTCCAGAGGGGAAAAAAAATCCAACCAAAACCTCAGAATTGTTATGCTTTTATAATAGTTTTTGGTTTTATGGAAACTAGAATTTATACAGTCATGCTATCTGGTATTTTCAGTTTACTGCTCATGCAGAAATGTTTGTTGAAATTCTCTCATCTCAGACTAAAAGGATCTGCTACATCAGCATATCATGCATCTTTCAAAGAACAAGATCCTCAAATATCTCTGCATATTTGTGCATGCATAGGTTTCATCATCCTCTACATTATCTGTTCATATCTAATTGATATCTAGTTAACAAAAATTCAATTTGACTAAGAAGGAAGAAGAATAAATTCTAACCAGAGTCTGAAAAAAAAAAAGGCCTTTCTTTTTTCCCAGATATGGCCTTAGAACTACACCTCTCCTCCTGCCCTTCCTAACCACTGTGCCATTTCCTGGACATTTTTTGCCAAATGTACCATCACTAGTGAACAATTTAAATAAGAACTCCTTAATAATAACATCTTCCAAATGTGTAATCTACCCTACTTGCCTCCCCAGAGTAAAAAGCCATTTAGCATCTTATAAAACTTTTTCCATAAAAGGACTTTTTCAAAACATACTACTGCAAAACACAGGGATGTAGTGTCACAGCCCTCAGCACAGATTTTAGTTTGACTGGCACTGCTTATCAGGTTGATGTGTGGCATGGAAAGCCTTTCTCCAAGGAAACCAACATTGCTATGGAGCTTTAAGGAGACATCATCCCCTCGTCCTACCAAATGTGTTGCAGTTCTGATTATGACTAAGTTACATGCATAGAAATATGGTTATCAATGCTAAGAATGCCAATATTTATTTCAGAAAAAATCAGTCTAGTTTTCAATAAATTTGCTTGTAAAATAAGGCTAAAAAAAAAGTCACTCTAAGCCTTCTTTCTACAGTTTCTGCAGAATAATTCACTGCTCAGTCATTCACCAAGAAAAAGAAATTCATATGAGTGTAAATTTCTAAGATCCCCCTAAATGAAATCAGGCATAAGAGGCTGGAGAAAGGTCATTACTTCAAGGACTGGGTGGAAAGAGGTATTCTGGGTCTTCATTTGCCAGTTGCCACACAGAGCCCCTGAGAATGGGATCCATAAGCTATGCAGAAATATAATTAGAGGTGCCCAATTCCCCTGTCAGCATATCAATCTGTTCCAGTGATGCATGCAAAGGAAGACTGTTTCATCAAATCCTTCTCCATACTGCTTTTTATCTCTACTTTTGAGCACTAAAAGAAAGGTGGGTTCAGAGGATTCAATTAAAACAGGCAGCAATTTTTCCTGCTGCAGACATGAAAGGTAATAGAGGTAGATGTATTGCACACGAGTTAGGAGCTCATGAATCAATGGTGATCTCGTTTAGCTTGTCAGGAAGCACAAGCCTTGCAGTGCAGGAGAGGCTATACACAGATTATGGCTTGCAAGAGCACTGAAGGCTCATCTGCACACCTCGATAGCCAAAGGGAGGAAAGATTCACAGGGCAGCTTGTGACGTGTTCCTCATTTCCCAAGTACCACATTACACATCTTGACACCAATTCAGGTCACTGGCAGAAAACTGCAGGCTGCCTGAGCCATCCTTAATTGGCTCCCTGCAGAGCCCATGCCCCATAATCAGCAGGATGAGCACAGAACTCTGCTCTGTAAGTTCAGTGTTGTTACACAGAATGCAAGCCATGCCTGGCCAAAAGCCTGGCCTAGCTTATGAACAGATTTGGAAGCTCTCAGCATCTGCTAATGAGCTCATGGGGCGATTCTGGAGCAAGCTTTTGGTTAGCTCAGGACATGCCCTTGGCAACTTGTGCAGAGAAGCTCCTCGTCCTACATGTCTCCAGGCAGCACTGGATAGAGGAGACAGTAGGCTCTCTGTAGGCCCTCTGAGACAAGCCTTTAGATATTTCATGGCACAGACCTCTGTGATGGGATTTTATTTACACTGAACCAGCATGAGCCTTAGCAACAGGAATAACAGGTTGATAATTACCCTGCTGCAGATATTTACTTGGTTTAAGTGCCAGTCCACTGGGCATGCAGTCAAATTGGTACTTATGAGAAATAAGGCATGGCCAGAAGCCATGTCCAGTATAACACTGATCTTACCCACAATCATTAATTCCAACAAGTTGGACTTCTAAATTTTCTTAACATTTTAGCAAACCTGTGTATTGTGTGATGCTGAGTTTCTCAGTTGAATTTTAAGTTTGTTCAGCACCACCCATTCGGAACGGTGAATTGCAACATCTATCACTGGAACACTGTGGTGGATTGTTTAAACAGTCTCCTATTTCTAATTTTTACAGTGAGGGACTGTCCTGAAACAGTCCCTCCCTGTCATAAACTATCCTGAAAGAAAGGAATTTAACTTCCAAGGAAAGAAGCTTAGGCAATCTAATACTGAAGAGTAAAATAATACACAACAGCCAAACAGATTATCTCAAACACAGCTATTTTCAGCAGCTGCTTTCTACTGCAACAGTCACGCAACACACTACCTTATAACAACAGGATTTCACACTATATAAAAAAACTTTACATAAAATAACACTTTTGTATGAAAACATTGTCTCTACCTGGAGACTACTGCACTGTGGCTAGAACGATGACTTGCACTCTAAACGTAAATGTTTGCAATTTATACAATATCCTATTTCCTTTCTTACGTGCTAAAAGCAGTTGCAAAACCCATTACCAAGAACTCATTACAACTGAGTTCCTGGAAAAAGTAATTTAACGAATCCCCAAAGATACAGCCACTATTACACATAATGGATGCACTTAAGTCATTCCTGAAAAGGACCAGCAAGCTCAAATAACAGCCTCAAACTGCTGGATAACGTTTCTCCCGGCAAAACTTATCTATCTGACCTCAGAGGAAAAATGTTTTACAATTTTGGAGTCAGAATAAAATACTCTTTTAAAAAAAAAATCTATACAGCCAAAATCAGAGGTCGGTCACCGATAAGAAAACCTATTTTGACACACAAACACCAATGCCATGTAAGCCAAACACTGCAATTTATTAAGCTGCTTATCTCTCTCATGCCCACTCTATCGAATATATATACAATAAATCAAGTGGAGCAAATCAGCCCCTGCAGGAGATAGATTCAAAATTATTATGACCACCATCAACTGATCCGTACGGATCACGCTTAATGGAAACAGTGAACTCTTGAAGAAAACATTATATTACACAGATGTCAGTAAGATATCAAATATGCTTCTCCTATGCCTTCTGACATAAACTGCAACACGATCATTCTACATAAAGCAGGGGAAAAAAAAAACAAGAAGGAAATTTTGGATAACATATATATTCTTGGTTGTGAGTTCAAGTCAGCACTACAGAAAGTCAGGCCCAAGGACAGCGCATATTAGTTTATTGCATATTTGCACAGTGTAAGCCAAGCTACAAGCAATGACAAGTGCAGGGAAAGAAGAAAAGTTGGTTGTTGTTTTGTCAAAGAAAATGGTCAATAGCAGAAAAGTAGCACAAAGGAAATACCTTAAGATCTCGCCTTTCCAGATGTAAAAGCTCAGAGCCTCGGATGTCATGGCTGATGAAGATTTCTTTGTACTCTCCCAAACTGAGCAGATCCAGCCAAGCAGCAACTTCATCTGTGCCCCATTTTTGAACTACCAAAGTTAAGAGCAAAACCCCCTTAATTTCTACATGCTCAAATGCATCACAAGCAAAGGTTAGGCCAAAGAGAGTGGAAAACAGAGTAGAATTGCCGTGCTAGCAAAGGGAAAGGTTAGAGGTGTCTTTTCCACAAAAACTGACAATTTCCTTTTTACATGCAGGTTACAGGTTAGCAGTTAACACAAGAAAGTATCTAAACAAAGTTGGGGTTCTTTGCTTTACAGCCATGCTTTCAGCTTTACTCCAGTTTCTTCAGTAAAGCCTTTAAAACCTCATGTCCCAACAAATTCACATTAAACCAGCTTAGGATCAGTGACGCAAAGTCTAATGTTTTTCTGCTTTATGCCATTAATTTATTAGTAGTCATCCAGGGAGAGGAGAAGCCTTCAAAAACTATTTATCATGTAAAATTAAAATAGCAACCATACCTCAAATATAGCAATGGCAGCAAGCAAGTCCAGTTTTAATTAACAGATTCTAGTATTCTTAATTAAGACAAAAAGTACTCTTTAAGCTACTGTGTTACACAGGCCATTAAGAAGCTCTCTGTAAAACATTGTTCTCTAAGGTTAGTTGCCCACATTAGTCCCATTAAGACCACATATACTAAAAAAAATAGTTATGCTACTTATTGCTATAATTTTGCAACTTTATTCAATGCTGATCACTTTATAGTGAAGAGAAATCTGATGTCTAATTTGAAACTTAAATCTGATCAGCAACTGCAAGATTTTGCAGATTGTGATCAATTGTTCATTTAAAAAAAACAAACATAGAAACAGTTTTAGGACCATCTAATCACTAATTACGTCCTGGACATAATCTTAAGGAGGTAAATTCACAAATAAAAATGGGAAGAGAGGAGGGTGGAGTTTGTTCAACTTCTAATTAAAAAATCAGTATTGACTATCATGATTTTTTTGTTTGCTCTGTCTCACTTACTGAACCTATAACCCACCCAAAATTTAAGAATAACTGGTTAATTAAACCAGTGTGATAAAAGTTATTTCAGACCTAAAACTAACCCGAAAAACCTGAATTGGAGCTTCACAGGGAAACAATGTGTTTACCCATGGCTTGTATGGCTATGAGTATATCAAATGTAACCACCAGCAAAGACACAGACTTTTGAAGTATTTTCATGGTAGTTCTTTGATTCACTTGGGAGTATTGGGGTCCTATTGAATGCCTTCTAAATGCACTGAAAGAAATATTTATCCTAATGAAGATGCCAGTCAGCTCAGGTGCTTTCCACTTTGACTTTAGTCTTTGTTACCTCTTACCAAAAAAAATCCCATGAAATCACGTTTACTGCAAATGTTACTACTTTTCTTGCAATTTCAAAACACATACCAGGCTGAGGGCTGGTCTTATGCTTCTGAATTTTTTCTTTTTTAAACTTTGGCACTATACGAAACACTGTACTTCTATTGTTTCTTTTAGCATAATCCAGAGGGGGATCCTGCATGAGAAAAGAGGCATAGCTACCTTTAATTAAGAGAAAATAACAGTTAAATTATATGCTTGTGATGGTAGTTCATAGTTAATCTCAAAAAGTAAGACCCAAAGTTACTTCTGTAAAGAATAATGTCAGGATTAGACTCTATATATGTTTGAATTATTAAATATAAATTAAATACGTGTGTTTCATTTATTTATTTATCCATCAAAATCTTTACATTCACAAAAGGCAAAAAAAGGTCCAAAAAAAGCACTAAGCTTAGAAGGTTGTCCACAGCAGACAGAATGATCCAGGATCACTACTAACAGTGCCTCAAAAGAGCACGAAAAATTGTAATTTACTTCTCCCGATCAAAAGAAAATTAGGTTCAGTTAAAATCAGAATGTATTAATCAAACTTACCTCATCATCATTTGGTTGAAAAACATAATAAAGCCAAGGAATCTCAGCAAGTTTTCTCAACTCTATTTCCACACTGTGCAAAGCATCAGACAACAGTTCTTCATGGGGAGCTTCTAACTGCTGTTTATAAAAAGGCCAGAAAAATAGGAATTTTAGTTTCATGAGATTTAACATTTAAGTCTAGATATCTTGTTGCCACACACAAACAGATGACTACTTCATGGTGAGTGCCAACAAATGGTGAAGACAAATAATCTTCCAAAATTAGACTTTCCTTCAGAGATGTGCAAGACCACCCTCATACTACATTTAGTATGGTCCCAAACACAAAGGGATGACTGAGACAGCTGAGACTTTTGGTGCAGATCAGCTGGGCATAGCTGTCAATCACTGTCATCCTTCACTACACTCCTGAGTCTTAGCAGAGCAGGAGTTATCTGAAAACACATCTATGAGGACACACTAGAAAGGGAAACTACCAACAGAAGGCACAGAAAGCCTAAGAACAAGTGGCTGAAAAACCTTAGTATGAAAAGTGGTGTAAAAAAACTGAGTAGATGGGAATACGCCTCAGTTATTTTTTGCAAATGGTAGATCACTCTCTCTTGTTCAAGTAGGAACAAAAGGGATCTTGCTGAAGTTTCCATTCCCATAGGTCTTCCTGTGGTGATATGATACCTGTTCTACCCGTTCTAAATAGGTGAGACAGGAAGTAATGGGTTCTGCTGCTGGCTGAAGGTGAAAAGAACTCCCTGGCAGGAGACAAAAAGACAAGGACATCAGTAAAGGCCAAAGGGAAAAAGAAAGTGGTAGCTGTGTAAAAACATTGGGACTTGATGATGCAGGTGAATTTGGCTCTATTAAGACTTTGAGAACCCCATAAAGATACCTGTTTCCTTTAAAACTCCAGTCTGAAAACTGATCTGGAGCTGTTGGGTGAGTGAACCCCGGTGGAAAAGGTAAGGCAGGCAGCTGATCCCTTGAAAAGCTGTTTTGAGCTCATCTGGGATTGCTGAAACACCATGTGGAAGTAAAGAGTTGAATCCTAGACCAAGTTGCTTGGCATCATTAACAAAGCAAGATGAATACATTTTTAAAAATGGAGTTGTAAGAAAATCTTGGNAAATCTTTTCCCAGCATTAGAGATACAAGATTTTCTTACAACTAGCTGGGGAAAGATTTGACATTGCTTGAGTTTGGTGATAAATTACAAACCCCAATAAATTATCCTACCTAACAAAAATGTCTTTCCTTCAGTAGTCTGTATATGTCCCCATTTTTCAAAGGAGAGACTATCTTTGGTAAGATTTTACTGCCTAGTATAGTGATACTGGAAATATAAGCTCCCTTTGCTATCATGTTATTTTCTCTGCTAAAGCTCAGAGTATTTGGTGTCCATAAGCAGTCTTTCTTTGGACTTATCTTTGAGCCACTTTTCTTTGAAGAAGTTACAACTTTTCATGTGTTTTCATTTCTGAGAAATTACTCAAGTCATCTATTTTCTGTAAAAGAACAAAGCAAAGAATTCTGTTTTTCTCAACAAGTATCTAATTGCTTGATTCTCAGAGGAAAACATTTTGCCTGGGGGCAAAAAAAATGCTTGTCTGATGGTGCTCCTGAAATAAATCCAAAATAATAATTCTGGTACAGAAAGAATCAGCAATTAATGGCAAATTCTGCTCCTACAACATCTTGGAATATCCTATTTCCAAGATAAAAATTCACACTATGAATGAAGAAATAAAAATAAAGGATTTTTCAATTCCTTCTCTATTTAAAATTTTTAAATGAAAATATTTTATTTCAGTGAGTTTAGATAATTTTATTCTGTTGAAATGAAACAATCTCTCATACTTTTTCCCTAATGCCATTGAAAACTGTGCTCTGTTCCAGACTGGAAATGCTTTTTAAAATTAAAAAGTGGAAACAGTGCCTTAGGAAAATATCTAGACAAAAGATAGTAATTTTAATTTTTTTCCAAACTGTATTCCTGCCATAAGCATCTGAGAGATTCCACAAATCAGCTTCATTGTCCCATCTTTAGAAGCCTGGTCTCATAGAATATGTCCCTGCTCATGGCAGGGGAGTTAGAACCAGAAGATCTTTAAGGTCACATCCACCTCAAATCACTCTATGATCCTGTGCTATTATTATTTCACTAAAAATTGTATTTTACCATTTACTGTGATTTAATGCTCCTGCTGTTGTATGAACATGTTTGTTGATTACGGTTCTTGCAGGAGGTGGAAGTAACCACAGACTTGTTTTATGTTTATTTACAGATTTTTCTCTTCCTCAGGCGCTGTAGGAGCAAAACCCAATAGCCAGTAAATGGCAACCAAAGAAGCAGCTTGTCCTAGTTTAGTTGCTGTCTGGAGTTAAACCAAGTTGTGTAAGACATGAGTTTACTGCTCTCAAAAGCTTTGGTCACAGGAAAGAGGGATGTGGGAGAAGTGAAGACACCAAGAAAACAGAGGAAGATAGGAAAGAAAGAATGTCTGTCGTTGTCAGAGGAGAAAGATCCTGAGTTTATGATGGGAGTGGCTGATGCATCAAGCAACATCTTACACTTCATCTCTCTCTATTTTAATAGAATGAGGGACCAACCTACAGGCAACTTCAGCATTTATAAAATACATGGCAGTAAGGTTAAGCAGGGTGCCTTATTCCTGTGACTGTGAAAAACTTTTCTAAGCGAGCACGATATCAAATGAGCATAATGGACACCTCTGGAATGTTATCTCAGTACCTTTCAAACATCCTTTTTATTAAAAAAAGGGCCTGATGTAGCCTCATGAAGACATTTGCACAACCATAATGAGAAGCAGAAGTACAACATGAAAAAATTCAGAAACAGAAAAAATTATCAAATTAAGCTTTGGAGCCTGAAACAAGGGCCCAGTTCAACAACATAATGAGATTACCTCCTCCAGAAAAGGTAATGTTTTAATGGGAAGGTTTCCATAATATTATTATTTCCAAACTGTCTCGATAAATTTCACCAGTCCTAGTATGGCATCACCAACTTAAATGTTTTCTTCTAATTAGTTTTGTAAATTGATTTTTTTTTTTTTAAATCTCTACTAAATCTGAAATATTTGGGATTGACAATAGTATATGAAGAAGAAACAGCAGGTATTTTCTCCCTTTTCTTGGACAAAAATATCTAATGAAACAACTTTCCCTTTGAAAACACTGTAAAACAAAACATATGAAGCTAATCTTTGACCATTTCTATAACTTAAACAACTATTAGCCTTTAGACTATATTCACTTTTGGTTACTCTAAAACAGACTCATACCATTTATCACTTGTTTAAGAAGGTATGTGAACGTGCAGTAAGTTTTATATCTTTATTCAGCTAAATAGCTGAAAATATTCCTATTAATATCCATTTTTAATTACAACACTTAAATAAACAAGTTAGTAATAAATCTGCTTTTGAATCTAAGGAAAATGTAATTGCTCCTACCGAGTATCTTCTTTATGTAAAACTGGACCAGCACAGAAAACACAACATTTTTCTTCTCTCCACAGTGTCAATAGAGAAATTTTCTACTTATACATCCAGATAAAATTGTTGAGAAATCTTCATTGTTTTAGGCACAAACACTTGTCAAAGAAGATGCACAGTCTTCAGGTACCATTACGGGTTTACTGAATAGCTACCAGTTGAAGATTATAAAATATCTCCTGACAGGTATTAGAACAAGAGTGATATTTACTTGCCCAGATTAGGTCCGTAGAAGTTGATTGTATGAGTCTAAACAGCTCTCACCCCAGACTCTCCCTAAATTCTGAAGATGGTCACATAATAGCTCTCCAGAAGTTCCCTTAGATGTTACATCTCCAGAAGATAAATCATCTTTTTCTAACATAGGCCCCCAAGACAGCTGAGTGTGAACCAGCCTCACAAGGACACCTATTTCTCTCCACTGACTATTAACAAGAGTCCAAGCAATGACTTAGCTATCTGAAGTGAGACAAGATGGATGCCAGCCTAAGAGAAGATTTCAAAACTCATTCTAATCCAACCACAAGTGCAGCGTAATCTTCTCCTATCAACCTTGCAGAGCTTCTTGCTGTGCAAAGTGTGTCCTCACTTTGGCACCAATTTACAAAAATCAGCAAAGAACAAATCATGGATGATCTGAATGAAGGAATAAAACCGTGTGCTTTGTGACCTTACCAAAGGAACTCTTCCTACTAGCAGGGATTCTGTTTCGTTGTGTAAGGCCTTCACATTGACAGCTATCTCCATGGCAGTGTTTCTGGTAAGGCTCTGGGGAATAAGAAGCATAAACATTCTTTGAAGTGATGCAAGTCAGGCTGAGAATAAGTACTTTTGCCTTACAGCACAGATCTTAAGTGCCTTCTCCTAGGAGAAATACATCAGTTTAGCTCTAAACAGACAACCTGTTCAGCACTGAGAACAGAAACCAAAAATGCAGTATCTATTTACTGTCTTTTCCTTTAACATTCCTTCAATATGACATTAATACAATCCTGAAGACTGTCAGGTGATCAGCTACCATATCAATCCACACATGACAAAGACCAGCAGAAAAGTTGTGAATCTCGTTTAACAATGATTATTGATTCCATTTTTTCACTTTATCTTCAGCAGAAGCAAGCTACTAACCATACTTCAAGAAGCAAAGGTCAACTAACATATTTACCATGTGTCAATTTAGGCTAGATATGGACAGCCTCGACCTAATTAATAATTTCTGGGTCCAATCCCTGAAAATACCCAGATTATCTAGCATGAGGAAGAAACCAGGAAACTCATTTCCCCTTAACCCCTTTGCCTTCTCTGCATAGTCCTGGATAGCAATTAAGCCTGAAAATTTCTATGAAAGTATCCACAGAAATTGACCTTTATGTAGTAACAGATCTGGTTTAGCCTTTGTCATGCCTCCACCATCCCTGAGGATGTACCTGCACAGTACCAGGTGGGGAGCACACTGGTGAATGCAGAAAATGCATCTTCTGCCTTCCCATCCAATTTGTTTTCGAATGGGGACAGTGTGTACAATACAGCCCCCATGCCCCAAGCTTGTGCACCCAGATGTTATAGCTTATCTGCATCAATCTCTGTTCTTCTTTACCTCAGGAAACCTTGGGTTGGCTTTATTTAATGCATGTGAACATGCATTAACAGCATGAGCAAGCTCCTGCTCCAAGAGGCCATGTACTTTTGCTGCTTCACAGATCCTGGAAAAACATTTAAAAAGGAGAATAATATTTAATTTCTTTAAAGAATAATTCTTGAGTACACAACTTCATCAGATGAGAAAATACGTAAGAATGTGCTTCACAAAACACTTAGAAAATTACAGTCCTTTAAAACAAAAATTGAAAGGTAAGTATCTCTTCAAATAATATAGCACCTCATAGAAATTATATCCATCACACAGCTTATTTATGATGCCACAAAATACTAAGATACATTTATTTGTGTTAGAATACTAATATTATTACCCAAAAAATGGACCAAAAAATGTTGGCCCAATTAATTCAAGTAAACTACAGAGGAAAACTCTAGCACATTGCAATAACTTACTTGAAATTATCTTAAAAACCCTTACACCTATTTCACAAGGCATATCCTTCAGATGTGACATGAAAATTGGCTGGAATCATTTAAGATTATGGAAGGTCCAGCTGTAACTACAACCTTGAGACCATTTCTAGAATAGTAAAGTTTTTAAGATGTCTTGGCTAAACTTCACTTTGGGTAATTGATAAACTAAATTATTTGTCTATGACAGCAGTATAAAGAGAATATGTAGTCCTTACTTTCTTATATTATTGGTGATTTTGATGCTAAAGATAATTAGTTGTTGTGATAAAACAAATAGCAGCTTTATAAGATGTTCTGATTTAAAAACAAAAGCTTCTCTTTATCTCAGCCCTTATGAATGACTGAAGTGTCCATCCTGCTGACTTCTAGAGTTGACTTCTAAAGGGTTTTTTTCAATAATTCCCAATTATATTTTTTGCTTTGTCATAAAAAGAGAAGCTTCAATTTTTGCAAAGAAACTTTCCAGCTTTCCATTTATGTTACTACTTCAGAAAGTAAAAAACAACACAGAAATAAAATTTAAAAAAATACATAGGAAAAGCACACAAAAAGAAGCTGAGCCTTAAAAATAAAATTAAATTTTTAAATTAGGAAAAAATCTGATATAGTGGCAACAAAACTTCAATCAAAAACCAGGGAAAATTTACACTTTTAGGTTTCTGTTAGAATTTGCATTAATAATTCAGTCTTGATGTCTAGGTTGCCAATCCAAGTTATTAATTTCACTGTACCTGGTAATAAGTTCTTCTGCAGCTTGTGAGCACAACTGTATCTGTGCAACTTCCTCTTCTGTAGCCAACTCAATAGCTTGCTGAGGGTACAAGGGAGATCGAATGACAGGTTTGCAGGAATCATACTTCTGTTTGTCCTCCCAAGACTTCAGGGTGTTTTCAAAGGCCTAATCAGAATGAATTATACATTCAATTCACAGCACTTGGAAGAATTCTTACTTATTAAAAAATTTAATTTTACATTTTGCATAAATTTAAATTACATATTATATTAGTTATTTAATTTTAAAAATAAACAAATGCTTGATTTAATTTTATATAAATAATACTACCTGATTAAATAATAATTTTACACCTGAAGTTTTTTAAATTTATTATAGAGAGTCACTTCCAAAAGCTTCTGTTCTCTGTCTCCTCCCCATGATCTTCAAAATGTGGCTTCCAAACCATTTAGAACACAAAGACAGTGAAAACGGTTGGATTCAATGATTTTAGAGATATTTTCCAACCTAAATAATTCTAGAATTTTGTGATTCTCTAATGCAAGCACATTTTGTGTGGATAGCAAGATTGAAATTCAAAACTGATACAGAATTCAAACATTAAAAATGGTGGAGAAAAAAACCAAATCTACTAAAATAGAATTCAAATTCCACCTTAATTCAGGATCTAGCTAGTGGATGGAGAACTGAGGGGCAGTTGTACCTTTCACACACCAGTCCTAGACAAGCATGAACTCTCCAGTGGCTTTGTGATTAGGCTGTACTTGTGTCTCTCCTGACTGAGACTGGCTCATGGAGGAGAGGGAGGAATGGTAGGACAGAGAGAAAAATCTACAGAAAGCTGTTCTGGAAAATGGATGGTATAGAACTTTGCTATTTATGCAACTGTGCTAAAATTTCCAGTATGTCACTGGTATAACACACCTGGAGAAAAAGAAGCAGTAGGAGGGAGGGAGGAATAGATAAAATGTTGACCATTCTTACTATATACTAATAAGAATGTAGAAATAGCACTAATAAAACAAATAAAAGTTAACAAAGCTTTGCCACTTATACAAAATAATAATTATCTCTCTGGCTCATTATAGAAATTATTACATTGTAAGTAACTGTATGAATTATACAAATAGTTATAAAACATTTTTATAAGTACTGCTCAGTTCACATTATAACTGAAACAGATTATTACAGAAACCAATGTTAACAATGGTAGCTCTTTCTGCAACATACCCTGTCTCGTGTTAGCATCTGAGCTCTGTTTTTATGTATGATCTTAATAACTCCCGGGGGCTGGATCCATGCCTCTCCATCGACTTGCACGGGAACCCCTTCATCACCAAGTATGGTGATCTTTACTGACCGACACTGGAAAAGAACAAACACAGTATTTTACAGGGCAATAAATACTGGGGAGACTGACAGGCCACCTGTCATCTGTTGATTACGAGGAGCTGTGGCTTCTCTCCAGAACTGTCTCAGGAATTAAGCTCTCCTATACTTCATTCATCATGGAAGACAATTTGTTACCCGCTAAAAGCAAAACAATGTCAGTGCTTTATTAATGTATAGGGTGGTGGTCATCAAGAGCCCTACTACTTGCCAGCATCCCAAACTTCTGCCAACCATTCTTCATGCTTGCAAGTAAGCAACAAACCTGAGCTATCCTGTGGTGCTGCAGTTTGATGACTCTGGACACTGCCATCTGCATGCTGCCGAATACAGCAACAACTTCCAAGATTTTATCATCAAATGATGGGGCTCCAAATATCTGTGAGGAAAAGAAAGCATTCCATTTTTGATGGCAAATCCAGTGCTTAGAATGCAATGAAACACACATTTATTTACAGATTTTACTTCTTTACTGTAGAATAACTACACTGTTTCTCCAAAGTCATAGGAATAAGATACCACAGACAACAGACAAATACGATTTAAAACAGCAATGCTGATACCATTTGAAATATCTGAATGACAAGGCATATCCTTATATAGGAGGGATAGCATGTTTCAGTATGCAGATTAAAAAATGTTTTTCAAGGTAAGATGAAAGGCCAACTGAAATCTCTGCTTGGTTAATGTACTTCATATCTGAGAGGTTCTTGAAGGTAAGAGAAATAAATGTTTTCCTTTTCTTCTCAGAAACGCTTATCTGTTTTATTCTGAATTCTCTGGAAACCAACATCCAAGTCCATGCTCTGCTTTGTTTAACACAGCTTTGATACTGAAGACAATCTTGTTTGTGCTGTGTATAATTATACACTGAAAACAGGAAAACCACTTCTGTGTGGAACAAATATCCTTCTGTGCAGCCAAGGCTCTGAGTTTCCACACGCTCGCACAAAGCGCAGGAAGTCTCACCACCAGTGTGCTAGCAGGGAATTCAGCCACAGGACAGGTCTCAGGCTGGACTTCAGCTGGATCTGGCAGGTGATACCATGCTCAGATCACTTGAAGCTTGGCCATTTCATCTTGATATGCAACAGAGAGCAATGAGGGAGAAAAATCAGCAGGAGACACCACTCCAGTAAGAGTTCACTGGGTAGAGAGATTGCGTCTCTGAGCAGTGCTTGGACTCCCTCAGTTGGCACCTCAGACAGAGTAAACTGCATCAGTAACACCTCAGACCAGACTGGAGAAAATCCTAGTTTGTCCATCTGATTTTTTTTTTCCACAGTTTCCATGGATTTTTTTCCCTATTTTTCACAGGAATATATGAACATCTTAAAAAGAACCGAGATGGTGATTCTGCTGTTCCATGAGAAAAAGTGTGGAGAGTTCTTGATCCAGTAACTGACATTTACAGGGCTAGTTCTGGCATGTGTTAAGAAAAAAAGCAGTTGTAAAATTTCATTTATTTTGTGTTGTCATTTCAGCAAAAGGACAGGAAAAACTCAACCCAGTCTTCTGCTATGTCTCTCCACCATTAATATCTGTACTGAAAACCAATCCATTTTTTTCCTTTTAAAGGCAAACCAATCTCTATGGATCAACATTCAAATTGACTCCTTTCCTGTTGCAGGTCATGTTTCCAGCCTGTCTTCTGGATATCAAAATAACATGCCTTAACAAGCCATCCTCAAGCCAGTCAGGGTGCAGTTTTAGAGATTGGCTCACTGCTAATGTCTCAGCAATAGTCAGAGCTGTCAAGGTAGCATCTTTCATTTGTCTGGATAAGCAGAACCAGCAGCACTTCAGACCACCACCTCTTGATGAAGAGTCATTCAATACTGCACTAAAGCAGTGAATTATGCTCCTAACTTTGTTCAGAACAAACATGTCACTCTGCTGGCACATCAGCTCACTAGAAGACTAATAATATCAGTAAAACTGCTCCAGGACACACACATTTGCTGTATACCAGTATGAAAGCTGGGACAGATCTTCTCTCTCACTGAAGTAGTCCAGGGAGAAAAATAAACTCCTGAACAAGGGCTGAGCAGATGTTAGAGCAGCTTTCAAGTTCTGACTATGAACATGGAATATATAGAAAAGCTTTAGATATCCATTGCCAAATATAAATAGAATTTCCATCCTCTGACATATACCAAAAATAAGAAAAGGACACTAAAACATGTCTAAATTTCTTTTTTCACTCTCATATATGGGAATATATACATATATATAAAATATACATATGCAATTATATATATTATATAACACAAGCATTCATTTATATATAATAATTTAAAGATATAAAAATATATAATGCAATAATATATAATAGATATTATATTAAGTTATGTACGTTATATATAGGTATGCTTGTATGTACATATTAAAAAATGAAAGTATAACATCTCACAAGAAACCTAAAACGTTTTTGGCAAAAAAAAGTCCTAGATTGTCATAAAAATCACAAGCCAGTTTGCAGCTATAGTTTTAGGTGATTCAGACATCACACACTAAATCAGGACATGCAGATTAGGCTATTCTGCTGTAATTACAGTGGGTACACTGTGAGGGAAATGGATAGCAGCACTAACACTGTTCCAGATTGTAAGGCATGTAGGGATCCATGTGGTGAAATGTTTCTAAGGAGTTGAAAGGAAGAAGTACCTTAAGGTATTTTAAAGGTTCATTGAAAATAATATTCAAAAACCAGTTTACTACCCCCAGTAAATTATCGGTCACTAAATGCATCAGTCTTCATTTTCTCAATCACCATCCCTCACAGCAAAGCTGTTTGAAGAACAGGAGGAAAATTAAGGTATAAACTTTGAGTGATTATCCTGTCTACCTTGCTTGTCGTTAGACTATAGCAAATAGAGGAATCTATGCTTTGAGAAACCTTATTTACTCTTTACCTATTTTTCTCTGTAAAACAATATAGGGAGAAATTACACGTGCCTCTGTTTATAAAATTAGTTTTTAAAAGTACTCATAGAGCCATTTAAAAAATAAAATCATTATGCTTTATTATTAACAATTTTGCTGGAATGGACATGACAAAAAACAATGGACAGTAAAAAAACCATGGAATATATTTTCAATTAAAAAAACAGCAGGATAATATAGTTTGAACTGAAACACCCTCCTCAAATAACAGTTGTTATCTAAACTATTGCTACTACTATTAAAATCAAGTGAGAAGAGCAGTTAATTATATTTATTGCTGGTTTTACCCAAAAGGTTAAGTCTCTTTAGTGCTACTTACATCATCTTCTTTGGTTCCACCCCAGAAATTAGTCCCACCAGCATAGCTGGGAATGTTTAGCACAGCTATGCCCTGCAGGCTTGGAAGGGGGATGTACTGTCCATCACACTGTAATGGATAAAAGCTCCTTCAGTACATAAACAATACAATAAAAGTAATCAGGAAAGAGTAATTTTTAGCACATGAAGCTTCAACAGAGCTGGCAGAGGAGGACAGAGTCATTAAGAGGTCTGGCACAAGACTACTCCCTCCATGCAATGAAGCACCACTAAACCAAACCTCTTCTTTCCAATCTTAGCACTGACTTTTGCATAAGCAAAAAATATATAGCTCTACATGCTGTCTACAGCAGTGGTGCTCCATGAGTCTTGAAAGGAACATGTTCACATCCCTTGTTATGAAATTTCTCATGCACTTAGACCACGGTCTGTCCATCAAGGATTAAAAATCTTTTCGCAGTTTTCTTACCGCAAAAATCTCCCTGAGTGCCAAGTAAGATTGCCAAGGACATTACAAAAAGATTCATTTATACTTTCAGTAACTAGTCTTCCATCCAATATCAGCATGCCCAAAATTGCAACAGACTTGTTATTTAGTCAAATCCATTTAAGCTGGGAGGGGTGGGGGAGGGCAGAGCTTGTGTCAAGAATATCCAAGAATATTTCTGGCATAGCCATAAACATGTGGTTAGCTGTCAGTGTTTGCATGTATTGGTGACTTCCTGTAAAAATAACCTCACCCTCCTCCCAAAAGTGCAAAGACAAATCTAGGACTGACCACACAGGTGTCACCCTGGCTGTAGATGGGAGCTGCAGATTTTGCAGGCAAGAGGTTGCTCTTATGTCCAACCATAAGAAGGACCATTCAGTCCTTCCTTCTTACTGCTTTATCTCCCAAAACACCTAAGAACCCCATGTCCTGCTCAACACAATCATGGCATGACATCAATCTCACTTTTGGCCAAGAGTAAATTGACAGGCATCAGTGAAATCACTCTTGACTTACAGCAGTACAACTGCCTGCAGGGGGGAGCCCAAGGATCTCAAATCATTCCATGGGGAGTCAAAAGTGCAGTCCTGCAGCAGTGCCACAGGCATGGGATTGAAGCAAGATAGAAACACAAGGCTGTAAATGCTGGACCCAGGTGTCACTTTACGGACCATGAGGTTGCTGGTCAAGCTGCCTTTAATGAAGATTGCTACATGGCTGCACATTACCAGCCCACAGAGGGATCTTAAAATTATACAAATGAAAAAGAAAATCTAATGAAACAAGGACAAAATCTGTACCATCTTTACCAGGAGGAGAAAAAGATGAAAGTTATTTCCAGAATGCGCTTAGTGCTCTCTTTTTATGGTTTAATCTTAGCAGCAAGACAGAATATAACATTTTAATCAAGATGTGACAGTATCCAAAATATGGTGTGATATTAATAGATGCTGCATAGCCATTTGTACTACAGCAGAAGTCTGCCTCTATAATATGCCTGAATATGCAGGCATATTATATCTAATATTATGCAAGAAAACAGTAAATGTAAAATTTTTACCTTTTGACTTACTTACAGGAATATTAAAAAAAATAATTACGGAAAGGTCAGCAGTATTATTGAATCTTAGTTGAATTCAATTCAAAAGATCCTTAAGTTGGAATTCTATCTGCAGTATACATAACGTTCTCTCCTGTCATGATATTTGCTAACTACTGCATAATTCCTTGATAATTACTCAATCCTTAGCTAACAGCAATCTGCGGCTACCAGACAAAATCCTCCTAAATCTCAGAGTGAGAAATAGCTCCAGCAACCTTAAATTATTCTTTCAACTTAAACAGTTACCGTCATATCAATATCATAAAGTTCTATATGAAATAGTTAGCATGAAATAAAAAGAGAAGTCATATATGTTCTCTGTCAAAATCCAACTTAGATATTCTTTGCATGAAAAGAACAGTAACCATCCTATAGTCTTTTTCTGATTTTGAGAAGTATTTGTATCTCCTTTAAGTTCCCAGTACCATGTGGAAGACTTGGATTTTATGTTAGAACTTAAAAGGCAAAAAATAACTATGTTTAGACATGGAATTTGTTGTTGCTTTGATAATATCTTGCTTTTTTTGTGTGACTCCTAGAGAAAGTCTCTACTGGTGTAGCTGGGCTTCTTGTGATGCATATTCAGAATCTCCTATTTTGTCAGGAATTTTTTACTATTTACATGTTCTTCCTATATGTGTAGCTTTCAGCTATTTTAAATAGAACCTGAAGGATTAAAACTCCTTATCTCTTTTCATTTTATGCTCATTTCTGTCGTTGTCCTTAAAAGCTGGTCTGTCTTTTGATACAGTGGACATTAAGAAATATATCCTACCTACACAATTTATTATCTTTTTTCAACCCAGTAATTACAAGAAATATAATACTGGGTATTTTGTGATCTTAAAATATTGACATTTTACTCAAAAACATGACTTGGAGAACCAATTTTTACACAGCACATCTTTACAAAGTGCCTTTGAGGTCAGCTTGGGTTGACATAAGAACAATAACAGGTTTCAAAAACAAGCACTAATTCTTCACTACACATTGTGCAAGCAACTCTCTACATAAATAAAATTTACCTCAAGTTGAACTTTTTGTTCTAAGTTCTTGTAAGTTCTCTGCAACAGCTCTTTTGTGCCAAGAACTCCATACCACATCATATTTTTCGTCCGACTTCTGAAAGCAGGCAAAACAAGATTCACATATTGACGTATACACATTATTGTGTCTTGTGTTTACAGAAAAAAAAAATAAGAAATTAATATAAAGGGGTAAGGGAAAGAAAAAAATGGAAACATCTTGGCTCTTTTACTGACAGAGTAATTATATTACCTGCATTTTTCAGGGTGCTCTTCTCGCTTGTTATTAAATTCTAGTGAAATTTTTGCATCTAACCCAATTCCAAAGTAGTTGTTCATGACACATTTTTCTGAATATCCCTCCCTGTTAGAGGAAAAAAGAAAATCAGGTGTACATTTGTACAGAACCTGGACATGCAAACATCTTTGACCACGACTGTGATTGGTCACAGAACATAATATGAACTAAGACACTTCAAGTGATCTTTCCTCTCAATCATCCTGAGCAAACTGGTTTGGGCTGAAAAACCCAGCTCTGAAAGACTACTGTCCTCCTCCTCCAGGTGAGCAAGGGATAAGTGAGCAAATGTCTCCTGTTATTTTCAGCTGCTGCAAAAAAATTTGCACTGCTCACAACTAAACCAGCACAATCCATTGAAGTCTACTGCCAAATGGTGGCAAACAAGAATTTTATAACACAAAAAAACGAGAGACCACAAAAATGTAAGAAGGATGCCCTTAAGGAAAGCAAAATAGTACATTTAGAAAAAAAAAATATTTCTTACAAGGAATCTGGATCCGGGTCAATAAACGGCGTAGCACCAAATGGATCGATGTTTGCTAGCAACATTTTGCTAATAATTGAACTTCCTGCAATGGAAGCAGCTAGACCAGCCCTTAAACCTGATTAAAAAAGAAAAAAAACCAAAACAGAACAGAAAGAAAATAATAAAAAAAAATTTGTATTTGATAAATAGACAAACATATAATATAAGCCACATACTGGGAAACAAAACTCATTAAATCTGTACAGGGAAAGATTGTGGTTCTATCTCAATTTTTACCAAAATTTGTTATCTTTTCAGGTGTCTGGCTCCCTTAAGCAGAAAGGTAGCTATGCTGCCTTGTGGTGGCTATCTTCAGGTGCCACCATTGAGAAAGAAAAAAACAAAGAGAATGAAGGGTTTCAGGCCAACACTCACTGGCTGGTATAGTAACCAAATGGGTGACCTAATATTCAAAAAAACTGCTGCAACTTTTAATTCAGTTTAATCTTCATCTCCTAACTGTCCATGATTTTTCTTTTGCCCTATCCTTTGGAAGCATACATAAGGAATATCCTTACCAGTTTTACAACTGCCAGAGCTGTAGATTAACTTAATCTGTGGAAAGATCATGGTCTCAACATGCCTGACTAATATCAATTTCACTCTACAAAATACTCTGTAATGAATATAAACAAAACAAAATACTGACAGCTTTCACTTAAATTTGAGGAATATTAATATGTAAGCTTGGTTCCACTATGTGTTTTAGCTATACTAATAAAATTATTTAAAACAGAGTTTTACTAGTGGTCTCTAGTATGAATTGTATTTGGAGCAGAACAGATAATTTTTCATCTGCCAATTGCATTTGGGTAAGAATTGGGGTTTTTTTTTCAACTGTTTTACAGAGCAGCTTTGTGTGGTTTTGGTTATCCACTTCCAGAGAGATATCCACAGACAGTTCTTTCTCAGAGGGCTGAACTTTACACAGCTTTGCCCCTCAGCCTCTTCATCCTAATCCATTGATTAGGATAAATGACAGAAGAATTTGGGGGTACCTGTGGATGAAAATTGGATGTGATCTGGCAATTTGAGCTTGTGGCCCAGAAAGCCAAATGTGTCCTGGGCATCCAGCCTGGGCTCCCCAGTACAAGAAGGACATGGACCTGCTGGAACAAGTCTACAAAGGTCCCTAAAGATGATCAGAGGGCTGGAGCACCCTTCCTGTGAAGACAGGCTGAGAGAGCCAGGGTTGTTCAGCCTGGAGAGGAGAAGGCTCCAGGGAGAATTTATTGTGCCCTTTCAAAATATAGGGCAGGTTTATAAGAAAGATTGAGAGACTTTTCACCAGGGCCTGCAGTGACAGAAGAAAGGACAGCGGTTTTAAACTCAAATAGGGTAGGTTTAGATTGGACAAAAGGGGGAAAATGTTTGGATAAGGGTAGAGAGACATGGGGAGAAGTTACCCAGAGAAGCTGTCCAAACCCCACCACTGGAAGTGTCCAAGGTCAGGCTGAATGCTTTACTGAGCAATCTGATCTAGTGAATGATGTCAATGCCCATGGCAGAGGGCTCTACTAGATCACCTTTAGAGGTCTCTTCCAACCCAAACCACTTCACAATTCTATGATCCTGAATTTTACTTTTTACCCTCTGGAACCAAATGCAACACTTCTGCTACTTCTGGTGTTGTGTCAAATGATTAGAAATATTCTACATTTTATGCATTTCCTCCTATAGAATACAACACAAAGATGTGTAGGTTGGGTCAAACAAATTCAAGGCATGAAGTACAAGTCATTATTTCACAGCAAGCAGGAGACTGGAAGACAATATTAAAGTAGAGTAGGAACAGCAGATTTCAAAATCATAATTACCTGGGCAGATAATCCTTGTGTTAAGTACTGGGAGGTTTTCCTTGCTTGCTGCCAAAGCTGGAGCAGAGAAAGAACCTGTTTGAGAATGGATACCTCGGCTTGTACGTCTGTCAGGAGATCTTGGTGCAGTTTTAGCTGTTCAGAAAAAACAGAAAAACACTAATTAGGCCTCTTATGACATTACCAATATATAGCTTTTACAGCCCTGAAAATACATCAGAAGCATTACTTTAATCTGTTACCACTCCATGACAAAAGTCCTTCCCCCTCACAGCAGTTTTTCATCTAAATACAGTAAGAAAACTCAGAAACAAAGCAAAATGAGCAAGTGTGCATAGCACACAACATGACAAATTTCCAACTTATGCTTCAAGCCACCAGCAAATGTATTATATATATAAAATGTAAATATGTTCATAAAATGTATTATATCCACCTTAAAATGCAACAGTATTTAACACTGCAGTAAGCTTCTGATAAACATATTACTGAAATAATTAAACTTAAATTTCATCGATGTTTACTTATAAATATATACATATTATACAGTATATTATCATTTATAACAATTTTAATATAGGTAGTTCCATGGCTGGTAGGTTAGAATATCTATCTCATCAACAACTACACTATTTTCTTCAAGCACCTAAAATGGGCCCATGCCTGCATTGGATTCTGAAAAACTCAGAAAAAACTCTGACATCTTTATTTACAGCCAAACTGAAAATTGCAAGGAAAGGGGAAAAGCCATGTTCATCTTTGTCTTCCACATTTAGAGAGATTTTTGGGGGCAATCAGTTTTCCATCATCTTTTTTCACAGAAAAACTCAGAAAGCAAACAAACCAGCAATTTACCAAATACCTAACTTATTTATTACAATTCTCCAGAAGATGGATCAGCGAAACCCTGACTGACATCAATGTTTAGTAGCTGATGTAACTATTATTGACAAAGGCTCAGGAGAAGGAAAGAGAAGAAAATCAAGGGGAAAGAGAAGATATTCACAAAGAGTAACTGGTGGCTTAGTGAGGCCAGTTATCCCTTGGCTGCCTCTGGAGGCGGCGAAGAAGGATCGGCTCTGCAGAGCGCTGGCCTCGGGTGCTGTAACTTTCCTAGCAGAACTGGTTTCATGCAGCCTGAGGGAATATGCCAGTGCCTGCTTCAGCCTGGGGAAGTTGATCCTTGTGCAATTCAGCCCCATCAGACATACTCAGAAACCAGTGCCCCAAGGAAAAAAGGCTGGGTATTACCAAATGTTTTGTTATAGCAAAGCTATACCCATGTGCATGTAGAAAACTCTCACACAACAGATGGTCACAGGCAGACACTTCTTGGCTATCTCTGCTGTAAATTATCTCACATGTTAAAACTACTTCAGCTTAGGACAACTTCAAACCTGACCATCTGAAGAAGCTCAGAACAACAAAAATGAAATTATTTCAAGATAATCTAACTTTTCCTCTCAAAACATCAAAACTAATCCAGCAAAAATAGAATTAGTAGAATTAGCACCAAGACAACAGCAGGCAAACAGCACCAGGAATGTGGAAGGAAGGATAGAATGCATCCTTTTCAGTTGCAGGAATGGGACAAATCAGGTCATGCCAATCATAACTTAACCTGAGAGTAACATGGGTGTACTGCATGAAGACATTAATGGAAAGAAAATGTTGAGTGGGAAAATCTAGAGACAAAAGGAATAACTAGAACATGGGTTTAGACATTGTGCTCAAATCACTTCAGGCCAGGACTTGCCCATTCATAGGGTTTTTTTTAAGTGATTATAAACTAACTTCTTCACTTGCATCCCTGGAGTAAGATTACACACCTTTCTGGATGACTTGCTGAAGTAAAACAGAAATTATTATACACAGGACAAAGAAAAGTGGGTGAATTCTTCCGGATTGTTTTATATGAAAGACTGACCAAATGGACTAACAGCTCCTTCTGAATTTAACACCTGCATAACAGCCATAGCAGTTATCACAAACTGCTACAACATTGCATGGTAGCAATACAGCACATTGATTTGTATCTGTTCATGACAAAACACTGTAATAAAGTAAAAAAATAAAAAGGAATAAAAACGGCAAGTGATATCTAACAAGAGTCATTAAATATTTAGATGAAGGTATTAACATATGGAAAAACATTATCTTCATCAAATGACCAGGAAGATCCTTGGAAGGTAAAATATGATACTCAGAACAAAATTAACATTCATTTTTCATAATACTACTGAAAAATTCACACCACTGCTCACGCAGTCTGTTCTCTGTTCTTGCGAACAAGGCAGTTGTATTAAGTAGGAAAATCAGCACAGCAGCTGCTCTTTATTTGACAGATGAGAGTCATGGGAATAACTGCAATAAAGATAAAGTTTTGCTGTGAATGCTCTGATAAAAACAACAGAGCTCTAATGAGTAAAACTGATGTTTCAGTGCAGATAATTGAATTCATGTTTCATGGTTTGTCCCTAAACATCTATCGTCCAGTGACAGCATTAATATACACTCTATTCCACACACATAGGAATAATACAGCTCTCCATTAGATGAAGAAATTATACCATCAAGAAACAAGGAGTTCAATACATTTCTAGACCTGTATATCTTTATTATACAGTTATGGCAGTAGGATTGAGTCACCTCTAGGGCCAGCATCCTCTATGAGCTACTATTGAAAAGGAACAACCAAAATGCATTGATTGTTACAGCCAAAAGAAAATAAAAGAAACCAGTGAAGAAACAACCACGGGAGAAAGCCTGATGTGTTTCTGGAGAAAACGTGAGATCCTGGGTCAACAGAGGCCCCAGGAGCCCAAAGTCTTATTTCCAAAGTAAAAGCTACAGACACAGGCACTAGCTTCAGAGCAGAGCCTTGTGAGGACAGCTTTTGAGGATATTAGTGTGGGTTAAGGTGAAAAAAGGAGATGCAAATCCCCAAATACTTTTCTCATTTTGCCCCAAGAAGTTGCTCACCAAGTATCTAGAGAATGGGCTTTGCTGCCTGCAAATCCTGCCAGCTACCACTGTTTCTCTATGACTCACAGATTACCTTGTGAGCTCACCATAAGTGCATCACTGGCCATTTTGATAGTATGGAAAAGACTGAAATTGCCACTGCTAAGAAGCAGCTTTCCTAAAATTTCTGTGTAGCTTGAGAATCTCAGTCTACAACTGAGATATCCTATTGCCACCATCACCTAGGCTCTAGTCTTTGTTCAGGTTCAGGTGAGTCTAAACACGGGAGTAAATTCAGGCACTTCTCTCCCCAGCAAGCACCTTCTCAGCTTTGTAAATACATCCCAAAAGACTGTTCATATATTATTTCTCCCATTTTTCCTTTAACTTTTATTTATTCAAATCTATTAGAATTTGTGTGTAGTTTCCAGTCAAACAGAATGCTAGTTTTTTTAATTATGGAACCAATTATGCTCCAAACACAACTCTAAGGAGATGAAATATTTCTATTTTATTCCTAATTTACTCACTTGATGGAGACTCAAGTTCCTTTGTATCTTCGTCTTTTTCCTCTTCTTTGGATTCATCCAATTCTTTGCTGTATTCTACTGGAGACTGGTTCACTTGTTCTTCACTATGAGCATTCTGCTCATCTACAACTGTTATCAAGAGAAAAGACAAAGTTTGAAGGATTCTAAAGAAAAACTGCATACATTGAAATAGGCACTTTTTTTTTTTTTTGGTAGCTTCTAGTTTTAAAATATCTACAGAAGAGTTCTATCGTCAGTTCAGTGAACGAGTCAGTCAGCTATTTGCCAGTTGAGAAAGATTTGCAAAATCTTTCTTTTCATTTTGTGGCAGCTCATAGTTAAAATAAATGCATTTTTATATGTGCACATATACATACATAAGTACTCACACCTGCAGAGTCATCAACATTCAAACAAGCTGCATTTCTTTTCCTTGCAGCTTGTAATAAGCACATAATTTTATCTATGTAAGAATATAGAAATCAGATTTCAGAATAAAAACATTCCAGTTAGACAAACAAAGAAACAAACATCATTATCCTATTTTATTTGACCAGTCTGGATCAAAATATTGCTGATGTGCACCTTTTTCTGCTTGTTCAATGATCTGCCTCACAGCCTTCTTCAAACTGTTAGCTCGGAGCATTAACTGTTCCCTCGGTTTGAAGAGCTTCTGGGAAGACTTTGAGACACACTCTGCTAATTGCTCTTTACTTTCAGACAAGGATTCTTCACTTGAGAACTCCTCTGGTTCTTCTTCCACAATGGGGGGAGCAATGCCTGGCAGAATGGGAGCAGCCTGGGCTTCTGTGTGAAGAGCCTGGAGCAATAGGTCCAGCTTTTCGTTTAGCTCTGAGCACTAAGATAAAGTGGAGAAGACACACACATATTTTAAAAAAAAAAATTCAACAGTGAACATGCAAATATTTTCAGGAAACACAGTACCAGATTACATTTGAAACTGTAAATATACTGAAAACCGAACTGAAACTGCAGGTGTCTTTAGTGTCTATGCAATTCCTTATGTAAAACCCAAACTGAGGTTCAACGTTTTGGAACATCAGATTATGAGTAGGTCTGCATGGGCTTTTTGCAGACCCTGTGACATTCAACCAGATTAGAGCAATTATAATACACACCCCCTACACTTAGATTCAAATAATACTCCATGCTGAACTCAGCCTGCCCCATAACTGTACGGATTACATCCTACTCCCCTCTCCCAATGACCTGCAATACAGATTTTAACCAGAGGTTTGCCCATACATGGGTGTTCAGTACCCCAATTTTGAGAGGTATCTATCAGCTGTGAGGCTGAGACACATGGGGTTGGTTTTGCAATACAACTGTATATTTAAGCACGTGAGTTGTCACAGAGCAAGTGGCTCAAGCCAGAATCAGACGCTGTCAAATGCCTCTCCCAACACAAAGTAATTGCTCACTCTATGTACACAGGAGAAGAAAGGATTTTTTGTGCCTAAGAGAAAGAAAAGACTCTCCAGCCTTGGAACAGTTAAAAAGAAAAACCAATTTTCTAAAATGTACACCAGATAGAAATGTGAACCACAAATTGCCACTTAGCATGTACATTTTCTGACTCTGGGATTGTCAAGGATTTTTTTTCTTCTTTTTTTTTCAGCTCATATAAATTTTGTCTATCATACCAAATCCTTCTGTTGTTTTCTTTCCCAATGTTTTTGCAACATGATCTCTGTATTTTGCAGTCTAAACCACTATTTTTAGCATTGTGGTCTGTCTCCCCTTCATCCTTGCAGGATACTCTTCATTATCCCATTGTTTTCCTGCAGCTAACTTAATCCCTAGAAGTATATCTAATGAAAAAAAAAAAAAAATCCTTTTATCTCTTTGTATGCTACGATGAACTTTGTCCTTCATGAAGAAAGAAAGTATAAACAGTGTAAAGCAATCTCAGAGTTTAAAGACAATTTGGAAATAATTAACTCTATGCAATAAGAAGAGAAAAGAGAAGAATTTTAAGTCACTGGTTGAAATGAAAACCAAGCTGGGCACTCTAGAGCAATGTGAAAATTAAATATCCATGAGCTATAAACTTTAAAAACTCAACAACTTTAGATCTAAATGTAGTCATAGTCTTACCTTAATGGCCATGGCATCAGCTTCCTCTGCATTTTCCATGGGTTTTTCGTAAGTCTTCCCTATTTTGGCAACAAAGTCCTTTACAGTTTCACACAATATTCTTCAGATAAAAAAGAAGAGGGAAGAAATGAAATTCAATAAAATAGATAGGTTTTGAATATTAAATCCTTATGGCTATTTATTTATATATACACCACTATTAATCATTCTTATTGGAAACTGAACTCCGTGACCATGACTGCAAATCAGATGACACACTTTTCTATAGCTTCCAAAATTGAAGTGATAAGCTTTAAAACAGAAATTCTTCGACTTAAGCTTTGGCATACATTGTATCTCAGCCCCTTATCTGAAATAAACACGACTGATTTTATCCACTCCCTTGCTTGTACACCTTCCCTACAATAGGACTTAGCAAACTTGCATTCACTTTGGTAACCTCAAGCAGAGTCACGAAAATTCCCATGCAAAGTTGAAGCTTAAAAACAATGGAGAAAATCTACTGACTTTCAAGGAAGCACTTCTTAGATGAAAGCATATGGCCATTCACATCCCATTGCACAGCTTGTGCTTTTGAACCAACCCTGATGCTTATCTGTGCAAACTACAGTGGCTGCAATGAGTTTTCCCTGTGTAAATCAGAAAAAGACTTGGTTCTTGTTACCTGCACTGCAGACAGACAACAAACTTACTAATGAGGTGAGGATAATTGCTTACTGTTCATTTGGTTGACATTTTTCTGACAGAAATTAAACAGATTTAACAAGGTACAGAACCAATTTAGAATCTGGAGTTAATAATATCCTGCAGTTTAATCTTCTACATGTGCTATGTATAGGTTAAAAATGAAATTTTTTAACTAGCTTTTATGAGAAAAAAAAAGATGTAATGATATTCAGATGTATTTTTAAAGATTCTATGACTGGTCTTTTGCATATTGCAAAACATAAGATGTTTTTTAATAGAGAAGGTATACATAGAGCAGTTCTAATTTCAAATGATGTCCATGATTTGCCAAATTTCTCTCATTTCAAAATGTTTCAGCTTGGGGAAAAAATCCCATTAATTTCATAGATCAGTATTGATTGAACTGATATAGACAGGGCTACAACAAAGCTACCTAAGCTAAAGTTCTGCTTCACACTGGTGAAATTTTTTGTCCTCTAAACATACGCATTACAAAAACAGCCAGAAGAAATGGAGTGTGAGGTAGATCACAGCCTTGCACTGGTAAGAGTAAGTTTTGTCTTTAAGCTATCACTGATTTGGAATGATTTAACATCAGTTTGTATAGATCTTGTGTGATTATTCTTTTTATTTAGTATTAAGCCATCCATTACAACTGTACCCTCTAAAAATTTTACACAAAAAAGCATCCACTCTAAAAGATACAAGTCAAGATATGTTAAGGCAAGCCATTTGGCCATCCGTAAGAAAATCAGGCTTAGACAGAATGCTATTATGGTGATGATGTTACACAGGGAATTTATCTCCCACATTGTACATAAAACTGATTGACTCACTTGGCAGATGATATGACAACTGAATGCTGATCAGAATTGAGAATTTTTGCAAGATGAGCAGCAACTGAATCCTCATAAGCAGATATCTGAAAATAGAGAGAAAAGAGACTTCAATTTCCACAGATTTCAGCAGTTTAACACCAAGCAGTGAGTTTAAACAACTAAAAAATAGCAGGATTTCCATTTCAGATCTAATACAAGGCCAAGTGTCTGGCATCGAAGATTCTATGTGCATACTGTATTTTATGTACGAGATGTTTAATATTAAAAGTTGGACTGCTTCTGAGAACTTGATCCACAGTTCTTTTCCTCCTGTAGAGAAAACAGTAAGTTATTTCTAGGCTAAAATCAGTCTGCGAGGCAGAAAAGAATTTACCTTCTCAGATTTATAACGGCCTACAGTGTTATAAATTATATATCTTTTACTTCTAAAACAAGCAAAGCTGTCTTCAAACAAATGGCTCAATAAGAATAAACCTGAAGTTTGCAGTTATAATCTGGAATTTTCACTTTACTGTCAGGTGGTCTCTTACTTCCCAAGAACCACAAATGACAATGAGTGCCAAACTGGTATAATGTTATCAAAACCAAACCTCAAGGAGCAAGCCCTTTAGGGCTTAGTCTTTACAAGAACATTAAGAATAACAAATTACAAAATGCTCAGGAAAATATTTGAATTGGATCAAAAATGTATCCTTACACACCATATCCTATCTCAAAATAGCTCTGGATCCAGACCTCAATTTTAAAAGAAAATTCCAACAATAGTCCAAATCCAAAGCTAAAAATAAATGCAATTCTGACAGCTCCCTTTAAGAATCTCTTGAAATCTCTTAGCATGCTTTTGTCTTTGATTTTGAGGAGGCAGATACACCACTTCAGTTTTTTCTCAAAAAACCCAGCCTTCATTGTAGGACTTCGACATTGAATCAGTTTTCATTTCAAAAGAGAAAACAAAACACAAACATCTGATCTGTAAGAATGAACTACTGTTTTTCAAACAGCAGTACAAGATTTCTGGAAGCCAAGTGGAATTAGTCTCCTGAAACTGCAGGAGGAAGGAAGGGGAAAAAGAAAAGAATCAAATATGTACTTCCATTTGCTTTTCAAACTGTGGTATAATCCAGCACCTACTATAAGGTTAATTATTATTTTTTCTGAAATAGCCTAACTCAGCAAACCATGTAGAAAACCCCATTAAATTAGAGACTGAACAGGGTACTCAAAAGCAAATGGTTTTATCCAACTCAAGTAATGACAGGTAATATAGCCAGAATACATTTTCTGAAAAAGAAGTTTTATATGAGCAAGCAGTTCCTTCCATTTTCAGAAGGGGCTAAAAAAAAGTTTCAAAGCCAGAAATAACTAGAACAAAATGATGATGAAGACACACTTGAAAATTTTAACTGTCTTGAAAAATTAGAGGCAATAAAGCCTTGATCTGCATTGCTGACACCAGGAGAGCTGTGTGCAAAGCAACCCCCTTAAAATCCCAGCCTTTTTGCATCTCTATATCCAGCAATCCATCAAAGGTTATAACCTCCTTGCCAATTAAAAGAGCCTGAATTATTAAATTGTTCAAGAGACTGCTGATTAATTATGGCTTCTGAAGTACTTTTGAGCTACAGCTGATATGCATTAACTTTCTTGGGAATATATTATTTTCTCATTTTCAGTCAGACTTTTCATGCCAATTAATTTGATTAAAGCATCTCCCTCTCTCAAAATTGAAACCTCATCAGCTAGTACATGCACAAATCTAGTCTGGAAGACAGACTAAGCTTTTCTTTGATGATGCTTAGGATTTTGAGCTCTCTCAAAGAACAAAGAGTAAGTTGGGTGATATCACCTGATCAAACTCAAGCTGCAAAACACTTCTGTCTTTCTTTAGAAATACAATCCTTGCCTCCAAAACACTGGAGGCTCTTTTTCAATGCTTAATCCAAATTCAACATAGCAGACATTTGCTTTTATGTATCAAAAAAATGTATTTTAAATATTTATGCATATTATAATATTGTATATATATTATTATACAGTTACATAGCAATAAATTATATTATTATATACAAAATTATACATAATATAGATTCATATATAAGAATTATCTAAAATATATACTACATGATAATATGACACTGGATTACATTCTTGTCTAACATGCTACATAAATACACTTTCTAATACATATTAAAATAGATATTCTTTTATATTCAGGAAGACATTTTTCAAACAATTTTGCTGGAGACTCCTTACCTTCATTCCTTCTAGGCAAATAATATAGAACTGGAAACCTTACTTACTTGAGACACACAGCAAGAAAAGGCCTTAATTCAGGTCAATTAGCAGATCTTAAAACATCTATTTTTCCCATTCCATTTATGCTCCAATTATGGCTATTGTCATCCCAGAAGCTCCAGGTTAAGTACATGAAACAATAAAACAAAAGTAAAAATGCACCTGGCACTCCTCTGACTCTTCTGCAGTCACAGGAAGAATAGAAGGCTTTGCTGGTAATTTCAGTTCATATGACATTATACTCCACCTGAAAGAAACATAAGTTTCCAGACTGTTAGTTTTACACTCTCTCTACTATATCAACAAAAAGAAAATTCATTGTCACACCACAGATTAGCTATGTATATTAAAAAAAGCAGCTTAATTTGTAGTTGTAAGCTATATGGGTGAAATAATTGAGATTAAAGGTAATAATTTGTTTTACTGCTCTGATTATTTTTAGTGATTTGATTATCAGTCTCATTTGTGAAAAAAATCATGGGACATTCAATATGGGAAATACAGATTTTCTGGAAAAAAATATTCACATTATAAAAGAATTTGTGCAAACATACTGCAGAAGTAAAAGGAAACTAGACATCTTCCTAAAGGAAAATCTTTAAGGTGACATTAGCTTTCCATCTCAACTACAGGAGGCAGGCATGAAAACAAAGCAAATGATGAAGTGTCTTCCTTGATGTATATATATTTTTTTTTTGCCTGGTACAGGACAGCACTTGATAGCATAGATAGTATGAAACCACTAATAGCAACAACATCCTTCAAAGCCTGCTGAAAAGAACAAGTAATCACTGCAGATGGGCCTTGGGAGCAAGTCTACTGAAATTAGACCAAAAAATGAAATATAGCACTTTTTCACTACAGAAAAAGGGAAACATGATTTAATCTACAACTTTTTCAGAATGTGAGGATCACTAACAAACATTTCTCTGCATACTTGGCTGTAAAGCAATTAAGTAGTCTGCAGAAAAGCTTAAAAAAAAAAAGGCTTTTTTCTCTACTTCATAAAAAAAACTTAAAGTAAAATCCCTTATGATGACATTCAAGTGTTTGTAACTAGAGCAAGAAAAGTAACACTCATGAGCAAAAGGAATAGTGTAAGAAACACTCCTCTCAAAAGCAATGCTAGACCTCCATTGGGACAATATGACCATCATCATCTCTAATTTTTTTTAAATGGGGATTGCTGCTTTCCTTTATGGATGAAAACAGCTTTGATTTCTGAAGCTGAAAACAGCTTTTTGATTGCTGCTTTCCTTTATGGATGAAACAGGGAGTGGGAAGATCTTGGTATTTTGACTAAGAAAATGCCTCAAATGGAAATATTAGTAATGGATCCAATTAGCCCAGCATCCTGTCAACAGCTGATGCCTCAGGAAAGGGTGAAAGCACACAAGGTATCCCCACACCCAAGGACAGAGAGCTCAGGTGTTTTCTAAATAAAGATGCTACCATTAATGGTGTTTATTAAACATGCATGGAGTCCTTAAAATTGCTCAAATCAGTTTTGAATCTTCATAATTTCTTAATGCTCACAGCTTCTTGTAACAGGCAGTTATGCAGCTCCTTCAGCCATGCAACAAGCTGTCAATTTTTGAACCTGTTTGGACAGCACACTTCCCAGTTCCATCAACCACTCATCCCTCTGACTCTTCAGTTTAAAAAGCAGGTTAAAAAGCTGTCCCCATTGCAACTGCAGCTTCCTTCATGATTAAGACCTGCACTCAAAAAACAAACCCACTGAACACCAGGTCTCCTAGGTGGATTTTAGGCCGTCGGAAACCCAAATAAAGACAATTTAAATCTCATGGTAGGTGATGTATATGCACATTGAGGTTTACCTGTCTAACATTTTCGTGCTGGCTCGTTCAAGTTTTTCCAAAATCTGAGGAAGCTGTGTATCATCATCACAGGATCCTCCCCAGCCAAGGACACGAGCAAGGTCATTTCCAGTACCAAGTGGTAACACTCCTAACTGACACTGAAACACAATACAGGAACAAATCTACTACTGAAAGCTAGAAAGAAAATACAAGTGGTTACAAATGTTTGTTATTTCAATCAACAAATGTTAATTTCATAGCTGACATCTAAAGCCTGTAAGTCAAATTGTGCTGTTCTGCTACAACTTGTCCTGTTTATAACAGTGAAAACTTTTGTTAACCAGTAACTATTGAGTTTGCCCCAAACACAGAGATGCAACAACGAACCAAGTCAAGGAAAAGGTAAGCACACAAAATTAAGCCTAGTCAGTCTAGGCAAAGAAAGAAAATATGCATACTTGCCTGCTTGTGTAAGCTGAGCTTATCAATTTCTGACAAGACCCAACCCACGCTTCCATCGCCACCACACACAAGAATCCTGAAGTTGTCAAACTTCTGAAATAACCGCAAACTGCAGAGAAAATGCAGAGCTAGTTACATCCATTAGCAAGAGAGCAGTGACATTCATTAGCAATTGTTACAAGAAAATATTGTGCACAGCATCTTTATGATCCTTACTTAATTAACCTATCTGCACCCCATCTGTCGCTGTATATTCCACTTATACTGACATTTCTGATAAATAACATGCCAAGTTATTCTTTCAAAAAATCCCTTGATATTGTTTTCAGGATTTTATAAGTCTGATTTTATTAATATTTTTTAAAATAAATTTAAGTGATAAAATTGTAGCTGTTTCATGCTTCTCACTTCAGCCAGAAGCATAACTGGGAACTACTGGGGAATTTTCACAAGAAAAGGGTAAGACACAATGACAGGATGTGCTCTGCAATACGAGTGGGCTTTTGTCAGAATGAGGCTAACTAAATGCAAGCACCATTGAGAGCCATTCTTAAACATAAGGTGATCACAACAATATAAGAAAAATAATACAAGCATTCAATATTATATCCTTAAACCCATATGCTGCTTTCTCTTCCTACTGCTCTTCCTCCTGTTCTCTGACTTTAACACCTCCATAATCCAACACTTGGACAGTACAGAAAAGGAGGACAAGAGAGACAGAAAATGCAGAAAGGTAAGACACAGAGGAAATGGGAATGAGATGTGAAGAAACAGCTAAGAGGTAAAAACAATAGGGACTTAAACTAAAAAAAAAAAAAAAAAAGAAAAAAAATTGAGAAGTATAAACTCTTAAAATACTAATCACAAAGATATATGGTTTTAATGCATGTTATTTTCCAGAATACGTATAATTTCTGAACCATTTCTAAAAAGCAACATATCAAGATCACAAATTTTTGAAGCATTCATATTTTTTCTAGAGAAAATAATGTCACTTGAATACAATGGGCACATATCTACTTAGAATAAAAGAAGCGGCTATTTAAGGGGAAAAAATGTCAATACCAGAGGAATTTATCCTATCCTGAGAAAAAGGAGAAAAACCCTAGAAATGCACTGTCTCATAGAATGCACCTCTGCTTTTTAGATCAGCTAGAAAAAAAGAAGACATCAGTGCGACCTGATGGAATAAGGACCTGATGGATGTTCAGGAGCTCTCCTTGGAAACTGTTTGGGAGAAGCACTTAAAAGCACCCAGTGTGAACTGCAATTTCTGTGCAAAATCAAAGTAAGCTGCCTCAGCTGTGGTAGAGCTGTATGAAGAAAGAGAACTTGCAAACATATTTTTCAGACTGTCTCCTTTCAAAGACTGTCTAATCAATGAAGACAAATGTTACATGTCATAATTACATGTACAAAATGCTAGCTAAAAGTGACTTAGATTCAGCTCAGATTACCAGGGTTATAATGAAAAGAATGTTACAACTCAAAGAGTGTCCACAACACTGTAATCAATTATATTTGTATTATTTACACACTGCTTGAACTGAATCTTTGTGGATTTGCTTCATCTACTTTGTATCACTAAGTATAATTCTGCACCTTTAAGAGTACAAAAATTAGTGCTTGTCATTGCTATGACTGATACTATTAGGCCATTTAACCACATCACTATATCTGAGTGGAGTTGAGTTAGGCAACAAAAATATGGGCACAAATTTAAACTTCATGAATGTGCAAAGATGCTTGAGTTGCGGACACCATCATGCAAATTTCATTGCTATCTCTTCCCAACAATCAACCCTTAGATTTAGGGGAGAAATGCCTGGTGGTTTTAGTTGTGTTCTTGCTCCAAATTCTGTGGGATGGTCATTTTATTGACTATTTGCATATGTTGCACAAACCATATTTTGGATATACTTCTCAGATGAAAAATTTTTCATGTACTTGTCCACTGCAGACATTCCCCCCTGCTGACATTTGTGTTTAGAATTTTAAAATACAGAGCACATTTAGACAACAGTTTTATTCCATAGCTACACACAAAAAAGTCAGAGGAATATCAGAATTATGCATGTGAAATGGAAGAAAAGCACCTGGGCAACTGTGCATAAAGGCAAAATCAAAGTTCCTGTGATACGGGAAAACATCTGAACATTTGTAACAGTGTTGAGCCTTACCAGTTAACTGAAGTCAAAGCTAGTCAAGAGCTTTTTGTTTTGAATTTTCGAGCTTTTCTAGAAGGAAAATGTTATCCTACAACCCCTTCACGCACCGGAATTTATCTTGAAACTCTGTTGTCTGTTAGATTTTAATTAGGAAGTCAGAGTAGATATTGGTGATAGAATCATAGCAACAAGGGGATATAACGCTATAAAACAAGGGGAACACAACACTATACTTAGCACCTAATTCCCTTGTGGAAAGGCTTGCTCAAGATTTCCAAGGTCATTACCCTAAGTGAGGTCCTCCATTCATTAAATCGAAGACCTGAGCTGGATTTAACGACTGTTTGAATCGGCGAAGAAACTTTACTCCCTGATTGTCTCCACTCTTTGAGTTAACAAAAACTAAAAGAGGACTGGCACAGGATGGCGGGCATGTGGCTTTCCAGAAACCTGTAAACATAGTTAGAAAGAATGAAATAAATAAGGTTTACTGATATGAATAACACAAAAAAAAAAAAAAATCATGGGAAAGAGGAAGATAGGGATGAAGGACAAAAGGTGTACATTTTATCATGCATAATGTAAATGCTAAACTGAGTATTAGTCTAGCAAGGAAAACATAATTGCAGATTTACCATTTCTTTTTTTGTTTGTTTGTTTCTGGTATTTTCAGGGCCTAGATTTAGTAAAATCCTGAAGACAATAGCTTTATTGTTTTTCAGCTGCTATTAATCTTTTAGAATACTTCTTAAATCTCATCTTCACAGATTATTATCACATAATTGAATGTATATTTCTGTTACAAGTGTTTGGTTTTCAATCTCATTTTGCTTTAACTTTACTGGGTTGAAATGGATCATTCATGTCTTTTTGAGCTTTTTAAGTATACTCACAGACTTTAAAAGTTACTTGTACTCAGTTCCTCCCAGGTGAGACTTGGCATAAGAGCCTTTTTTTCAGACTGAGGTTATACTATTAAGTATATCAGAATCACTAAACAACAGAAGACCTTCAGCTGTGATTCAAATCTTATTAAAGCCCATGCAGGTCTTAACTAATTACAGCAGGCTCTCTACAAGGTCCTTAGTCAGAAGCACTAATGGACACTGTTGTTGTTAATGTGACCGGTCCATGGAGGTAATGGTTTCCCAGCAACACTTCAAAATCAGACATCACACGTATAGGTTTTGACATTTGTCTCTGGCAGTATTAAAATGATTATGTTGTTTTCAATTACTAAAAAAATACTAAAGCTACAAATAAAAAATTTCATTAAGGGATGCTAATTCAATTCCACATTATCATAATGTCTAATTTCAAATAAGGTTTGATTAATTAATTTAAATGCCAAGAAAACTAATCTCACATATTGAACAATCCACCTGGCATGAGTAATAAATGACAGCATGATGTCTAAGACATCACAAAGCAAATAAATAGAGTGAACATAGACAGCATACACAATCACTTTTACTAACTTCTTGTAACAAAATTCATTGAATTGTGTTCAAGTTGTTGGTCTACTTTGCCATCGACACAAACTATGAAATTAAAGCAGTCAAGATTTTGTGATACTTCTGTTTTAGACCCATTCTCTGCCTTGAAGTGCAGTCTGCCATTGTTCATGTGTCTTTATCCTGAACCACCAAAAAACATCTCTGAGTTTTGAGCACTTGCTGAGTTTTTATCTGTGCATTTCAGGATTTTTACACTGCTTATATTTAAAAAAAAAAAAATTAGAGAAAGTATGGAAGCAATTCTTCCCTTAAGCCTGGTAAAGTAGTTGTTGAATCTGAGCTGTTTAGCTAGTTTATCTCTGCAAAATGCAAAATTATCCAAAATTTGAGAACTCACAGAAGTGGTCGAGTATGCCAGGCAGGCATCAGCCCACTTCATCTGAGGACTCTGATCATTCACTTGAAATGTTTCTAAGGTTCATAAGCAAAATGGAAGAAAATTTCTGCTGGGGCAACTTTAAAAAAACATGATAGTTGAAGAATTAGACTCTAAAAACCCACACAGAAAATTATACTTCTTTCTGAATTTGCAGACTGCATTCCAGACCTGCTCGCCAGCAGGAGGATTTTAGCCTTGTTTATTTGCATGTATCTCAACAGACACTGGAAGTCCAGAGACAGACCACAGCACAGCACTACGTACCATCGGAGTCTATACTGTTCAGTGCTGTTGGAGGGATGATCGATACCTTGCATTGGCCTAGTGGACACTTACGAGGGTACAGATCTTTACAGGCCGTGTGAACCTACAAAAGAAACAAAAAATTATTTTCCTACAGTGGAATTTTGAGGTGAAAATACAACTGATGCTACGTTATCTACGTAACAAAAATGGACTCATATATAACATTTAGGTGTAAAGGGAAAAGGAGTGAGACTAGAAAAAACCCTCAAGTGTTCAACCACAGAGCCTTGTTAGTAATTCAACAAAATATTATTTTTGAGAACTTCAACTACCCCCATAGCAGATAAGAATCATCCTTTAAAGGGAATCCCTTGTCCTCATCCACAAGGAAGGAAGAAGCAAGCTCCCAGCATCTGTGCTGGTGGCAGCAGGCAGCACAATAGCTCTATACCTGCCTGGTCCACTGGGGCCATTCTGGAAGACATATCTGCACTAAAGCTACCACACCTACCAAGCTAGACCCATCTCCCAGAGTTGGGTCCCATTAACTCCATATTGTAAAGATCTCTTTCACAGATATTGGAAAGAGAGGTACATGCAGAGGCGGCTGCATTTCACATAAATTTCAAGTCCTCTCTGAAGATGCCATTCATTTCCTACTGCTCACATACAGAGCCTTGGGCACCTATATGCCAGAAGCTTCAACAATAAATAAACTGCTGACTTGGATAAGAAACCCATTTTTTTTAGACAAGTTGATAAAATTAAGAGAAAATTATATATTGGGGAAACAGCAGTACTGAGTTAAAGAATTTAAATCAGCAACCTACAGATTGCCCTGAAGAAGAGAAAGTCAAAGTTTTGCAGTAATAAACATGTTACTACATTAATAAATATTAATATAACATATTACTAAAATATTAATAGAGTAATAGCTACAATAAAAAATACAAGAAAGTAACATATGATTATTAGGCATAAGGAACAGGCACCTGAACATTCAGTTAACAGCTAGAAGAGAGCAGAGAAAACACACTGGATGACAACACCAATTAAAGAAAAGGTGCATCTGTGGGTGTATTAAAAACTACCTGTGCAAGTAGGACAGTCATCAGAAATTTTGAATTCTAGAGAGACCTGAGTTTGCAGAAGCTGCCTGCTCCTACTTAATCCAAAAGCAGGCTGTGAAATGACAAAACAGAAATAATGGCAGGCAATAAAGCTGTCAAACTGCAAGATGCTTGGATGTGGTTCAGCACACCTACCATAGCTTTACACCAAAGGCACTTCCAATCCTGCAGGCGTAGAACACTGCCACAGGTCTTGTCACAGACTGCACATTTGGCACTGACAGGCAGGTTCCCCTCTAACCACTGGTGGGGCATGGCTATCTGTGGAGAAGGAGTCATTAGAGTTAAATACCCAGAAAGAGAAATTAAAGGCTTTTGCCTCTCAAATATAGGTGGATTTAAACTATTTCTCACAGCTGTACCCTTTCAGCAAAGAAGCAGCTATGCTGGTCAGCCAGGAAAAGGGACACTGATGCTCAGAAGGCAACAGCAACGAATGGACTACTCTGATGTCCAGGAAAACATGACACCTGAAGAAGGGAGACATGTCTCACTCATGGTAGCAACTAACCATAACACAACGGGGCAGTTAAGGCCAGAGACTCTGTCATAGAAACAAGTTCTCACTTGGTTATGTTGACAACACAACACAAGCCAATTAAAAATACCTAAAATTCATAAGAATAGGCAGGACAGCAGAATTCCTCTATTGCTTCACGTACCCACTCACCATGGCTGGTAAGTCACAGCTCTATAAAGCAGTCCCAAATGCAGTGCAAAGCTTTACTCACTGCACTCTTTGTCCTATTAATACCATGGACAACTCAGGACACTCAGGTGTTCAACTTAGTACCAGCCTTCTAGGAAGAAGCTTCACACAGTGGTTCATACACAGCTGTGTTTGTAAAAATAGTTCATTTATCACAATCAACATCTCAAAAGCTTTTTTTGTTTCTCCTCCTAATTTTAAAATTTCTGCTTTCATCGCCAAAAACCCCTCCCAATTTAGTGAATTCCAAACGGGCCTCCTGGGCAACTGCTCCAGGTAAAGAGGACAATAAACAGATTGCCAAAATAGCATGGTTATCAGTGTAAAATACCACCTGTGCTTAAGAGCAGTAGGAATTTCTGGGGGCAATTCTCCAGCTGCAGAGTTTCTCCACATGTGGTCTTTAAAACCTTGTAATACATCTTCAATCTGGTGTCCACAGTTGCTAGACTTGTCTTGTGAGACAGGAATACAACTTTTGTTCTAACTACCATGTTGATCTTTGAACAGTGATCAGGAAAATAGCCACCTACCATTAACTTCAATGGGTCACATGGCAATATTTCTGTGATTGGGCTGCTTTTTTTGTCCCTAAAGAAGAAACAGCTTTGGAAAATACTCTAACTATGAATAATACTTACACCATCTTCATCTTCAATGATGTCTTTTCCAATTGAGGCTAATGTAGTCCATTTGCAGTTATTTGTTGCTCGGACAGCACATCTTTTATGTGCTTTAAACTTACACACTGCAAGGCAGACAAACATATATATCCTGTGTTATTTATATCCTGTGGTTAAGGCCAGAGACTAGTGATACACACCTTTTTAAAAGTTAAACACAGATATCCCATAAAACAGCCAAGTACATGTCACTTAGTGTTGCACTCAGGACAAAAAAACAACAAAAAGAAAATTCTGTTCATAATCACTTCAGCTTTAACTCTCTAAACCAGGTTTAACTGCTTAACCATAGCCCATGCTAAGTGTGCCCTGAAATCCACATTGGTCCCCATTTTTTTCAGGTGCCAGGTAGAATATATCTTAACTATGGGTTTGCCTTTTTAATTCCTCCAGTAACATGATAACTGATCTGATTTAACTCAGATATCTGGCTTAAATTTGCAGGAAGTCACGGAAGAGTGTTTTACAAAAGTCTTTTGAATCAGGAGCTCTGTTTCTTTGCTCAAAAGATGCCTTTGGGGTACCATGTTGGGCCTATTTTACTGAGAACATGAGAAAGTCTTCACTTTACATGGTGACACTTTACATGGTGATATTTTTATTCAGAAGACTGGGGATTACAAAATTTTCCAAGAGTCTATATAAAATCAGGAAGAACCTTACTTTTTACTGCATTATTTATTAAAAGTCTGCTAATTGTAACACCCAGCACAAGTGTGTAGTTAGGCAGACATCCTGACAACCTAATAACTATTTGAATTTTGTTCAACTCAATTAATATGGCTAGCTAATGCTACTGTATTAGACGAAACAGACTGACGCACCCAAACTGTGGGTATTTCTTCTACTGGAAGTGCATGATGTAATTCTATTTAGAGTGCATTATATAAATTATTTTGGCAAAGATCATTAAAGGTTTATGAGAACTAGCCAGCAGATCAGAAGCAGTAGTCACTTTTCTAACAAATATTTGACAGGAAATTATCAAGGCTTTGGCCCATCGCTTATCTACCATTAAAAAACATTAAGCCATGGTACAAAATGTCTTGTGAATTATAAATTTCCCATTTTAATTCCACTGATCCATTGCCAGATCAATTTAAAAAGTGAATTGAGACTATGTAAGCACTATCTGAGTTTGAGAGCAATCCTCACTGTTCTGGGAGATGTGAGAAAGTAAGTGCTCAGGTCTCACTTTCTTACTTTCTAGAAAGAAAGAGAAGGAAAGAAAACAAAGTTTAATTGCTATTAGTAATTTGAAAAAGCAGCATTCATATAATCATAGAATTATTTGGGTTGAAAGAGACGTTTATAGATCATTTAGTTCGAACTCCCCTGCTATGGACTGGGACATCTTTTACTAGACCAGGTTGCTCAGAGCTCCATCCAGCCTGGCGTTGAACACTTCTAGGGATGGAGTGTTCACAACTTCTCTGGGCAAGCAGTGTCTCATCATCGTCACAGTAAAGAATTTTTTCCTACTATCTAATCTCAACCTAGTCTCAGTTTGAATCCATTTCCCCTTGTCCCTACATGTCATTGTAAAAATTCTCTTTCCATCTTTCCTGCAGGCTCCCTCCAGGTACTGGAAAGCTTCAATTGCATCACCCCGAAGCCTTCTTTTTTCCAGGCTGAACAATCTCAACTCCCTCAGCCTTACTGAAGAGGTGCTCTAGTCCTCTGATCATCTCCATGCTACTCCTATGGATCTATGGATTCACAAACAGGTCAATGGCCCCCAACCTAAGAAGGGCATGGACCTGTTGGAGCAAGACCAACACAGACTCAAAGCGTGCTAACACCCCGTGACTGTTAACAGACAGGCTAGACTCACTTTTTCTAAACAGCTCAGCATCACATTCTGTGTTTGCCAACCTAAGCTGGTTCCAAGCATCTAATGAAGCCAGCTCTCATGGAAGCAAAGAAATAAAGGCTGTATTTTCAAGTGGTGTACCATGAGCAGTTTTCACCATCTGAATTTTTCAGAGAAGATATGCCACTGAATTCAGCTCCCTACTCATAAAAGATAAGCACTTGCTTTGCCACACAGGTCAAAATACAACAAATCAGGGTTGAGGAGGATTAGAAAACTACAAATTACAAAGTAATACAATGTTCAAACCCCACTGAGCTATGATTGATCTCAGAAACCCTGTATTTAGCTTCTTTCTCAACAAGGCAAGGACAAAATCAATCCCAGGCTCTGAAGAGTTGCAGCAAGCCACAGCAAGATGGCAAGTGACAGGTAATGTTGGCTTTGTAAGTACCATAAATAACCTACCAACCAAATCTCAGATCAGACTCTTTGGGTCACCCCCCTGCAACCTCAGTATCATGAAACAACCATTTCTGTTAGTCTGAACATTAAATATTACTGACAACAATAACCTTAAGAGACAGATGTAACTTGCAAGCAAAGAAAGGAAAATTTAAAATCAAACCTCGATATTAGTTACCACTATGACCCAACTTCGCTTGTCTCAGATTACACTGAATCCCATAAATGAATCAGTCTGATATCTGAAATCTTTTGGAAAATATGCAGACATACAGCTAGACATCAATTGCCATTATTTTGCCAATAAAAGCTAAAATACAAGAAAAGTTAAGTTACTCAGGAAACTTAACATTGCAATATAGTTTCTGAATGCAGGTGTGAATTCATGTTGGTTGTATGATCATACACTTTTAGAGAACAGTACCCTCAGCCACTGCATGTAAGGGATGATTCTTGCTAAGTATGGGGTTGCGCCATACTCTGCTTCATAATAATTTTGAACAGGTATTTGCCTTATTGACCAAAAACTAATGTAACACTGCTTTTTAGCCATCAATATTCATTTTTTCCTGACCTTTTAAAATTATTATTGTTGTTAGGCCTAACAATACTACTACTGCAATTAAGACTTTTTTTCAATACTGTTAATCTTAAAAGCATCAGGGACTCCAGAATAGCTTCAACTGATCTTTGCAGTTATGGAAAACAGCATTTCTGTGATACAGGTTGCAGGTAATAACTAATGCATAACTACTGATTTGGTAAAAAATATTATTTAAATGTTTTCCCCAGCATCACAGAAGGGTACATGTCATATAAAGCCACAGAACAGTTTTCTACTACTCCTTCATTCTTTAACAACAAACATCCCTTCTCTTTCTTGCTGCTTCATTCACTCTCTATTCTCTTCTATTCACTCTCCAGACTGTGCAGAAAATGTGGCAAAAGTACCAGAGACAATGACTGTGCAAGCAGTGCCCATACAATTCCCTGGGCAATGGGAAAGAACAACAGGGTTTTGTGGGCAAAACCTCACAGTCATAATGGAAAAAGACAAAGTGCACAAAGTGCATCTGCAGAGGTAATTTAATGCCAGTATTTTGTTACTGATTGACTTCGTCATCCTAAAGTGTTCTTACAACACTGTGCGATTCGTCACAGGAGAATGCAGTTTAGGAGAGAGGTTTCTCCCACTTATTAGCTATACTTCATATTCAACAATCAAGACTCTGTCACAATAAACAAAACGCTACCTGAAAAAACAAATTTCTGAAAATAATCATAAAGGCAATGTTTCACTGGCAATGCCTTAGATAGAAATGCAGTATTGGTACAGAGTAACTGAGGTTACAGAGCTCTGCAAGAGTTTCTGTAGATAATGATATATCTATCATTCTTTAAGCTTCTTTGCCTAAACATTCCATATTGAACTAAAATCTGAGGAGCATAAAACCCTTTCTTGATTCCGCTAGTTTAGAGTAATTTCTAAAGCAAGGCACAGAGATCATAATTACTCTGTCCTAGTAAATACTGGATGAACATTGCAGAGTTCAGTCCTTTAGCTAGAGCAACACAACACACAGACAACACTGGAAAAGTAGATTATCTTTTGAGAAGACTCAAAAGAAAGAACCTGTGGAAAGAACAGCATTGCATCTCAAAGGAGAGTCTGATTAATTTTTTTGAGAAATCAACTGTTTGTTGAGCAGTAGCAAGAATGAAGCGTGGTTTTTAATAACTTACATCTTCAGATTGATATGCATATCAATTCTTTGACTTTAAGAAGGTGCAAGTTCACACTAGTCTTTTACCTAGCAAAGGCATTAACCTACCATCTTTTTCTACATTGGTTTCCACAAGACTTAGAGTATCTTCAGGGTGGCCTGCAATTAATTTGGCCAACCTTTGCCAAAGGCTGCTGTGATGGAAGGTGCCCTGAAGAAAAAAGTCTCCCATCATATCCAAAAGAAATGTGGCTTGATTTGTGGTCAGACTTTAAAAAAACAGTTGTGCAGGGCTGCTGGAAATCAGCAACTTTAGGAGAATAAAATATTACAGGACAACTAAACTATCAAAAGCTGCAAGACATCAGCAATGGGGTTTATTTTTACCTATAGTTAAGAGTCAGACCCCAAAGACTCTTAAGCTACTTTCAAGACAACTTGGTGTGCCAGTAACCCAAACCACTAACAGGAGGAAAAGCTCAATTATCTCTTGAAAGAGCCTCTCATCCTTTTCCATACAAGGCATAATAGAGTAGCCTGGAATCAATGACCACACAAATAATTGAATTTAGTATAGATATAAATGGATTCCCAGTATAAAGCAGTGCTGGAGGTTTGAGAAGCCAGGTATGAATATTTAAACAGGTTTCTTAAATTATGTAATGGGGAAAAGCAGCACAGAACAAGTTTGGAGAATTTTAAGACTCAAAACTTCCTAGATTGTCCTCACAAACCATATAGACTGCTAATACAGGTAAGCTAAAGAAAAAAATAATTATTAAATGAATTAGAAGTGCACATAGCAGAAACAAGCATCAAACAAAAAATGAAGTTTTTAGATTAGGAAATTAAGGATGATGTGTTCAAATGTAAACATAATTGCAGAGAAAGTATAAAGTATTACAGTAAAAGGGTCAAATGTCAAATGATTTGGATTAGATATACAACTAAAGATCTTATTTTATTAAAGAAAAAAGAAAACAGATATAAAAAAGAAGTAAGAGGAGGTAAAGTTATTAATAGACAAAAGACTATCACAGTATCTACATACAAAACATTTCAGGCCATACATGACTATGAAACTGTGGAACAGTGAAAGGAAATCTAAACCACTTTCACAAGCTATTTGTAAAAACTGGCATGAGAAATGTGGATAAATGTAGCATTAGTTTGTCATAAGTTATACAAAAAGGTGATAAACTCTAAAATTGGAAATTATGGGAACTTGCCTAGTGTAAAGTTGATGCCAACATCCTGTATACTAAAAACTTACTTAGATGCAAAATTAGATGCTGAAAAAACCTAAAATGGTGAACTACAGACATTAATATTGATAATCTAACAGTATTCATTCTTGCTAAACAATCTTTTAAAATAGCTATAATATTAACTTAGGAATGGATAAATTCTTTATGAAAGCCATTCCTTTCCTTCACCTGGGCAAATATAACTGTATTTGTGCACAGAGGCAATACAACTACATTTTCAATTAAGCACATGATTTAAGTTAAGCACATGATACTTCCATCTGCCAATATCAGACATTAAGAATACCATAATTGCCTTTAAACTGTCCAAAGGACTTACACACAGAGGAAAACATACACCAGAGAAGCTGGAAGTAACCATGCTACTTTTAATTTCTACAAAACGGGTTTTTCCTGTTCCTTGGCAACTGCACCATTATCTACATTTAAAAGCACGGACCACTCAGGACAGTAGGTTAATGATTCCTTTAAGATTTCCTTAATATGTATTATTATCCTCAAGTATTATAACAGCATCAATAACAGAAATGCATTTGCAGTTGGATTACATACATCCAAAGAAATCAAATTGTGAATGGTGTAACTGTAACTCTTTTCTTGGGAGTCAGCTATTTTAGTAATTAAATATCTGTAGGTTTCATATATCTCATAAGATCACACAGATGCTTTATTTTCTGCTGGCTCCTAACACAAGCAGACTTGTTACCACTTTCAACAGAACTTGCAGGAAAAATAAATAAGCTGTTCCAGACATATTATAATTATTTGTTCATTAAATATAATTTCTAGCTAAATGCTGAAGTCTTAGCCACACTTCCTTTTTCTTAGTGCTAGATTTCCCCTGTTGAATCATCAAATGCAGCCATCTACATCTCTACTCCCTCACAACATGAGAGAATTTTTAAAGCAGTAAATCAGTATGTACTGCAGGATCAGGCAGCAGCAATAGAGCAAACAAGAATTGGAGGGGAAGGGTCATAACACTTTGATCAATATTAACAATGTTTTTAGATTTGGGGCAGAAAATACCATCATGATCTTTTTTTTTCTGAGAGATGCTGATTGTGCAAACCAGTAAGACTATTTTGTTCCACATTTTGACGTGCAAAGCAAATAAATCCTATCTTTTCTTGCAAACTCTCCACCCTGTACACTCCAAACTGGTTGCTGCAACAGAAAGAAGTGTCCAATTGAAAAAGACACCTGGAGCAACAGGAAGGTGAGGCAGATCATCACCTCTGCCCGGAGGAGGGTCACTCATGTAGAGTTTTCTCCCTTCAGGCTCTTTTGTTACTCGTTTTTTCCAGGATCATTATACATACTGAACTTGCAGCCATCTGTCTACACACAGAGCATGATGACCAAGGGGAAGCAAGCATCATTTTACCTTCACAAGACAGGCCGTGAGAAGTGACTCCAGAGAGGCTCTCTCTGCACACGTTACAGAAGGTGGGTCGGGCGTGGGAGCAGGCGTACCAGTTATGCATCCCTGAGAAATGTTCCACATTAAACTGTGCGGTCTAGTAAAGGAGAAGTTAAGACAAATTTGCAAGTACAGAACACAGCTACGGTGACTGACATTACGCACGGTTCCATATTACAGGGGACGACAGTGAAATGCTCACCAAAAGGATTTTCCAAAGGGTATTTAGGCTGCTCTCCCTCCAAAACTCTAAAGCAAAGTGTGATAACAAGCTCTCATTTTGCTAGTGAAGCTCTTTACATGAAGCTTCACTCTGACATCAGACACTTTTCACACTAAGGGGGGGTGAATACTCCGGTTCTGTGTCCTGTAGCTTGATCTGTTGAGCTAGAATAGGTTGCACCAAGAGGGATGGCAGCTTACCTCATAGTGTTCTCTGGACTGAACGGACTTCAGAGAGCTTATCCAGTCCTCCATTTCTTTTCTGTTCTCAGCACACAATATTAGCCTCCTAAATGGAGTGATTATCTGAAAAAGATAACACATTCTGACTAACCCAGATAGTAAAAATCATTATAGACTATGATATTTAATGCACTCTTCCCTGTGAGATGGTGCAAAAGGATGACACGCCCTACAAGGCAAGACACTAAACACTTAAAAATATTTTCTTTAACACACTACAAACAATAACAGAATTTGCTTTTCCTTGCACAGTTCCCAAGATTCAATTCAGGTTTTTGTACAGGTCTCTGGAATCTGCATTGATTATTATCCCTTCTAAGCCCTTTATCTATGCACTGAGATTTAAATGCTCAAATGGCAGGCACTGAAATGCTAAAACAACCATTCTGGAAATTACTAATTGATTAGAACTGCAATCCTATTTCATAACAGCATCATAGCAACTGCAAAGTCCATTCCAACTGCTAGAGACAAAAACATACCAAAATCAAAAGCCTGGAAGTCTTAAACAACCACAAAAGCTGTCATCATATTTCACTATCTTGTATATTGATAATATACTTACACAAATTAATACACAGAAAAATTTAAAACAGCACTTTTTGTATCCAACTATATCAACTCAGTATAAGAACACATACATATCCTTATAAAAAGGCACAGAGAAAAAAAGAAAACAGTTGAAATCATATCCTACTAGGACAAATGAATGAATTCCTGGAACAAGTTGATGCTGGGAATTTTTCAGTGGTCTGGAGTTGGATACTAGAAATCTGAAAATAATGTACCAAGAAGGTTCAGAGTACAAGCTGCTCTCCCCTAAACAGTAGAAAAAGAATCAAAATAACAGGAAGGCAGCAGAAACTATCAGCTAACCCCCACTGAAATTATTTTGAGCACTGTATTAAAATAGACAAAGCAGTTACTTACATGGCAAAGAATTTAAAACAAGTATAAGAAAATAAGGAAAGTTATTTGTTTTGCTGTAGAAAGTCTGAAAAATAAAATTAAATCCTTTATCAGTATCATACATTAATCTCTTGCATAGTATATACCACCAACACTAGCAAATTACTTAAATAAAACAGAGAAACACCACCAAGAAATGGTAATTCTCAGTGTTCTTTTGAATGCTACAAGCTAGACATTACAACATTTGCACAATATTAGTAAACATTTATCTACAGCTGCAGTTACTTACCCAATCCCTGCTGTAAATTGTCTCTAGCCTTGATCTGTCCTATTCACTCCTTCATTAAACTGAGCTGCACTTCAACATATCTCAGAGGCGACGTAACTGAAGTGCAGCAGGCTGCAAGTCACATGGAGGGGAGGCAAAAACCCTTTGGGCTTGCTTTTTTTTTTTTTTTTCTATGTACTCACCTCACATGGAAGGGAATAGTTTCTCTGTTTTCTGTTTCCTTTAATCTCACTTAAGCTATTTTATAAGGTTTATTAGTAGCTCTCCACTGCTTTTCCTAAAGAACAGTTTATGCAAAGAGCAATGCTTCTCTCATTAGTTTGGAGCCAAACAGACGCTTTATAACTTCAAAATGTTTTTCTAGGCCAGGTCATCCAATGAAGCCAAGAAAAGTCATAAAATCATAATATAACCCTGGCTCCAACAATCAGGATTCTACTGAAATTTCCAGGTTTCAGTGGACACCGAAATCTTATTTGGGCAAATACAAGCCACAGATTATTTCCTATTATATAGCATGAGATTATAATACAGATTAAATAATGATAAATCCACCCAAGATTTGGCACGTTACGTCCATCCTTCTGCCACAGTTATTACTGATTCTAACCAGTAACTAGATGTTGTGAAATGCCACTAAGCAACAACAGCCACATTTACTGCTGAAAACTCCTGACTAATCTTGATTTTTTCAAGTAATATTTATAATATTGCTCCTGTCTTAAATACTACTGGTCACAGAAATCCTCTGTGCATCCCTCCACCCTCTCCCCCTGAAATTAGGGCCTGGTTCAGTTATTCACACCTAGTGCCAATGAAGACAACCTTTGGTATCCAAAGTTTTGGCAGGGGAGGGAGGCAGAGGACCAGAACAGTAGCTATAAATATAAACAGAGGTGGGACACCAAACTTCATCTCAAAATGCACTGCACACCCATTTATTGGCAATTGAATCACATCACCAAACACTGCTAACCAAGGCATGTAAACACACCAGAAATTCATATACTCCAGCTTCTCACTAAAATTGGAGGGCAAAAAACTTGATTAAGTTCACAGCCTCACAACAGTCTAACAACTCAATAGGATACTGTCAATCACATGAATATCGGATCAATTATTATCAGCACTACAAAAATAAAGTGGGAAGTTGGAAGACATACATATTTGTAAACACAATTATAGTACACATTCTCTTTGGTTCACATATTTGCAACAACAAACTTCAAGAAGGGACCTGGTAACATGAAAAAAGACAAAATGTATTATATGCAGGAAGTATCAACAATGCTTGGATGGAACAATGCTTTCAAATAAAATAAAATAAAATAGGAACTAGGAAGCCCATTTAGCTTCTCACCCATTTCAGTCTACAAAATCATGGACAAAATGTATGCTCATTATTTTTTAGATATTTCATGTAACATGAGAACTCAGGGAACCAAGGAAATTGTTAGCAAACAACAAGAAGAGTTTTTCCCTAAATGCAAAGCATTCTTTAGACTTGAAAAGTATTCCCAAAGCATGCTGAGGAGATGAAAAGTAAAAATGCCCAAAAGAGCATTTGAAAAATTCATCACAAATAAACCCGTCATATACTATAAAAGACAATATCTGAAATCTTCAACTTATCAGGTCCTCAAAAATGCGACGAGTCAATGTTGGGAAGTGACTCAAGGGTAAGAATCATTGTATATGCTCTGCTGTTTCTAATTCATTCTTTAGTACCTGCTACTATTATTAGTACACTTCGGTTCAACACGGTTTTATGAGCTTTATGCTAACTCAGTATAGCTTTTCTTGTTTATCCTAAATTAAGATTGACTTCCTAAACCTTCTTATTTGCATTTATACAGATGGCATGCTTTCTTCTGAATGCTTTCACAATACTATGATTAACTAAGTGGGATGCTTGAAGCTCATTCACTAAAGACAGCTGAACCTGTATACAGACATAATCAAAATTAACTGGATGCAATTGACCTCAAAACAATTTTTCTGCTATGTAAATTTGAATTTAACAAGTAATCTTATCTCATTGCATGTATTCATATTCAGAGTCCTGTATAGTCTCTGCTGTTGACCCAAGTCAGCATCTTTTCTTCAACTACTTATTACCTTTTTGATCTTCGCTGCTCCAAATATTACAATTTGTATATCACTCTGAATATGCTGAACTCTCAATAGACAAGAAGAAAGAAAAAAAGAAAGAAAAGAAAGAACAGAAAGAACAGAAAGAAAAGAAAGAAAAAAAGAAGCAAGCTCTATAATACAATGCAAAGAAAGTGTTTCAGGAACCACTGGAAGACCACTGAGGTAGCATAAGAATAAGAAAACTCTTAAGTTTTGAAGGAACTCAGGTTCAACAGTTCACATGCTGACAAAGCAGGAGACAAATCACGTAAGATGAAGACAGACAGAAGGTCTTAAAAAATAAATAAGATTACATTCCTTTGAAAATTTTCACCATTGTCAAGTTGCCAAGAAATCATTGCTGATTTTGTAAAAGAAACTTATCAAGAGCAGATACTGCAGTATATTGGAAAGTAATAAAATAGAGGTAGTTGGAATAAAAACCACTTTTAATGCAGTCGGCATTGGGAAAGAGTGATATATAGTCTTAAAAATTGAAGACAACCAACACAAATCCTTAAAAAATCCTAGGAAATAAAGAATGTCTGAATGGGAAGTAAAACTACCCATTACTGCAAAAATGTTCCTGTTCTGTTCAGAAAATTAAAAGGATTTTTTTTGAGTGGGGAATGAGGCAAGAACAAGCATCACTGTTCACTCTGCTACCACATAGGTCTTGCCTTAAATTGGGATTTTCACACAAACACTACAGTAATTTGGCTTCTAAAAATATAGAATAAAAAAAATACTCATATATATATGTACACACACATCTTGAAATTGCTTGGATGACATTTCTACAGTCAAGTTTGGGGCCACTACTGCAACTTTTCTTTCAGACAACACTTAGTAGGAACAAGCTTAACATCTTCAAAGGAAATAAAATTGTCAACAAATCCAGATTAAATTTGAAAGTCCTTTCTTCTTTCAGTGGGAATAACCTAACCAGTAACATTCTATATGCCTTCAGCTCAGTGACTTTAGACTTACAATCTATAAAATAAAATCACAGAGAGTTTGATTAAAGCCTATTGCCTAATTTTTAGTCTATTTTTTTACTATCAGCAATATTTAAGAAAATACAGTTCCCAAAGCTTGATGGCTTAGTTTTTGGCTTCTTTTACTAATTGAAATTGCAGACACAATGTTTGCTAATCAAGAGAACAGTGCTCTATACCTAAGTAGCAACAAAGCAGCTATTGTAAAGCACTCTGCTTCCTGCAACATGATATTTGCATTAAGGCACCTTCTGCCACTCTGAACTATTATGAGACATTACACTAATAGCACTTTGTATGGCTGATCTTGAATTAAATTACTAATGTAGAAATATTACTTAGAATCTGAAAGGGGTGGGGAAATGGTTTTCCTGTTTTCTGGACAGACACTTTTAAAATATCTTCCTGGAAATAATGAAGAGAGGATGTTACTGAGAGAGCACCCCAACCCTCTTCTCAGGGACCATATTCAATGCCTGGGGCAGGAGTGTAACTTTAAATGCTTTCTTACATTCCCTGTGCTGATAGATGTTGGTGAGTTAGTATGGGCAAATACTAGGATAACATGCTCTGCCTCCCTTGTTTTTTTGTCTGTCCCTCCATTCCCCTGTCCTCATGCAGGTGGGTCTATATGACTGTGGGGGGTGAATGCACCTCTGTCAAAATTACAGTGCTAAGAGTTGGACATTATTGTAGAGTATTCATAATTTCTTGGTTTCTGGATACTAAACAAATTATAACAGTACTGTCACTGTCAAAGGTGTAGTTAGGTGGAGCTTTATGGAGAATAGTCACTGTTATTTTTCATGATGAGTCAAGCCAGGCAAAAGTATAAATTACAAAGACAGGGGAGGAGTTAAAAGCAAGGCGGGTAATAAATGGTCATTATATTTGCCTGAGTAGAATAGAGAATTTATAGTCAGAACAATTAGCTCTGTCTTCTCCACTAAAATGTAAGTTCCCTCTTTTCCCTGGTCTTCTATTTCACTATTCCCAAGATCCCAAATCTTGATGTAGTATGTGGTTTTGGCTCCCACAGTAAAAACACTTAGGAGAAGAAAGAAAAGGGTTAGTCACACACAGCGTCTCCTGCACCAGTACAACACCAGAACAAGTGAGCTTAGCTAAAAGACAGGACAAAAATGGTTACATCATTGAAAAACATAAAGGGACTTCATTCTGCACTAGGATCCAGCCTGGGTGATTTAAGTGGCTTATCTTACACCACACTGAGCAAAAATGAAGGAGAATCTCCCAGAATGCAATCAGGCACATGGACAAGAAAGCAGTTGGGAAGCGTCAGCATGGATTCATTCACCAAGGGGAAGTTTGATCAGCCTGTGATGAAATGACTGGCCTGGCACATGAGGAGACAAAGGTGGGTATCATTCACCTTGCCTTCAGTAAGGCTTTCAGCACTCACCCCTAAGATCCTCCTAGAGAAGATGCTGAAGTATAGGCTGGATGAGCAGACCGTGAGGTGAGCTGAAAACCAGTTGCATGGCCAGGCCCAAAGGGTGGTGATCAGCAGCACAGAGCATGGCTGAAGGCCAGGAACTAGCAGTGTACCTCATGGGATAATACTGTGTCCAGGCCTGATGTTCATTAATGATCTGGATTATGTGGTAGAGTATATCCTCTGCAGGTTTACTGGTGACAGAAAACTGGGAAGGAGCAGCTGATACACCCAAGGGTCACACTGCCATCCAGAGGGACTTCAACAGGCTAGAGAAATCAGCTGGCAGTAACTCATGAAGTTCAACAACAAGTCCCAAGTCTTACACCTGGGAAGCAACAACCCCAGGCATCAGTGTACCCTGGGGGCCCCCCAGCTGGAAAGCAACTGAGCAGAAAAGGACCTGGGGTAGTGTTGCACAACAAATGGAGCATAAGCCAGCTACATGCCCTTGCAGCAAAATAGGCCAGTGGTGTCCTAAGCTGGTCCAGGGAGTGAACCAGCCCTGGTGAGGTCTCACCTGGAGTGCTGTGTCCAGTTCTGGGCTGCTCAGCACAAGAGATACATGGACATACTGCAGACGTTCCAGTGAAGGGACAGGAGTATGTGGTACATAAGGAGAGCCTGGAAACCTGCAACTGTTTAGCCTGGAGAAGGTTCAGGGGCATCTTATATATGTAAATCCCTGAAAGGAAGATGCAAAGAGGACAGAGCCAGGGTCTTTCCAGTGGTGCCCAGTGAAAAGTTAGGAGGCAATGGGCACAAACTGAAACATGAGAGGCTCTCTGCGAATATCAGGAAATAANAACTGTTTATCCTGGAGAAGGTTCAGGGGCATCTTATATATGTAAATCCCTGAAAGGAAGATGCAAAGAGGACAGAGCCAGGGTCTTTCCAGTGGTGCCCAGTGAAAAGTTAGGAGGCAATGGGCACAAACTGAAACATGAGAGGCTCTCTGCGAATATCAGGAAATAATATTTTACAGTGAGGGTGACTGAGCACTGGCACCAGTTGCTCAAGGCACATGTAAATTCTCCATCCTTGGAGATACTAAAAAGCACCCTAGACATGGTCCTGGGTAGCCTGCACTAGGTGGCTCTGCTTTGGCAAACCAGACGACCTTCAGAGGCCACTTCCAACCCTCAAATCACTCCATGATTCTGTGAAAAGAGAATCCAGGTAAATCAAGTCATAGAGTTATGTGGCCAGCCTTGAACTGGAAAAGTATCTAGCAAAGATCACTTTGTCAGAAATCCAGTTCCCCAAATCAACCTCACACATTCAACAAACTGCTAAATGAAAAACAGTATTTCCGCAGAAGTATAACTTTATAAAGAGACAGTTACAAGAAGCAGGGCAGGAAAGTTCCATGGATTTGGACCGAAGAATTACAAATTTATTTTAAATCAGGATTTAAATACAGCAAAACCAATAAACTGTTCTTGCAAATGTAAACTGGAAACTGCTATATATACTTCAAGGCCTGCATGTTTCTTTTTGAAGTCTTTGCATAAAGATTTGTTAAGCACGTTAATTTCTCACTGCTGTGCCTCTAGTTCTGCTTTCACCAGCTCACTACACATCTATCAGATGGGATGGCTGCTCTGCTTTAAGGAAAACATGTAGTTATATATTTAATGGCACTAGGTGAAAATTCAGACAAAATAAACGAGCAAAGGACTATTTTTTTTCTGTCTGTAAAAACAGATTCCTGTTTAAACATCGCTCAGCTGCCTAAAGCCAGGGATCCTTGTTCATTAGAAACAGGAAATTTTTTCAAAGTTTACACCAGTGACTTTATTTGTAAAATTATTTGGTAAACAGGAACTGCAGTGAGGGATACTTTCTGAGGTTTATCCAGGTATTTTAGCCACTTTTAAAGCATGAATAGAAAGAAATGTCAGAGAATAGGCTAAATGTAAAAGCATAGGAAGAATGAAAACTGGCAATATTCAGTGCTTATTCTCCACACAACCCAAATGCCTCACTGGTGGAAAAGGGATATTTTCTGCAAGCTATTTTTGAAAAAATTCTGCCAAGCAAGAAATACATGGAAAACAAGGTTCAGGCAAATGCAACTAAAATAAAAATTTACAATATAGACCAGAATGGTCACATTTTAAGTATCCCTTTTTTTTTTTTTCTCTGAGAAGTGTTCAGCTTCCTTGTAACAGATCAATCTCATACAACTTATCTCTGGATTTTTAGCATCACAGCTGAAATGCTTTATTGCTTTTTCATAATGGAACTTAAAGCTTCAACATCTCCAGACACTCTAGGGAAAGGGACAGTGCATCAAGTCAGAGATAAGGAGTTTAAAACTTGGAAGTCCCATCGAAAGAGCTCTCAGCTTCATTACATTTTTTTTATCAGTGTCAGAGGATGGGAGCGGAGGGGGGAGGGAAATGAGCAAGTGCTAAATGGAGGAAAAAAACCCTAAATGCATCAGAAGTGCACACTAATTGCTTTTGTCTAATTTTTCTTTTCCTAAGCATATTAATTTGCTATTTCAGTTTTTGTCTTACTTCTAAACTGCCTGAATATAGAAAAAAATATCCCAACCCTGAGTAGAAAATTGAACAAAATGGAATCCAAAGCCCTTCCCCTCTCTTTTTGTGGTTTGGGTGTTGCTCAGGCTGGGAGCATCAAAAAGCCTTCATCACTTAGAGGCTAATCACCATCTGTATGAAACAGCAGATAGTTCACAACCAGGGAAAAACTAAATCCATTCCAAGAGTTAGCTACTTGTGAAAGCTGAGTCATGCTGGTGAAGCCAGGAGAGGAACTTGAGCCATTTCCAGCCATGTTGTACCTCCTGGAGACAAGAAGAGGCCCCAGCACCTTTGCAGATGCCACTGCAGGACCTGTCAGCCCTGCTCTACACTGTCATCAGGGCATGGGAAACATCTGGATATGCCATTACCCCATTTTTAAACCGTGCCATGCACTGACCCTTCTGATAATCCCAAGGGCAAAATTTAAAATACAATGCCTCTGAGACTGGGATTCAGCTCACCAGAGGACAATACTTAAAGTAGACTTCTGCAAATGTGTCTCAACTCCCAGCATCATCAGTATACAGCATTAACAACATCAACACGCAACTGGAATGCACAGAAAGTTTCAAAACATACCCAAATCCAGGAGAGTATTGCAGATCTAAAGGATAAAAAACAGAAACATGTTGCCAAACACAAACTCTTTCCTTTCATGTCTCTGTGGTTTATTAAAGGGAGAAGTCAAGCAAGAGTGTCTCCCTTCAAGGGAACATCAACACAGACTATATATAGACATTTACTCAAAATAGATTTTTACAAAGAAAAAAATTGTGGATAGCTGTGCTTCAGAGTATTCTCACAGAGCAAGAAAGATTAATCAATCCAGACTACAAACAAGGCAATGTTTGCTTAGCAATAGCTGAAATCAAGGGAATCCACCTCAAGTTTGGAACTTCAAGGATAGTTGATGACCACATGATCTTAGGAGCCTGCCAACACAAGAGTAGCAGGATGATTTCACCAAACTAAAGAAGTAAAGTGATAGAAAAGCAGCAGAAAGACCAGAGAAGGCCTGTGTAACCTTCAGGTGAGCAGCCCTTTCAAAAAAAAAAAAAAAAAACAGACTGAGGTAGAAGAGCATCTGAAAGAGGCTTGAGGTTATCAGTAAAGAAACCATCTCCTGGTGTCCACTGAGATGGAACTGCAGTAAATTGGATTTTGTTAAGATGCAGGACAGAAGCAGAGAAATACCTCCACTAGAATCCACAAGCTTTCTGTGCTTAAATAAAGCTCAAAAGCCTGAACTTTGGGCAAATCAAGAGTCAGTAACAAAACTGAACTGATGCTAGCTTATTTAAAAAAAAAGTTTTAGGATAATTATTCCCAGTTTTAGGAATATTTCTCTTTGTCTCTAATACTTGAGAAGACAGAATGGAGTGCCCAAACCCAAATAGGAAACTTTTAAACTCCTTGGAAAAAGGCTCTTATTTCTTTCTCATGTGGCTTGGAAGAGGTTAAGCAGTTCTCACATTCCCTGAAGTTTTTGTAGTCCCTGAAGAAAAGTCTCAACAACAACTCTGAAAAAATCTCAGTGGCAAGAAAGAAGCAAAATATGTCCAGGTCCAGAGAAATTAATACTGTCTCTGAAACATACTGCAAAACTCTAGAAACACATCCTGTCTCCCAGGCCCAGAGTGAATATTAAAAGTTAGTCCTCTAAAATTAATTAGAAGGAACTAATCTCCATGATGAAAGCAGAGCTGACTGATGTCAGAAGCAACAGGACTGAAATAAAGTGCTAAAAGCAATATGCCTTTTCAGGACTGGTTGCAACATTTAACTTGAAATCCTGACAAATTGCAAGAATTGGGCTTCCAGCACAACTGGGCCACCTCCCGTTGAAAACAGCAGCTGTACAAGAGGATTCAAAGATGAGAAGAATTGCTTCATCCTTTAAGCTGGTTCCACATAAGTCATAAGCCAATAAACTCTATGTCCCCAACCAAGACATAGGATATGCTCCCTTCAGAAATATGGACAAGAAATAAGGTAATCAGAGGTCTATAAGAAAACAATAGAAACTAGAAGACCATATTAATTTTAACCACACTTGAAGCACAGTTGCTCCAATAGAATATCTGGTTTCACTAATCTATAGAAAAAATGCTAGCTTATTTAAATAAGGAAAAAAATAAGGAAAATTTTTCCCAGGAAAATCAGCATATATAAATATTTTGTGTTTCAAAATCTATCCAAATTTATAGAATACCAAGAAAACCATAGACAGCTGCATAAAGAGTTTTTGTTGCTGTTGTTTAAAAAGATATTAAGTCAACTTCCCTACTTCTCAGTCCAAGTGAACTGGTATGTCTGACCAAAAAAAGTGGAAATTGGAGGGGAAAAAAACCACCCCCTTTTTTTTTGTAACGATGTTACATTCAGGGACTAACTTTAAAGAAATGCCATTCATGATTTGTTTGGGTCTTTTTCAATATAATATGAAAAAAAAATTAAAAAATTAACCTATAAGGGGACTAATTAATTAAAGGGATTAATTAGAACAAATATAAGTACTTTTGTTCAGAAAAGTTAAAACTTCAGGCTGATCCATAATCATGTTTAATTCAGTCATTGAACTGAAAAGACCAATTATTTTATTCACCATCATGCACCGAGATGAGAAGCTAAGGGATGTAAAAAAGTAAGAAGGACTAAGAAGAATTTTTAATATGAAAAAAGATAGATAATAAGCAGCTTATTATCCTCCAACATAATTTTGTGGTATGATTTTTGAATTGGAAGAGAAGTGTAAAACAGCAATACAGGAATATTTGCAGACAGTACAAAATTTTGATTACTTAGTTCCCTCTCTTGATCTCCAAAGCACTTCAAAGTGAGCCAAGCAATGTATTAAGTAAAGAGTACAGTGACTTGAAAAATTTCAGCGTTAGTAAAAACAAAGAAATACACACTACAGAAGCACAGATTAAATATTTATGAATTACAGACAGCTCCAAATTAACAGAAGAAGGATCTTAGTATCAATACAGGGGACACAAAAATGCACACTAGGACACTGCAGAAAACAGACAAAACTTGGGATCTGTCAATGAGTGTTAATTTATAAAATAATCCCAAACATCTGTGACTTGGGCTTCCCTGAGTGTAAAGTATGCAACCTCACTTACAAGATGATGCTGCAGAATAACAACCAGGAGAACAGCCAGAATAGGTAAGAGTATAGAAGAATGTTGACAAATATTACTTACCTTGGAAAATCAAATGGAGATAACAAAAAATATGAAATAAAAAAAATTAGATAGTTTATAAGTTTCTACTGCCTTTGCATCATAACACTAAATGAGAACACTTTATTAAAGCCCAGCACTTTAAAAGTTCTCCAAGGAAGTATTTTTTTCACAGAATAAATAACCAGGACTCTATGGTCTATAAGGTCTAAAGCATTGCTAAAACCAATAAATCAGCAACAATGTATTGTTAGACATTTCTGCAAGCATATCCAGAATCCTAGTAATCAGTGTTATTAGCTGGAACATAAAGTCTCCTTTCCAGACAGTTTCTAATTACTAAAAATCACAGTAGGCTTTCCAGGACAGCAGATCTGCCTACGGCAGCTTCCTCCCCCTCAAGATGACAATTTTCAGGAGATGCATATTCAACAAAAAGCACTTGATTCAGCACCTGATTTCAGAAAGCTGAAAGCAAGGGCCCACATTTTAGGTGCCCTGGATGACAAAGCAGCTATTGTACCCAGGGAGAACCAGTTCATAAATAATTGGAGTCTAAACTGAACTGTGCAATTATAGAAATCTGCTTTAAAAACCTATTAATTTTCTTTTAGATACCTAAATTTAGGGGCCTATGAACCCATCATCAAGTCCCACCCAGAAGTTAGGACAAGTTGAAGCCCCATCCTGAGCATCACATAGAATGTTAATGCTCATATTCCTGGAAGAGACCTTCCAGAATGACAGAAAAATAATTTCTTTTGTTAATTTTCCTTCTTAGATGCAATTAGATAAAGCCAGCTTTACAAAGCAGTGCCTCAAAACCAGTATTTTACCACAATATTATTATTTTCCATCACATTTACCAACAAAACCCCGTAACTGTATTAAAGTTTCAAACAAAAGTTTGGACAGATTAAAGTACAGGTGCTGCCACATGAAGCCTGTGCATTTAACATGAGACTCTAGCACAGATTTATAGTAACCCAGAGTATTTTATACAGCCACGTGGTTCAGCTACTGAGGGGCAGCGTGCTTAACACCCACAGATTTTTTTCCTCAGCAATGTGCATCAGTTCTTCAGCATCAAAAGCAAGGAAGATGTAGAAACTAAAGCCCAAAGTTCACCTAAGATAATTTCCTTTTCCATAATCACCTTTGTAGCCTTCAGGAACTTCACTATGTGAACATGCCAGTTCAAGAATCCTTTTAGTATTTAAAAATCCCATTCTTTATACCTATAAGAACAAAAGTGCACCATCACTGCTCTACAAGCCCATGCTCGCACACCAGAGTGCATCCTTCAGCCTCATTCGGTCTTGAGCATCATTTTGAAAACAATAAAGAGAGTTTTTCTAAATGCATCTGAAGTATCAACAAGCCAGCTTCCATCCCTGCAAACCAAAATGCACAAGGAATTACAGCTCTCAGCAGAATTGGTCACTGTCCCATCTGCTTCTGTGCAATAAGGGTGGGAGACTGATTCACCCCAGGAGTCTCCCCAGAGAGGTAACAATGCTGAGCAACCACAATCCTCTGGCTGGGCTGACACAACTCAAACCACCCTCGGAGGCAGACACAAAATTCTGGGGAAAAACATGTTCTGCAGAGTGCCCAATATCATTATGAAGACTCAGCACTCACCCATGCCACTGAACTGGGCATGGGCTGAGCAAAATCCCCAGGGTTCCTGATGTGGCTGATGGAGAGGGTGACACAAATCTCTCATGGACTGAACTGTCTGTTTGAACTTCTTCTCTCTCTTCCCATAGACTTGAGACACTGGCACCTAACAGAGCAGTAGGAAGAATCCAGCCTTGAGTGTCATGTAAAGGCTCTGAAGTCAAGGGACACCTTTTCTTCTAAGTTACCTGTAAACCTCTAGGTAAGGATGCTCAGAACAGCAAAACACTTATAAACTCCTAAAAGGCAAGGTTGTGCACTATAAACTGATTGCTAGAAGTGAGTTGATCATTGACTGAAAGGTAACATCATCAGCAATAAGGAAAAAAATCAAACAAATGAGCTGATATAAGTTAAACAGCTCTGCATTTTAATTAGTAGATATTACGTATCTCAATTTTCCCTTTAACCTCAACTTGTTTGCAGAAAGATAGCAAAAGTAATTCAGGTGAACAAACTTCGCAAGCTTGTGCATTGCAAATAAAGCCAACCTTAAATCTGTGTGTTATGACTAATTTTAGGACTTGAATTTTATCCAAAAAAGAGCATGGAAAAACTTGACACACACACCTCTGCATTCAAACAGACGAACTAGAAAGGGCAAAAGAAGGCAAAACAGTAACTTCTACAAGCTAGAGGTAGGGAATTGAGGGGAGAGGGTGGGATTTAAATGAAATGACAAAATGATTTTAAAACAAAAACTTAAAATCATTTTTTTGAATGTAAATTTTTAAAGGTGGGGTTTCCTGGAAAAATTGTCATTTGGTGTATGTTCCATCTACATCAGTTTGTGTTAAAAATTCATCTACTGGGACTAAGAAATGAGAGGAGTACATTAACTAGAGAAGGCTAAAGCTAAGGATGTCATTTTTGCTTTTTTTAACAGAGAGAATGCTAACAGATCATTTAGAAAATAAATCAAAATACCCATAATTTTAAGAAAGGCAGAATTCTCTTTATAAGAGGGAAGAAAATAAAAGGCAAGAAGTTGCTTTTTATTTATAAGGAGTATTGCTGGAAAGCTAACCACCCACTCCACCCCCAGCCCCGAGTCCAGCGCAGTGCAGGCGAGGTCAGAGATGTCTCACTTCACTGAGCTGTGTTGCTGGGAGACTGGGTTAGGCAAACACAAAGGAAGAAGCCAAAAGATTAAGCAAGATGACGACTATTACCATATTTCACAGTAAAATCAGACAACTCTTCAATCCAGGAGAGCTTAACATCCAAATAATTTTTCAAAATGAATTTGAAGACTCCTTAGAGAAAACACTGTTTGCTCTAAAGTACCCAGGACATGAAAATAAACAGTGCCTCTGAAGCTGTTAAAGCTGTAGACAGAAATTTCTTTTTTTTTGCTACTGTCTTCCCCAGAAGTCGTGATACTAGAAACAAAATTTGCTTTTGGTGAAGAATGAGATGCTGAATGGGCCTAAAGGATTACAAAGGATATCAAAATACCAAATATTGAAAAAAAAAAAAAAAAAAGGGTGGGGAAAGGCCAAGCATCCCACTTTTCTGAAGAAGCAGAACTTCTAGGCAATAGAAAGCACCTTTTCAAAAGACAGGCTGGTACCTTACACAGGCACCATCTCATCTGAGACCTTCCATCAAAGTAGTCTTTTTAACCATTAGTCAGTCAAGCAGCTTAGATTGACACAACACACTGGGCTGTCGAGGCCAACACGAGCACCTCCTTCCAGTGCTATGACTGCTGCAGCAGCTGCCTGGGAGGTACCACAGCAAGGAACACTACCAACCTCTCAGGAGGCTTGCATTTGACTGCTTTGGAGAAGAAAAAACAAGACTAGTAATTTGGACTAATATGGATCACCTGGGGAATTAAAACCATCAGGAAAATGAAAAATCAACATTTTAATAGAGAATAAAGGGACATGCAGTTAAGGAAATTGAAGCCATTACAGCTAGTGGGACATCTCAAGATGTCGTTCAAAATGACAACTTTACCAATGGTATTCCTCATAACTAGCTGATGTTCAAGAGCTTTTTTTCCAGAGGTTGAGAATCAGCAGAGGAACTGTGTCAGACATTAGCACTTAGTTCTAAAAGACAGTCGAACAATAAATGAAGGATCATTTGTGTAAAAAACACCTGTGAATTTACAGAAATGGGGATTTATGAGCGCTCTATGTTTTTTACAGCCATATCAGAATCAAGGTGCAACTGTAGGGACAGCTTTTCCGTGTGTCTTGGAAACATAGGGGTACAATTGGCAGTGAAAAAAATAAAACACATTTCAATATGAGAAGAAACCAAAAATGCTATGTTAAGAAAATTAAAATAAAAACACAATTGCATTTGATTTAATTCAGCATGCCACCTCAAAAAGAAACTACAGCACAAACCCATACTAAGTACTAATATTGAATCTTACTGCATTTTTAAGGCCTTCTAGCATCATCTTTTGAAACAACTGTTATCTGACATTTCTGCTCACTGAAATAAAATGTTCTATAGCTGACGTGGTATTGTTCCCATACATTAAACCATTTCCTAAAAAAGAAATTTTATTTCCAAACAGAGGAAAATAAGCAATTGAGAGGATTCTTGATTTTCTTAGTAACAGTCTATCCACAGCCTTCAGAAACAGTACTAAAATTGTTCCATACCGTGAAGCTGTTGTTGACATTTTTTGTGCTTGATTCAGCTACACTGGCATCTGACAGGTCAACTTCATCAAATATTAGAGACTGTGAAGGGAAAAGAACATAGAATCATTAAATTAACTCTGAGTCCCATTTCAGGTATGCTTACAAAATGTGCTTTAATTTCATTGCATGTATTCCAATTAGAAAACAAAAATAGAAAATAAAAGTAGTGAAAAAAATAGAACACACTGATGATGTGATAAAATTTCATAGCTAGTCCCTAAACAGAGTCCTACTTGCTATCTAAGTGGTACATGAGAGCATCAAAAAAAGGACTTAATTATTCTATTGCTTTAAAATCTCTTTTAAAAGAAGGGTGTTTTCTTACATAGATGAAGCTTTAGAGTGTCTACTGTGTAGCATAAACGTGGTGTCAAAGGAAAGAGACTCACACACAGTAAAATGTAAATTAATTATTTATTTTTAGGATGGAACTCTAAAGTCATGCAGGGAGCTATGATATAGCATCCATATGAGAAGATGTATCTCAAAGGGCTAAAGTGATCCCCTTCACTACTTTGTCTGATGTTCCAACAAGAGAAATATATGTCTACTCTAAACACTCCAGCCTCTAGCAAAGGATCAGTTATGTTCTGTTATGCTCACGATGGGTTTTGTAGCACAGAAAAACAGACCAAAAATGCCTCTATTTTTAGTCCTACCATGTCTTTCCTCTTCCATGCCACAAGAAGAAGAATCAATACTGGGGGAGTTCCAGCATGTCTGAATTCAGCATCACAGTACTGACACAACTGCCTACTCGTAACATCTTCTTATCTCATCTTTATCATAGAATCACAGAACAGTTTTAGTTGGAAGGGACCTTAAAGATCATCTACCTCCAACCCCCCTGCCATTGTCCAGGTTGCTCAAAGCCCCATCCAACCTGGCCTTGAACATTTCCAGGGACAGGGCATCCACAGCTTCTCTGGGCAGCCTGTGCCAGGGTCTCACCACCCTCACAGTAAATACTGCCTTCCTACCTAATATCCAAATCCCTCCTCTTTCAGTTTAGAGTCATTCCCCTTTGTCCTATGACTGCATACCCTTGTAAAAAGCCCCTCTCCAGCTCCCTTGTACCCGTTCCAGGTACTAAAAGGATGCTATAAGGTCCCAGATCTCTCGGTCTGTCTTCATAAGAGAGGTGCTCCAGCCTTCTGCTCATCTTTGGGTCCCTGCTCTGGACATGCTAGAACAGTTGCATGGCTCCCAAGATAGCAAGGGGACAGACCTGTTGGAGTGAGACCAACAGAAACCCAAAATATCCCATATTCTTCATCTAACAGGCTCACATTGCCAAAACATTTCAGCATCATACTGTGATTTGAGGTTGCCCTCTCAGAGCTCTTATCTGCTATGCTTATCCTTTGTACAAACTGCCCATGGTCACACCAAGTGCAGAGAGGTTTGACAACAGAGGCACTGCAGTGCTGGGCTCCGTGGAGCAATGGTGCTTTCCTTGATTCATTACAGCCACACGACTGTGCATCATGCAGTTGCAGTCCTAGAGTCCCCCAGGGAGTGATCTCTGTTCCTTTACTAAGAGTTTTGTTGAGAAAAGGTGGCTATAGAAGATGATGGAGACCTGAAGTGCCTCACCTACAGCTCCCATGAGATGCTGCAACCCCAGAGGGTAAAGGAGAGTAACACCCACCGCTATGGAACAGCACAATCTGAGTCAGCCAAAATGCTCTTGGCTCCAGCCTTGGGAGGGAGGAAGGAAATGCCTTTCAAAGAGAAGATAAGTATTCCCCTCTGCCCACCCCCAATTCTCACACCAAAAAAATTCAGCCCATGGGAAACAGCTTTTTCCTTATATATCAGTTTTAGCAGAAAATCAGCCTATCTTGATTTCACATAACTGTTTCTATGGGCATCAGAGCAGAAGAGTTTTAATAGACCTCAGCCTTAGTGATAAATTCTAAGCATTATGCAGTTTTTACTTTTTTTTACTCTCTGAGAGGCACAGAAAACCTCACAGCTCCTTAAAATGACTTTATTATTTGTCCGAATAGCCAAAAAGGCTAAAATAACAGTGATAAACTTCATTTTTTAAAAACATCAAGATAAGTTACCAATCTTGCTTAAAGTTAACACATTACATGCTATATACAGCAGATTTTACATTAAAAAAACTGTGAACAAATCATTAAATTTTTATTATTATTATTGAACTTATTTAATGTAATAAACTTATAAACCTAAACAAAACTGAAGTCACAAGTAAATGGCATTAGACACTAATAGCAAAGAATTACCTTTGAATCCTTAGCATAGTAAAGGGTACGACCTCGAAGTTTAAAATAACGCTTTTTCCACCTCTGAAAAGAGCTGGTTTGCTTCAGTAGTAATCCTTCTTTTATACTTGTCTGAAAAATATTAAAATACAGAAGCCAAGGTAGTTAGAAACATGTAGAAACAGCTGCACATATAGATTAAAGTTATGCTTCTTAAAATTTATGTTACACCTCATATAACTGTGAATTTAAACTTTATTTATTCACATTAAATACAGCCTAATTCTTTGGACCATCAGAATTTACATCGCTATTTTTTAAACAATGACAATGTTGGCAAAAAGCTAATTTTACATGTAAACTGAAAAGGCAGTGAAGAGGCATATAATTATTCTGAAGATACACACAAAATAATTCAATTGTCTGGAAAGCTGCAAAGCCACGAAAATTAAAGTGAGCAACAAATTATGGTGGCACAACTTGGAAAAAAAAATACTAAAACCAACAACAGAAGGTAATTTCCAGTTCCAAAACTGATTATGTTGAGGAGAAAAACAATTTCCACACAGATACTAATTCAACAGCGTACTTAAATGTGTCTGATTCAAGCACAGTAATTACTTTAAAATAGAGGGAGTAATTCAGTTTGATGCAAGTCATGCAAGACTTTGAGTGTGTGGCTGAACTGAAGCCTTCAGCATGAAGTCAGCTAACCATTAGAGATAATTATTATCTGGAAAGTGTGAGAACAGTAAGACAGGGATATTTTTACCATGCAAATATTTTTAGGCAAAAAAAATGACTCGCTGATCCAAACCTTTCCATTATCTTATCTATATAAAGCCCAGTTTTTGAAATGAGTAAGAGACAAATTAATATATTTTCAAGTTGCATGCTGTTTGCACTAGTGTGTATGGGATTCATCCGATTACAGAAATTTTCCACTTAATCAGACAAAGCAACATGAACACAGCATACTAATTGCATGAGTCTCAAATTTTCTTCAGTGTTGAAGCACACAAGTATGAGAAAAAGTATGTTTGGATATTATATTGCAAAATTACTATTTCCAGAATGTTCCTGATTTGTGATGTAATAACATGAGAAGAATATTACAATACAATTTCTAGACAATGTGGGACAAACATTATTTGAAGTTATTCTAGAGCTTCTGGAAACTTAGAACCAAGACCTGACCCAAAGTTCATAGACATCTTCTATTATCAGACATGCAATTCTCCTGAACTTTAATGCAAGCAATAAAAACACAGAAAAAGCAGAAAGCACTTTACTGTTCCTACCATTTCCCAGAAATGAGAAACATTGCTGTTACGTACAGCGATCGCACCCTTCATTTAGATAGTCCTAACATCACAAACCAAAAATGTGGCCCAACGATCACAAAGCAATTGAATTAAGGTCCCCCAAAAAAGCAGCCCTCTTTGAGCAAACATTGTAGCTGAAAGTTTAGATTTGTCACAGTTTGCTTCACATGCCAACAGCCTGGACCAGTGGATTCAGCCTCAGCCCTCCTGCTCTAGCTAAGGGGTAGCAATTCCCAGTGGAAGGCTCTGCTCACCACACACCATTTTAAGACACTTAGCAATTTTCTGATTGGATCCCAAGATAATCTAGTTTTCCATGATATAAATAGATTTAATCAAATATAAAATACAAGCAAATACAAGCACGTCTGTTGTAGCCATGCAGCACTGGTGCTTCACATCGCACACTGAGATTTTGGAAGCTCATCACAAGGACAGGAGTAGATGACTTGTGTGTTTATCAAGGATCAGAAGATGTTAAGATTAGAGAAATTGAGTTCAGAGGAAATAGTACTCCACATTCATGACAGACACTGACTTACTGGGTACATTTCCAAAATGGAAGGAAACTCACCCTCCCTAAAGTGCACTAGGTATACGAGGAGACACTGAACATATATTATGCTTAAAACTTCTGAGAATTTTAAACTGTTAAAAAAAAAGAAAAAAAAACTTCCTAAACCTTGACATTTTACTCACTAAAGAATTAGTTAACTCTTTCTTGTCATTTTTATGCCTACTAAACCATTGTCTCCTACTTCTACTCGTTTCTTAAACACTAATATCAAACCAATACCTTCAAAATTAAATCAATCTTGCATGTCAGCCATTTGAAATTAGCTTTCTAAAGCTGGCAGTAAATAACCTTGCAGGCTCTTCAGAATTTATTTTTGCATCAAAAATTTCAAAAAATATAGTAAACATTTACCCAAGAAGTAGAAGCACTTAATGACATACTCATATGAAATTTACGTTTTACCACAGATAAGTATATTGGGCTGAGGTTTGACCGTCTTAAAAATCCATGGCTACAGACATCAAAACTGAGTAGAAAGCTTTAGCCCAATACCCTTAATTAATTTTATTTAGACTCTAAAATGTTTAAAATTCCATCTGGCAGTTGAGTCATTAAGAAATCTGCTAATAATGCTCTCCTGAGTCTCTATCAAGTTAGCGTGTTTCCAGTAATTTGAGATTGTAAGGGACTTCCCAAGTTGTTGAATTTGCATCCTCATTATTGCCTATACACAGGTCAGGTTAAGTTTTTCAAAAGCAATGATCAGGTTGTAACTACACCTTAAGAAAGTAGTTCTTTTTCTTCTCCCTGTGACAATTAAGACAATGCTCCAAGACCTCACTGTTCTGAGAAGCCTTTTTATAATTAATCTCAGCTGGACATTAAATCTGAAGCATAAGCAAAAATCACTCCAATTATATTAATTCATTTCCCACTGTAATTTAAGAGAAACAAGATGTACAGATCCCACAATCCTATGCTACTTATCACCTTTACAGAACTACCTCTCATCAGCTTGCCAAAACCTCTGAACTTCCCCATCCTGCATCTCATGTCATCTAGTATGACATCTAGGGTCTTCTCTCCAGAAGTATGGGACTATAAATAGAACAGAATAGAACAGAATCCCTAATAATAAATCTCTATAATCTTTACTATTTTAGCCATTAGTAAAGAAAACTATTGACAATATTACAATCACATCATCACAGTGCTCCACTCTGGTATATTTTCCAGAAGAAATCCAGTTATAAAAATCACAACCATTCTTCATAAAATTAAAGAATACATATGTGTTCAATTATCCAAGAATGCCAAACGCAACTCTGCATCACCAAAATCTCAATGACAAAAAAAAAAAAAAAAAAAAAAAAAGATTTGGGGAT